>VBSM01001562.1:49971972-50021380 GCA_008086735.1 Cheirogaleus medius | reverse complement strand
GGTATCTCAGATCTATTCCAGATATCAATGCTTCTGTTCTTGTGCCAATACCATTGCTTTGTAGTATAGCTTGAAGTCAGGAAGACTGATGCCTCCCAGGTTGTTCTTTTCACTTAAGATTGCTTTGGCTATACGAGGTTTTTTCTGGTTCCATACAAAGTGAAGAATTGTTTTTTCTAGCTCTGTAAAGAATGCTGATGGTAATTTGATGGGGATTGCATTGATTCTGTAGATCACTTTAGGTAATATTGACATTTTAATGATATTGATTCTACCAATCCATGAACAAGGTAGATTTTTCCATCTGTTTAAATCATTTGCAATTTCTTTTTTTTGTGTTTCATAGTTCTCCTTGTATAAATCTTTTGTATCTTTGGTTAAATATACTCCTAGATATTTAATTTTCTTTGGGGATATAGTAAAGGGTATTGCATTTTTTATTTTGGACTCTTCCAAGAGACTCCTAGATTTGATAAATGAATTTGGTAAAGTTTCAGGCTATAAAATCAATATACACAAATCAGAAGCATTCATATATGCCAAGAACCATCAAGCAGAAACCCAAATCTTTCTTTTTCTTTTGAGACAGTCTCTCTCTGTCACCCTGTGTAGAATGCAGTGGCATCATCATAGCTCACTGCAACCTCAAACTCCTGGGCTCAAGCAATCCTCCTGCCTCAGCCTCCCAAGTAGCTGGGACTACAGGCCCATGCCACAGTGCCTGGCCATTTTTTCTACTTTTACCAATGACAGGGTCTCACTCTTGCTCAGGCTGGTCTTGAATTCTTGACCTCAAGCAATCCTCCCACCTCAGCCTCCCAGAGTGCTAGGATTATAGGGGTAAGCCAATTATATATAATTATGTAAATACTAACATTGTGTATCTACTATCAGTTGACCTTTATTCTAGGTTCTTTACATACATTCTTATAAATTATAGTACTAACAAAAAGGAGAGAGCATTCTTTCCCCATTTTAAGCTAAGGAAACTGGGAATCAGACAGGTTGAGTAGCTTGTGACATAGCTAGTAAGTGACACAGGAGTCAAACCCATATCTAGCTTACTTCAAAACCCATCCTGAAAAAATAAAATAAATAAATAAAATTAATTGAGGAGCACAAAAAAGGCAGAGGAACTGATTAGATCGGAGAAAGGAAATCAATGACTTGAAAGAATAAAAAGCTGTAGTCAGAGAAAGAGATTTTTTTTTTTTAATTGGTAATGAGAGGTTTTCCCAGTGATGTTAAGGTGTAGCCACATAGTAGATAAAGTGCAGTAGAGATAAGATTGTAGGCAAGGAAGAAGCTCAGGAATTATAATGCTTCATATATAATGTATTCGGTGGGATTCATGGTGAAAGGTGTTGGAACTGAGCCAGGAATGACTGAGCGATCTGAGTGACACCAGTGAACATGAACAGTGTGAGTGCTGGAAAGCACCTCCAAAGACTGTAGATAAGAGTCACGAAGATAAGGGCCTGTGGTTTAATCATTTAGCATGAATCTCCAAAAGAGGAAGAGTTTGAACGAATTTTGAAGTGTAATGATCTGGAACCTTAATGTATATTAACCTTGGCTCAGATGCCTCAGTTAAATCATGGAATAAACATTCTCTACTACAGAAGATACTCCAAGAAAGTCTTCGGGATATGCACAGTGGCTTCTCCTGGATGCCACATTTTGGAAAAAAATGTAATTTTGATAAAAGTAAACAGTAGAGAATATTTTCAGAAACAGAGAAGGTTGAGTAGGGACAGATCCAGGTTTGGTGGAGCCAGACACTTATAATTGAGAGTAGAGATAGAGCATCTTTAAGGAAAAAAATGCAAAAATAAAAATTTCACTTTTGCAATTTTCACTTTTGCAAATCATTTTACATGATTTTGCAAATCATGTGAACCTATGACTTGAGTTCTTCACCAGGCCTTGGAAGGGGGCTATAATTGAAGGTTCTGAGGCTTAAGCTTCACTGAGTCAAGATAAATTCACCTCTAGGTAGAGGAGATTAGAAAACATATAGGAGGGAATTGCTATCAGAAATTAATGTGCTTCTGGTTTCAAACAGCATGTTAGTGATAGCTTCCTTTGGGGCTTGTGGTATTTAGAACCTGGAGATGAGTGAGCCGTACCCTGGAAGTTTAATATAATAATGAAGCACACTTTATTTATTGCACTTCCTTCCTCTCTTCTGGGGGAGGATGGTCCAGCACGTTTAAAATTTTATTTGTAGGCTGATAAACGTTTTATGAATGTTCACCTGTCTGTAGACTTAGGATGAGCTTGTTACTTGGTTTTACTCTTCTCTTGACCAGAATTTCCAAGCAGGAGAATATGAAGGCATTTCAAAGCAAATAATTCACAGCCTGGGCTTGTGTCAAGCTCTCTTGGAAATATCTTCTCCTCCTGCATAATTGACATTCAATGTGTTTTCGTATGGCAACAGACTGAATAAAAATTGTAGAATTGCTGTCAGTATGATGATATTACTTCTAATTGCTTTCACCTGAGCTTTTGGTCACTTTCCAATAAGAATTTAAGATTAGTACAAGAAATGATCAAAATGTCCTCTTGTCATTTATTGCTCTTGACAAGGATATCTAGATCTAAATTTGTTCACCAAAATCTGAGCTACTAGGTATCTTTTTAATACTTAGGTAAGTAAAGCTAGGAGAAATAAAAGAGGTAGGGAACTAATATAATTGGTTGATTATTTATTTAAGGACTTTGTTATCCTAAAAGATGATACTGATGAATTAGATACAGTTTCTAAAAGTCTTAGATGTATTTATAAAGGATAAACACAGTAAAGATTCCTAAGAGAGCCTGGGGTACCGAATATTTAAGACTTACAGCGAAAGAGACAACCATACTTTTCCTTGTAAATATATTCATAAGACCAAGTATTACTATTTTCTTTGGTCAGAACATAGCTGCACCTTGGCTTAACATCTTTCTTTAGATGTGGTAAATAACAATTGTGCTAGTAATATAATAAATGACAAAGTGGCCTAGGAAATATAGCAGACGTTTTTCTCATCTCTCTATAACTTTTTTGTTTGTTTATTTGGTATTCATCAGTAGAATAGCTGGGATACAGAATATGTGGAAAAGTCGAATCTATTTTATTTTCTCCCAGCTCCAATTTACTTATCAAATTACTTTAAAGTTGCAAATCTAAGCACCTTTCTGTAATTTGGCTTTCCAAGATGTGTCTTTCTTGAAAATGTTTTTTATGTTTTTAAAATCTATAAAATGTTTTGGATCCCAATTCATTAAAAAGGTGACACGGGGGAATTCTGTCTCCACCAAGCAAGGAATGAGAGTTCAAGCATTTTCTCCATGACTATGTGTCTTGTTTAGTTTATCAGCTTTCCCTGAAAAGATCGGCAGTCACAGGGAAGAAAAAATGCAACTGAAGCACTGAGGACTTCTCCTTGGCCTACTGACAATGCCGCAGTGTGAATTCTGCAACATATCTTATTAGGAGTCTGGATGCTTTTAATTGTTCAGTAGAAGTGATTCAAAAAAATTCAAGGCCAATACATACTCTGCCAAGATGTGAATTTCTAGTGTTTGTGTTTCATCAACTCTCTCACCCTTGTCATCTAAAGAAAACAAAAATAATAATTCAGTTTCTCATAATCTCTACTGTTAGGTCATTCAGTTAATTTATTTTAGTTGGTTAAGGATTATATTGGATATTTAATTTTTGCCTTTTTATGTCTAAGTGGTAAAAGAGTTCTAAGAAAATTTGCTTTGATTACTGCTGCACTAAGAAAACCATAGCATTTTTAATTTTCAAAGCTATGTTTTAAAATGGCTATAAATGATATATTAATCAATATACATTCAGATAAAACTTGTAAATTATTTTTCACTATTTTATTTACATTAATAACAGAAATCATTTTTTATAGTTGTTTCAAATAAATTTTGTGATACGAAATTTCCAAAATAACCTCAAACATCCCACAGATAATCATTCAGCTGTATACAAGAAATGTATGTTTATTTGGTTTATAGCATTTTAGTTCATTTTGTGTGAGTGATACTTGGAGAATTCAGCACTCTGCTATTTTTTCTTTAACCTACTAGAGAAAGAAAACATATTGCACATTTATATACTACATTATTTTATTCAAAGATATTTGGCATGAACATGAGCATACAAAACTCATAAAGCAGTTAGGACAGGCATTATTATTCCCATTTTACAGATGAGGACACGAAGCTTCTGGAAATTCTTATCTGTGGCAGCAGGGATGTTGTGTGTCAGGCTTTTCTCTAGTCAAGCACTCTTCTGCAGCTACTTCCCTTTCCGGAGACATGTCCTCTATAATTTTGATTTATAATTTCATTGATTTATAATTTTGATTTTTCTATACTAGTTAGCCATGATTATCTTAAAAATATGCTTTGAAAAATTGAAAATAGTCCTTCCCTATGTTTCTATTCTGTGCACCACAATGTGGAAGCACAGGTAGGTGGTATGTAACACTTGTAGAGAAAGGATACATTTTGCATCTGCCTAGAGTTTCTTTATCCACGAAGTCTGTCTTCCTTAAATATTTCTGTCTGTTCTTACTTAAATATTTATGTTCTTCAGGGATAAAGCTAGAACCTGGTTTCCTAGGCCTCCAAAGCAGTAGGAAATATGCTGATGTCTCAAGGGAGTGATGTTATACTAATGATAGACTCCTGAAGTTTTATAGCTGGATGTGAAATGTCCGTTGCATTTGGAACCACTCACCACTTGTAAGAATACTTTTTAAAAATTTTGTCATTAGAATTAAGATTAAAAACAATGTCTTCAGAATTAGTAACCGATATTGACAAGAAAAGTGAGTATATTAGATAAAATATAATATTCAGATACTTGCATCTGGATTCAAGTTCACCCTATCTGAAGAGTAAGATTTGAATAATATATAATTTTAAGAATGCTAAAATTCTACATTTTTCAAAACATATCTGACTGACTGGATGGATCTCTGAAATTCTCATTAATAGAGCCTCTTTTGGGTTTAAGAACATCTTTCTGTCTATCTATCCTTTGATTCCACATAACTTTACTGAACATCCACCATGTCCATGCCCCAGCACTGTGTTAGGTATGAAAAATATAATAGTGAGTTAGAGTGAGTCCTCTTCCAAATAGACTCCATAGTCTAAGAAAGAGGACATACTAATGAAAGAAATAAATAATTCAAATACAGTTGGTAAATTGTGGGGCACATAATGGGTTCTTGATAAATATTTGTTGAATCGATAATTAAATGTAATCAGGGTAATGATAATTTGTCATGGGGTTAACATACAATCAAGGGAAAGAAGCCAGAAAGACATACAATCAAGGGAAAGAAGCTAGAAAGAGCGCTGAGGAAATGACGAGAACTTGGAAAAGAAGAGGCCTGAGGGTGAGAGAGGAAATGGCTTGTTATAGGAACTGCTGGCGATTTATTTGACTGGTAGCTTATGTGGAGAGAGCAAGGACGTGAAGCTGGAGAAATTGGCAAGGATCATAGTCATCAAAGTCTCCAATGCCATAAGAAATTGACTTTATTTAGCCTAAGGGCAATAGGAGGTCTTAAAGTTTTTAAAGGAGGGAAAGAAGTGTGAATGTTATATTGGAGTGAATGGAAGGACTGAGTTCAAGAACACCAGCTAGAAGTTTTTTCCAGTACTCTAGTCAAGAAATGATACCATAATTGAGATTATCATGGGTGCCTGTTTTTGCTAGCAAGTCCTAGTTTACTCCTGTTATCCTGACATAATTATTAATAGCGCTTTCTTTTACCCTCAGCATATCCCACCGGGAATAATAAACTATATGTCACCTTAACCAAATTAAGATAATGGCAATGAGGATGGAGAGAATGGTTAGCTTCTGGAGATAGTAAGCTGTTTGAAAGGGTAGACCTTGGATATTTAGATATGAGGAGTGAGATAGAGGAGACATCAAAGATAACATTAAGATATTTGACTTGCACAAGTAGATAGGTTATTGATACCGTTCTCCAAGCCAAGACAAGTGAGTTAGTGAGAGGAGACGGTCGTTTCAGTTTAGGAAATGTGACATATAAAGTGCCATGAAACATTCCAGTGGAGTTATCAAACCAGCAGTTAATTATAATATGAATATGGATTGATCTTCAATGGTTCAGTGTTACCTGAGGTAGGTCCATCATGATCCACTAACACCAATTTGAGAAAATTCTCTAAATTAATTTATCAGACTAAATAGATTCCCTTTGGCTTAGCTAAAGCCACATCCTTGAGGAGAGGATAAGAGTATAGACAAGAAAAAATGTTTTGGTGTGAGGTACTGACCTAGAATGGACACCCGAAATGAGAGGATAATATAGTTATATTTCCTATAGCACCAGGGCAGGAATAAATGGGCCCAGGAATCTGTTAGGGAGACATAAAGAATCATGGCTGAGATCAGACTTCACCTGTTTTAGAGGTTCACCTGGGCTGTCTTTGACTCAGACATAATCTTAAGGATCCCTGGAAGATTTTTTTTCTCCCCATAGCAAACCATAAAGAAATTTTTAAATTAGTACTGTTGATTTTTCCTTGTTAGTAATTACCTGTGTCTTGAGGAAAGCTGCTTGCCATCTCTGTCACTTAGGCTTAAAATAGAATGTGAATTGGTCATCTCTGGTATTCATGTCAGATTTAAATTAAATTCTCTGGTTTCAGTTCTATTAATTTTTGCTTCCTTCATTTTTTATTTTTTTCATAAAATGCTAACCATTTTAGAACTTGAAAGAAAATTCCTATGGCCATGATCTTGGCTAATCTAAGTTGACTTTGGCAGCAAGCAGTGTAAATGGAAAACTGGAAGTATTGGTTATTTTTTATTTTAGGAAATTCCAAAGTGGTTCAAAAATAAATGTAGAAATGCTTGTATATTTTTCTTCTTCTTTTTTATATGCAGCAAAATCAAATTTGGGGTCTTTTCAGAAATGGGAAAATCTACTTAGACTGTGGTCAATAAGTACCTCTTGGGGAGAGCTTTTCCTCTTGGGGTGCTGCCTTCAATCTGATATTCATTTTTGCCCAGATCAGTTGTAAATACCAGCCTGTTTCTGTGAAATGTAACTAGTGTTTGCTCTGGGCTGATGGGACAGTCATGTGCTGTTTGTTCTGTCAGTTGCTGTACCCGACTATCCACAGTACATTATTCAGATCAGCTCACACGAACCAGCTGTCCTAACTCCAGGTGGACTGCTAGAAATCTTTTTACTTACAGCAACAGCTGTGCCACCTGGTTGCTTAAAGACCAGTAGTTGGATGAATAAACCATTGTTACAAATTCACTTTTTATCTGGTACACAGTTTGCATAAACTAGCATAACTGAAGATATTTCCAACTTGGTCCACATTGAAATGATACAAGCACTGAAAGGCTTTATCTGTATTATGTTACATTGTTTGCTTGTTGCCAGCACCTATCATTTAAAACACTGAATAAAATCGACATGCCAAAATTAGGTTTCTAAAATTTGCAATTCTATTTCCTATGTTATTTGTTTTCTATCCCCCAGTTCACAACTATGCCCTTCATATTTTTTCATTCTCATGCACAGATAGCTCTAAATGCTGTCATTGTTATTTTGAATATATAATAAAACTTCCTGAGCTTGGATTATTGCTAAAGAGAAGGTTGACAATTTCACTGTTGCCTTATTATTTGCAAATAAATAAAATAACTCTAAATAACCATTAACAAACATTTCTAAGTGAACCTCATTTTTTTCTTTTTTCAGGTGCATATCTTGGCATCTAAGTAGACCTCTTATACATAGTATCTTAGTGAACAAGCTTCATTTGCTGTTAAATAATATCCACATGTGAAAAATGGGAAAAACAAAACAAAAGCAAACCCACAAATGAGCTAATAGCCTATAAAAGGCTATGTGTTAGAGTGAGTGGGTTAAATAAGCATCAGTTATTTTGTTTTAAGCTATTAATTTTCTTAGTTTGTCTATGAATATAAGAAATCTTCATCAAATGCTCTTTATGATGTTGGAATAAAAAACACTCAAACACAGATAACTTTAGGATTCATTTGAAGAATCAGGCTACTCTAGAATTTAGACATAGTAAAGGCTTGATAATTTCATTTCTGCTCTTAAAGACATTGCAATACGAACTAGATGTTCTTAAACATACATTGAAAAAATTACGAAAAATGACATACCCTTCCTAAATGAAAAGAATTATTGGGAGGTCTTTGAGAAAGTCCTAAATATTCTCTTTAGATTTCTAGCTATGTGCATTAGCAAGTAGCTATGTAATAATTGGGGAAAGTTTCAATTATCACAACATGCTTGTGAAAAGAAATAGAAACAGGCAAAAAAAGAGAATGTTACCAGAACCAACCAAACAAAAGAAAGACATTTAGAACTTGCAGCAGGATAAAGAGATCAATTCTGTATGATTACTAATCTCAAGAAGGGTGACAAAGTTCCTACTGCTTACCTTGAATGAAGCTAAGGAATGTTGGCATTAATGTAAAATTATGTTTCTTTATGCCCTTTTTTTTTGACTGTGTTAATAACATTCTTTGATTCCATCATATAATACTACTCAGAGCAGTAACTTAAAGCAGAAAGGTGTAAAGTGAGGAATTTTCAGCTTCATTTTATTGACTCATCTAGCCATGAATATTTTAAGGGGAAATTTGCTCTTGTTCTACTGATATTTGGAAAGGGTATAGGAATTGCTGCCTGGGGATGCAATAGCTTACTTACCCCAAGTCAAGCAAGAAGAGGTATTTATTGACTGAGCCTTGTACTAGGAACAATAAATCCATAAGCAAGAGTGCTGTCATGAAAAATATTTCTGCTCTCCAGTTATTTAAAACTATCTCCTCCTGCTTTGGGGCTGGCTTTGCTCTTGGCAAGGCAGGTAAGTGTGTGTGTGTGTGTGTGTGTGTATACACACACACAATTTTAGATCAGCAAGAAAGGACTTTTAAGAAAGAATGAAATATATATATGTGTGTGTATATGTGTGCTATTGACTCTTAATACTCTAGTTACAGTTTCCTTCTTTCAGTTTAGGTCCTTGTAACTAATTTGAGTGCAAATCAGCTGGGTGGGGCAATACTGCAAAGCATTATCAGTATTTTATATCTAAGCCTAATGCATTTCAAATGCCTCTTCAAAATTAGTTTTTCACAAAAACTAGAAAGAGAAACCATGAGAAATTATTTGAGAAAAGAGTTAAGGGTACGATGCAGAGGAAGAGCGAGGACAAAGATGAGAAAGAATAGATAGATATGCTGATGTCAAAAATGTATGTGTGACATAATGAAAAGATAAGAGTGATGAACTTCACAGATAGCCAACAATGGCTATGTGCGCATGGGCAGATCCTTTACCTTCCCTGATACTCAGTTTTCTCATCTGTAAATTGGGAGTTATGATTTTTAATAAAGATATTTACCTTGCAAGGTTTTAAGAATAAATAAAACCTAAAATAGTCCATGGCATAGGGTAGGTACATGATATATATTAGTTTCCCTTCCTATTTTTCAATTTGCCTGAGTAGTCATATACTCATCTATGAAACAGAATAGATATTGTAATTAAGTAGACTCTGAACTTACTTAAGAAAAGTAGATTTGCTAATGTTTATAAAAGACACTATTTCCATAGACTTTGTACATTTCATATTGGCTCTCACTCATATTTACAGACACCATTCATAGCTCCCCTCCATTAAATTTGTTTAAGTAATTGAGTAGATGATACATATAAGAAAGATTAAATTGCCACCAAATTATCTGTCTGAAAAAGAATAACAAAAAAAAAAAAAAGAAAGATTAAAGTTACCAAGGTTAGTGAAAGGTGGAGAAAGAGCCCAAGTCAGTATCCCTTCACCTGGATTATAGGGTCATTATTATTTTGTGTTTGTGTTTATGTGCACATGTGTGGCACACACACCTAAAGTAAAATAGTTTCTTCAAAAAAGCAATGTCCCACATAATTGAACCAAATAGACAAATGAGTTAATTAATAGATAAATACATACATAAATAGACAAAAAACATTGTATGTAATATATATAAATTTCACTAGCTGCTGAAATCTCAAGAAGCTCAGGCCAGTCTTTATTGGTTTGGGGCACATATGGACACATTTTATTTGTTTTCTTCTGGTTGACTTATGAAAAATGAAGGTTCTAAATCTAACTGTCTCAAAACACTGGGATGTTGAACTCAGTTGTGAGGGAGACACAGAGTTACTGCCACGCTTGAGGAATTACATGTAATGCAAAAAACATTTTCTGTGCGCTGCTATGTGACCTGTGAAAGTGTGGAAGTGCCCATCAGAGTGTCAAGCACACACGTCAGGGAGGATAAAAGGTTGAGAACCCTTAACAGTTACTATATTAAGTATCTAGATAATAAATCAGTGCTGATGGATTAGCAATGTCTTACAGAGTCACATTCTATTTTAGTTAAAAGGATTTAGAGTATTTCTTGACCCTAGAAACTGTAATCCTATAGTTACTATTATTTAAAGTAATAATTATTTAAGGATGAAAAAACAACTCTCTCTTGATAAGCACATATTTAATTTAGATAGAAGTTAGGCATTAGGCATGTAGTTGTGTTGCCCAAGAAAATAGATTTCTATAATTATTCTTAAAAATATGACAGGACACAGTCTATTTAATTAACAATTTAAAATTTCTCAAGAACACTATTAAATAATATAAATGTAAGAAATACTGTACATATAATGAGACAAAAGTTCAACTATTTATCATTCAACTAAAAAGTAAATTTTAGGGCATGATGTATTTAAGTGTGCATTTAACACTGTATTTGATTTATTTGCTGACACTTCCCTCCTCTATAACCTCTGGTATTCGAGTCCAAGTTAATCATACAGTGTCCCAGTGATATGGCCAAAGAATTAAACTCAATTCTATCACCCTTACAAATCCCCCCACCAGGAACAAAGTCCATATCACCTGCCAGTTCATAACCCTCTGCTTTCTCTGTCTCTGCCCTGCTGACAGTAAACCTCCAGCTAATTGAACAGATGCACCCAGTGCGTCTTCCTAAAGATCCACAAAGCTGGACTTTGATGGACAGCAGAAAGTGGCATGATGAGAAAACAAAAGCCTTTTAACTGAGAGCAGTGCTTTGTTCTGCTTAGAACTTTAAGGTCACTCCAGCTCATTTTGACTGCTGTGTGGATCTTAATTTTTACTCCACCAATTTACTTGCAGCTGTCATTCTTTCCAATATTAAAAGTTCAGCTCTTCAAGTATGGGGAATTGAGAGGGAGAAAAATGAGAGGAGCTTATTACAAACTAAAAACAGCAAAAACAAGTAAAATCTGGCTTGGCTCTGAAGTATAAAAAGTTATTTTCAAAGCTTATAAATTATGACATAGTGATTAACATGTAATTTAAATATATTTAAACAACAATTATATCACATTTCCAGCCCAGCTAATTGGCCTCACAGATGTTCCCTTGGAGCTGTATTGCCCTTCCAGGGGGAAATGAATGAGGTGCTTTTTATCATGGAAAATAGATAAAAAAGCAAACTGAAAAAATGGAAACAGAAACATAAAAAGCAGCCAGTAACCCTAAAAACAATGAATGCTAAAGGGGTTTGCTTTGCATTTTTTCCATTTTAATGCTGGAAACAGGGAAAAGCATGACGACGCTCCTATTACTGTGATGCTATTTGGCTGTATGTCCAGATACAGAGCTGGCAGGTTGCTAACTGACAGACTTGTCAAAAGCAGGGACAATGGATGCATTCTAATAGGGCATGGCCTTGCTTTACATCTTGGTACAGAATAATTGCAGGAGGTCCAGTTACTTTAATACAACGCCTTTACAGTTGGAGGCATTCTGGTTTACATAATGAATACAGATAATAAACTGTTTCCTGATGAAGAATGACTTGTGTGTTATTCCTTTGAGCATTTATCTCTCAAGGTTTATAAACACAAAATGTGCAATCAATACTGGTTTCTTAGTTGAACATTTTAGTTAAATGTTACCTAGTACAGCAACGCTTGCAAGGTAAGGGGTGAAAGGCACACTGGTAATCATGAATATTTTGGAATACCTTGCCTTCTAATCATAGAATGGAAATAAATTCACTCTGGCCTCATTCTACTCTTTCCTTTTCTTCTAATAATCTCAGGTAATATTTGATAGTACAGTGTAAATTCTAAAAGGTCAGTGGCTATGTCTTTCCTAGTACATTGTGACGTCTCCAGCATCTACCACAGTGCTTGTGGTTCATTTTAGAGATTTAATAAATATTTGCAAAATATTTGTTGTTTAATGATGAAGGTAAGGCCAGTTGTTATATCTCTTGTACCATCTATCTATTTTATAGCTCACTGGACTATATAGAAAATCCCTTTCTCAAATTTTATGAACAAGTGTATTTGATTTCATGTATTTCTAAAAGATAGCTGAATACGCCCATATTTAAGATGATTATAGAATAAGTAAACATTTAAAAATGCCTCTTTGATAAGTAGCTTTGGCATCTTCATTGCTTGACTTTACAAATTCAATTTAGCAGATGTGAATATTTAAATTTGATATAGCCTTTACATTTATACAATAGTGCAGAATTTACAAAGTTCATCTAATATATATTATCTTACTTTATCTTCTGTAAGAATAAAGTAGACAGGCTAAGAATGAAAATAAGGGTCTCAGATGTTTCATGATTGAGCAAATTCACCACACTTGTGGAGCCCAGGGCTTCTAACATGTCGTAAAACAATCTGTTGTACAATACTACCTCCTATGCATTGCATATTAAATATATCTCTAACTTTTTGTTGTTATAATCTTCTATGTGATGTTAGGTTATTAGAGAAGAAAAAAGATAAATATATTCTCTGCCATCATAGTTGTGGCAGAAATTAAGATGTAAAGTCACTATAGGGGTTCAGAACTTGTCCCTTGATTAGTCCAACAGACTGTTAGTTAAGGGAAATTACATTATGCAGTTGTAACTGGTTTACATTAAATAGTTAATCTCCAGGGACCATATTCATCTTACATTGCTTTATGAATTTCTAAATCATAAATGTTTACCTGGAATAATATTTAGCTATATTTCATATAAAAGATATAGACATCTTGGAAGTTTATTTTAGTCATCTCTGTTCACTTAAAGCTGGAATGTGCAGAACACAAGCTTCATAAAATCAGCTATTTGGCCTGCATTATTCATTATCCCTAGTGCCTAGAAAAGTGTCTGGCACACAGACAGTAGGTTTTCAAGAAATGTATTTAATGAATTTTTTATTAAGAAACAGAGTTGTTATTCATACAACCCTTCCTCCTTACCCTAAGGAACATTGTTCTTAATATTTTATGGTATTTTTATATCTACTTTCACTTAGTCCATAGGATGGAGTGTTAAACTATAAAAATATAGATGTCTTTTTGTTGTTTCTTTAACTGAAATCTTGTTTTGACTGATTGTAAATATTAATACATAAAAGGAATCTAAAGCATGTTTCCAGGAAAGAAATTGATTTTCCAAATTTTCTGCTGTTTCTTAACTTAAAAAGAAAAAAGTAAGACTGAAGATAAAATAGTATGTACCTTTTTATAAGGAGAGGTTACAAAGTTGACCCTTTGCTGAAATAGTGAAAAATAAATGTAGCTTAATTGCAAAAATCATTCCAGGCAAATTGAAATCTACTTCTATCTCTTTTTAGACATGTTTCTTCTTATAAGAAAAAAGTTAATACTATGGTATATGGTCATTTCAGTCACTTGACATGTAAAGAAAGAAACTTTTTCATTTATAACTATAGTTATTTATTGCTTTTCCTTTCCTCAGGGTTAATCAGAAAAATGTTTATTATTGACTTTTTTTTTTAATCTTTTGAAAAATTTTACTTTTTCTGTATGATTTTTCTTTTCAGAGATTGAATTAAATGATTTAATTTCCCCAAAACACATAAACAAACTTGCTTATAGTCAGAATGCATACAGTTTTACTGTTTAGGAAACTTCACTGTTGTGCACGTTTTCCCCTTTGGTTCATACAACTCGTGGCTTTTCTTTTCTTTTCTTTTTAATTTTTTCATTCATATTGCCTCTTATATCCATCATTCCATTTTTCTTTCCTATTAGAGTGAAATTGGACACAGCCCTCCTCCTGCCTACACCCCCATGTCGGGAGTAAGTATTTCACAATCAACCTTCATCTTTTAGGATTTTTGATCTTTACTTACCATATTTCCTCTCTCTTGTCTCCACATAATTTTTTCATTTTGCCTTTGCCAACAGTGAGTTAAGAATTTGCTGTAGATTGTGTAGCTGGCTTTGTAGATGTGTTTTACCTCAGCAGATAATCCAAAGTTCAGATATCATGTATCAACAGTAGCTTTCAATTTTTATCTGAAGGATTTGCGTGGGCTCATAAATTACATTTTTTGGTGGAGGAAGGTTATCTTTACTTCCATGATTATAGGTTATGTACTAAAAAGTCAGAATTTCAGTGATGATTCTCTATTAAGTACTCAAAAACTCATAGTAATCCCAGAATAGAAGGTAATGCAAAAATAGCACCATTCAAAATATTATATATCAATGTACTTCTATTCTTAAAGACAACTGTCTACAGTGAGTGACACTGATGCCATTTGTCATAAGAATTCACTTTGAATTTTATATTAAAAATAGGCAGTTGTGGGAAAAGGACATCAAATACTTTTTATTAGGTTATGTTTTAGTTGACTAGCAGAACTAAAATAAAAGCTTTAAAATTATTTTCCCACAATTTATCTTTTAAGAAAAATTGAAATTTTAGGTGTTTCTAGTCTGAAACTCAAATTCATTAGCCACTAGAGAAAAAAAATCAATAAATACTATGACTATTCTCTGAAAGCCTAGCTTTGATATCCTTTTGGTTATGAGCATTCATTTTTTTACAACTATTCCTAACAACAGCTTCTCTCCAAATGTGTTTCTGCTATTAACAGAACCAGTTCGTATACCGAGATGGGGGTTTTGCTGCAGAACAAGCAGTGCCCGTGCCCTATAGAGCCACCACCAGCACCATCCCAGAAGCTCCAGTTGCTCAGGGTGCTACAGCTGAGATTTTTGATGACTCCTGCTGTAACGGCACCCTACGCAAGCCGGTGGCACCACGTGTCCAAGAGGACAGCAGCACACAGAGGTACAGTGCTGACCCCACAGTGTTTGCCCCAGAACGGAGCCCACGAGGAGAGCTGGATGAAGAAGGCTACATGACTCCCATGCGAGACAAACCCAAACAAGGTAAGCACTGAATATTCAGAAATGTTTGCCATTTGATGTTCACTTCCATCAAGATAAACAAAGTATAGAATAGAAATTGCTGAATAGCTGCCCTATATAACATTTGTGACCCAGATAAGGCCTAGGCTATGGCTACTCATAGTATGGTCCCCGAATCAGCAGCATCGACATTATTTAGCTATTTTTTAGAAATCAGAATCTCAGGCCCTACCTGCTTAGGAATCTGGATTTTAATAAAATGCCCACGTCATCTGTATACACAATCAAGCTTGAAAAGCGTAATGTAAACATATCTTTATTGGAATATTTGAATGAAGTAGCATATCATAAGATATCAGAACCATTGCTTTATTGGACTTTTATTCTTCAAAACTTAAAATTTGACCTTGTATATACTTCTAAGCCTACCACCAAGTCTTGAAAATAATAGTCTGTGGTTTTACAAAGTACAACAATGATTTTGTATAGTAGCAGAAATGTTAAACACTCAAATCAAATAATGTTTCAATTTTGGAAAAAAAGGCTTTTTCCTTCTAAGCTAACAGCATCATAAAACAGAGAATATGGATGATTGTTATTAAAAAATGATGATCATGTCTCTCAGAGTCTTCAGTGTCAATAGCAAACTATATTTTAAGACTGTGCATTAGAGCCTGTTATGTCCTTTTCCATATGGTTATTTTGCCTCCTATAAAATACAATTTAGAGATCTCTTAGTACATATTGTAAATAACCTATTAAAATATATCTGTCTAGGCACATAGAGATATAAATAAATATATACTTATGTATAAAAGTTTTAATGAAATGAAGAGTTGGATGTTTATAGTAGCCCAGTAGTGACACAGATGTAGGTTTTGTGAAGATTCAGCAAATTCTGCCCAAAGCAGAATCTTCTCTGGAAAGATTGTCAACTCAACCATAAAGTTACTCCTCCACAGATAACTTCACAGCCATACAAGTTTGCATCAGGACAATAAATAAGTAGACTGCATGGAGAAAAGGTAATATAAGGCTTCCAAGAGAAGAGAAAGTCAGTCTATATAGTCTTGTAGTATTCTCATATTTTTATCTCTGAATAGGGAGATCCATTTCTATGGAAGGTTGTTATAGTCTAATTCTGCCTTTCTTATAAGTTCTTTCATATATTTTTCAAGTTAGAAGTTGTTACTAATAGTAAAGTTGACCCTACTCCTATAGGAACAATAATAAAAATAGTGCAGTAGAACAAGAAGATTATGCAGTAGGAATTAGAAGACCTGAATTCTAGTCCAATACAAATTATATCCTGCACACATCATTTACTCTAATTTTTCTGTTTATGAAGCTGGAAAAATAAGGCTTGCGCTTCTTTTTTCACAGAATCGTAAGGATGAAACTATAGTGTCTTTTAAATTATTGAAATGTAATTCATATATATGATAGTGGAATATTCATTACTTAATTATATCCAGTGTACTTATATTCAGGGAAAAATAACCTTGGCCTGATGGAATTTTTCTTTCTGTGTCTTGCACTAAATATAGGGATTAGAAAGTGTGTTTCAGTACAGAACTGTGCTCTCTTTATGCGCTGACTCTAAGCTAGAAATAGCTTAGGTTTTTGTGTATATAGTAAAAGAAAGGCCAAAGAGAGGGTCTATAATATATGTTTGTATATATGCATGTATATATAGTCTATATTATAGACATGGACATAGAATTAAGCTTGAAGAGAGCAGTATTAACTATCAGTATTACTTTTTTTTAATTTTAAGCCAATACCTCTACTAGATGGATGTATTAGAGTGGACCATATAAAATAGGCACTAATTGGTTTCAATATACAAAGTAGCTGTTTCATATAGTTTACTATTTTGTGATTATGATTGGTCCATGGAAATAACTGTTATGATTATACTTTGTTGTTAAGCAGAAATATATGTAATGTTAAGCAAATCAACTAGAGGCATATTAGATATCTGTCAGATTTGTTTTATTAGTTGAGTTTTTTCCTTAGATGCTTTCTTTCCCATATGTAAAGGCTTTCTATAAAGCATCTCCAATCAAATCCTTGTTACCTGTATAGGCATTCATAGCAAACCAAATAGACTAAAAAAAACACTATTCCTTTACTTCACCTCTTCGGCTTGGCATGGAAGAAGAAATTACTGATTTTTAGGAAACAAAAACATTTAAATAACTGGCCCAATCAATACACAGAAGAGAAAAATGCATTTGGAAGGAAAGAACAATCTAGGAGATAGGGATTCTGATCCTGGCCTTGTTGGTACCTTATTTTATCATTAACATTTTTGGTCCACTTACTTTTTTATTCATAGGGCAACAGTAATCCACAAATAACTTTGAGAATTCATAAAAACAAATCTGTGGCTTTCTTGCTCTAGACAAAGAAGCTAACTATTGTATATAACTTAAGTCGATTAACATTATGTAGAAAGTGGATGTTGGCTGATACTTTTGTATTCCTTCAGAATACCTAAATCCTGTGGAGGAGAACCCTTTCGTTTCTCGGAGAAAAAATGGAGACCTTCAAGCTTTGGATAATCCAGAATATCACAATGCTTCCAATGGTCCGCCCAAGGCAGAGGATGAGTATGTGAATGAGCCACTGTACCTCAACACCTTTGCCAACGCCTTGGGAAACGCCGAGTACCTGAAGAACAACGTACTGTCTGTGCCAGAGAAGGCCAAGAAAGCGTTTGACAACCCTGACTACTGGAATCACAGCCTGCCACCTCGGAGCACCCTTCAGCACCCAGACTACCTGCAGGAGTACAGCACAAAATATTTTTATAAACAGAATGGACGGATCCGGCCCATTGTGGCAGAGAATCCCGAATACCTCTCTGAATTCTCGCTGAAGCCAGGCACTGTGCTGCCTCCTCCACCCTACAGACACCGGAATACTGTGGTGTAAGCTCAGCTGTGGTTTTAAGGCGGAGAGACACGCCCGCTCCAATTTCCCCACCCCCTCTCTTTCTCTGGTGGTCTTCCTTCTACCCCCAAGGCCAGTAGTTTTGACACTTCCAGGAGGAAGACATAGAGATGCAATGACAGTTATGTGCTTATCTAACTTGAACATTAGAAGGAAAGACTGAAAGAGAAAGACAGGAGGAACCACATTGTTTCTTCATTTCTCTGCATAGGGTGGTCAGGAGAATGGAACAGCTAGAGAAGGACCAGAAAATATAAGGCAATACTACCTGCTGTCAAACTAGTTCTCACCTTTTGTTTTTTTCTTTCTTTCTTTGTTTCTTTATTCCTCTTCTTCTTCTTCTTCCTCCTTTTTTTTTAAATGCACATAGTTGAAACACCCATGCTATCTGTTCCTATCTGCGGGAACTGATGTGTGCATATTCAGCATCCCTGGAAATTATAATAAAATTTCCACTAAAACAAAAGAATAACCATCTGAGATTGAGAATCCAGTTTCTTTCCCCAACAGATTCTATCTTGGCAAGTAAGAATGGGCAACCCAGCTCCCATAAATTTTAAAGTTATAACTGCTAATTATGTTTGGAATGCTTTTTTGTTTTTTCATTTTGTTTTGCTTTGGCCAGTTCTTTATATTAGTCTCTCCCCTATTTTTGGCTTTTGTTTTTAATTGCAAAATGTTTACATCAAAGCTTCTTGACAGAATTTAAACAAGAAATATTTTAATATGGTGAAATGGCCACTATTTTAAATATACAGTCTTTAAAGTTAGAAGGAGAAGCCAAGATATTAGCCAAATACAACACCAAGTCTAGTTTTCATGTTTCACACTATTAAATATATCTTCTCTCTTTTTTTACACTCATCAATATTTTCTTCTTCTCTATAAATGACAGTACTCAACAGGCAGTTGGAAATCTTAAGAGTAGAAGGGAAACTGAGGGACAGTTCTGTGTGGTTCAAGAAAACTACTGATATTTTCAGAGGTGGTACAAGTGGGGAATCCATTGAACTGGAAGAAACACACTGGACTGGGTATGTCTACCTGGCAGATACTCAGAAATGTAGTTTGCACTTAAGCTGTAATATTTTTCGGTTCATTTTCTGAACTTCATTTTGGATTTTGAATGAAGCAATATGGAAGCAACCAGCAAATTAATTAATTTAAGTACTTTTTTAAAAAAGAGCTAAGATAAAGACTGGAAATGCCAAACCAAGCAATTTAGGACCCTGGAATGGTGTCCAGGGATTATGGTGAGAGGCCAGCACATTATCTACATATGATATCACATTTGCTACACAAGGCAATTTGCTCAGTTTGTATACTCCATAAGAAGGAATACAAGTAAGAATTGGCTTGAATTCTATGGAATTTCTAGTATGAGACTCTATTTATATTAAGTAGAAGGTAACTCTTTGCACATAAATTGGTATAATAAAAAGAAAAACGCAAACATTCAAGGATTATGGATAGGTCCTTGAGTCAAAAGTTGTAAATAAATGTGAAAAATCTTCTCATGCAATTATTTTATTATCCAACATACTAATCTTTTGATACTTCATGTAATAGCTCCTTTCCTCACACAGAGCATCCTAGTTCTAGAAACATCTTTACTATGTATCATTTTGAAAGAATACCTACTGAGTTAAGATGAATAATGGGAACAAATGACAGGGATGAGTCTCCAGGAAAAGGAGGCTTCATATCAATAATAAGAAAAATTGGATTTGAGTCTTCTTTTCTAGGAATTCCTGCCCCAAGTCATTTATATATTTTAAAAAATATTTTTTTCTAATGTTAAAATATTGGGACCAAATTAGTTAATAGTAAAAATAAAAGCAACCAAACTAAAAAATCTCTATTGGCAAAGCAGAGAGAGTTTAGAAGAAAAAATAACTCATAAATCTATGTTTCTGCCTGTTTTGAAAAAGTAAACCATCCATCCATCCAAACCTCATTTATTCAACTAATATTTATTTAGAGTATACTAAAAGCACTGCATTGTATGGGTAACACCTAAATAAAAGGAACATTTTTCCTCACTTCAGAATTTGACAGTCTAGAAGATTTAATTGGAATGACATTTTAATTTCTCCATGAGTTCCAGGAATCAGATTTCATAGACTATTTTGTGAGTAGCTATCATATAATCTGTTGTTTAGTAAGAGATCTCCTGTGAACTCATTAGGGACATGAATTAAACATCCTTCAAGATATTGAAGTTGACAAATATGGTAGTTTCAATGTTATCAAAATATAAACTGGTCTAGAAGGATATTGTATCACCAACTAATTGGCTTGTCTGGAGTCTAACTTCACCATTAAATCAACAGCAGATGGTGGTCTTTGGCTAAGAACCTTGGAGGTATTTGGGTTGTTTTTTTTTCCCCCAGCTATGAGAAGAAAGGCAAGATGAGTATGGTAGAGCAGGGGAGGGGTTTGTGAGATCCCTTCTACTGAAGTTCAACCACAGACTTCCCAGAGTTAAAGACACAGAATGATTCAGGGGCCACAACCTAATAGCTCAGAGCTCTTTCACCCACTCAGAAAAGTCTCCAGGAAAAAAGACCTCATATCAGTACTTATGAAAAATTGAATATAGGCCTCTCTTTCTAGATAAATCCACACTGAGGTATCACTGATAGCCCCCTTTTGGATACTGTACCTTGACTTCTTTTTTTTTTTTTCTGATTTATAATATTCATGTGGTTTCTACTGGGATATGGAAAATAGAATCATTTATTTTGGAGAAGGAAAGAAAAAACAACTTTTAACTGTCAATTTAACAGAAATACATTTAGAGAATATAGTCGTCTTCCTCCTAAGAACGTAAGACTCTTACATGTCAAGTAATCTCCTACTTTTGCAAGTATAATCCAAAATGACCCAAAATGCTTTACAATAGCACCATTTCATCATTCCTTGTGAATGATTTCTGTAGTATATATTTGATTTCAGTTGTTTGGGGTTTTTTTGTTGTTGTTTTATTTTTGTCCCCTTAAGAAAACATATTTCAGTGTGTTTAAGAGGGAGGAAAAAATTTTTCATTTGTTGCAGAGAATATCTTATTTAATCCAGTAGAGTACAATTTTTAAAATGACAGTTAAAGCCTCCAAAGTGCTTTGCAATATCAGATTCCAGAGGCCAGTTCTGTCAATGGAAATAAGCAGAATCAATTATGTAAATTTGAGAAAATTAAAATTACACCAACTATATTTTTTAAATCACCCAATTAAAATTACACTGACTCTATTTTTTAAATCACCCATCCTATCTTGGAGAATCCTATTTTCAAGCGTGGAAAAACTCTGTAGCTAAAAATTGTTTAAAAAAGTAGCCCATAAACAGGTGATAAAAGATGTCCTCTCAACCAGAGTAGGTCCAGAACCACAAATCAACTGTACCACAAAGAGGACTACCCAGCATCTTTTGGTTTTCTGAATTATATTAGTAGTACAGGTTAGGATGACAGTCCTTTCTTCAGTAATATTCTTAAGATAACATAAAAAACAATGCAAAATTCAAATGCTATTAAAACATACAAACTATAAACAAGAGATTCTTTGTAGATTGGGAAAAATGACTGAATATCTGTAACTCGAGAGAAAAAAAATAGTGTTCTTCTAGGTGTTATAATGTGTGTGCTAAAACCTTCTGAAGGAAGGACATGGCATGGAGATTTCACACATTTCCAATGCTAAGGAAAAATCACACCAGGAATGTGAGGCTCTGGTGCTAGATGAAGTTGGAGAAACGATCAATGTGCTTCTTGAAGTGGCAAAAATGAAAAGACAATTAAAATTGTTTGAGCCTGACAGGGAAGGATGTAAATATAAGTTTCTCTAGAGCTATCTAACTTTTATTTCACAACTTGGATTATTCATCCATCTGTAATTGTTGATTATTTAACTAGTATATGTAGTTCATAAGGTAATAGAAAAGGTGACCATGAAAGCATGTATATAACTGGACAGAACCGTGATAATACTATAAGATGTAGATTTAGTTAGGTTATCAAATGTTAACTGATTTTAATATTATTAAATAAATCAAACTAGAAAGCTAACCACAAGTATAATGTAACAAAATGAAATGCAGGATATGAAAACGTAGGATGGATTTTGCATAGCAAAAAAATAGGTTTGCCATTTACGATTATTATCATTGAGTTTAGCTGAAAGTAGGCATATAAAATTCCACTTGTGAAAACTTACTTTAAAGCATTACAATTAAAATTTTTTCTCATTTTCTTATTCCTTTATCACTTTTTAAATGTATTAAATGTAAAGGGAATTTTTTTTTAGTTTGTTTTGCAAACACCACCTTGTAGAATTTAACAGGCAAATATGTTACATACGACTTTAAGTAAGCGGTCTTCAAAATGAAGTAAAGGAAATGTAAATGTTCTATTACCTTATGCAGAGATAAAAAAAAGAGTGGTGTCATTAAGTAAACAAACAAAATACATTTAATTTGTGATATGTCTTTTCTTTTCCCACAATGCCCTCTTGCCTCCAAAAACAACAACAAGGAATAACAATTTTCTGATAAATAAATGCTAAACCAAGAATCTCAAACTACTGTATTACCATTCTTTTGGACTCTAGTGAGTAGACTGATGATTTATTATGGGGCAAATGAGAAATCCAGGTATACAGATTTCTAGTTGTTAAAAAGCCAGATAAACTAGCTTCTGCTCTACATGCTCTGGACAGAGGGGATCCGCTGTGCCTCTTTTTGTATACATGGACTTTGATGTGTGTCCATTTGGAGGACAGCCTTGTACCCATGCAAGTATACAAAAGCAGATTAATGTCTCCTGGTTGCCACTTGCTTAAGGACAAATGACATCATACAGGTGAAGACCAGTTATAATTTTTAAAGATCATTATCATAATGATCTTTATTATTACTGATACTACAATGGGGCCAGCTTTTATATTTCTGGATAGAATGAATATAATTGTTTTGATCCCAGAGATCTTTGCAAGAGGAGTTCTCTCTGTAGTTGCAAACATGAAACTGTTGTGGGCATTGTGTTAGGCCAAGGGCCCCTTGTGTTTATATGGGCAAATATCTTTTAGTACTGTGGGCTGCTTTGTTCTTTTCATTAAAAGACTTTCTAAAACAGAAATTTCAGTCACTCCGTTCAAGTCCCACTCTGTTCAAGTCCCGCTGAAAAATGTAGGATATGTCACTTTTGCAGACCCCTGCCTCATATCATTCCCAGCCAGGTGATATTTTGGGCAGAAGAAAATGCTTCTATAGTCACAAGCTAAAAAGACTCTAAGCTCCAATTTCATGGGGGTATTCACATGCTTCCCCTGGAAAATACTATTTGACAGTCAGCTTTGTAAGTAAGTGATTTTTAGGAATCACAGAAAAATTCATTTCTTTCTGACCTTTAGAGAGAAATAGCACCATTCTTTTCTTCCTCTTTGACAAAACTGCCCCTGTTCTCTTCACTTTCTACCACCCTAGTTCAAAGTGGCCCTCTCTTAAGCCATGGTGGATCTTTGAGGTCTCACACCCTGATTTGTAAAATATTGACTTGGCCTTTGTCCTCAAATGCCTGATTTTTTCATAAAAGATCCTAGCAATTTGGACATTGTTTCAAATGTTTATCTAATAAATCACTGCACAGAGAATAATTTATGATATTAAAATTATGTTTTTCCATGAAGATAAATTCTCTATGTCCATCTCTATAAGAATTTGAGACAAGCTAGCCCTGTGATGAATATTGAAACTCACATATGTGCACATACCCTTGGTAGATCTCAGATTTAATCTTTCCATAAAAACTCTACATATAAGT
Organism: Cheirogaleus medius; assembly: GCA_008086735.1. Taxonomy (NCBI): domain Eukaryota; kingdom Metazoa; phylum Chordata; class Mammalia; order Primates; family Cheirogaleidae; genus Cheirogaleus; species Cheirogaleus medius. Next base: position 49,997,319 of record VBSM01001562.1, on the reverse strand, counting down.
GAGAAGTTATTTTTGTCAGCAAACTAATTTATTTACTTTATTCATCTTATTTTATTTCTGTTAGAAAATATTTTATAGCTGCTGTATTTTTTTTCTAAATGAGGAGTCTTATTATCACAAAGGTGAAGGCTGTTCAGCTTTGAGAGCCACCTGCAATTCTTTTTTGGATCATTCAACCATCTAACAAATATATAATGAGTGCAGTTTCACTTTAATGAACATCCATGTTGTCTAATAGAATGCCATTCTTTCTCTACTTTTGCTCTTTAAGGGCATTTTTCTTTCAATGCTCTAGTGAGCATTCCCCATATCATGAGAAGTGGTTATATTTGTACAAATATACAAATATAGGAAAACAAAGTTTCATCCCTGTAGGCAATAGTCTAACTTGTCCAAACCACTTTGCCTTTACTGCTATTTTTATCCTTAATGTGTAGATGTTTCCCCCAGGCCTGTAGTCCTTTTGAAGGAAATCAAATCATACCTCCTATATATTGACATAAACCTGGTTTTCAAGTATCATTTCCAGATTTTTCAGTTCATGGGGGGCTGTATCTTTTCCCTTAACACAAGAGTCATTTTCCTGTATATTTCTGGATCTCTCAGGGGCTGGGAGGGGGGAGTGAGGGGATTACAACCATAGCACTCCAAGAACCCTTTTGGGATTACTCCAGTAATCAACTATGGAAGTTATTTTCTAAATGTAGATATGTAAGCTGTTCTTTTAAAGTAAGGTACTTTGAAATATGTAGCATAAACTGGTACTGCTGTTAAATGGGTCGATTATTAAACTGAGCAGCTGTGTGAGGGCAGCTAACTTTGAATGCACATCTTACTGACTGGTGTGTCTACTTCTCACGTTTGGAGCACCAGGAGTTGCATTGCTGCATGTTGAAGCTGCATTTTCACTTGGTATGACTAGTTCATCTCTTTCTTGAGCACCATTGTAACAAGATCAGATGAAAATGAGATCAACGTGCAAGACAATTCATAGCACAAAAAAAGTCATGTTAAATCTTAAGTACTCATCTCATACATCAAAGTAGTTTACCAATATCAGTTTGGGTTAGAAAGGGAGACACTTTACTGAAAAGGCAGAGGCTTAAGGTATTATAAACCTTTGTATCCATTTCCTTATTTTCCTAACTCATAAACAGAAAACAAGCCCTCTCTCTTGTGAAGTATCTTCAAAGGACAGGGGTGCAAAAATACCTTGCTGGTAAGCCATCGATGTTTCATTTAAATCCAAGTATTCAAAGTTAGCTGCCTTCTTGAAATAAACAAACAAAAAATACTACTGTATGTTTGAAAATGTGAATAGTATTTTTATAGCTTGTTAAAGACATGGCTAGTTGCATTTGTAAATAAGGATAATGTTGCTTTGATTTTCTTTTGTGGACATCTTTATTTGGAACATAATTGTCTTTAGGGTTGATTTGTATATAAGTAATTGGCTTGTGATTATTTCTTTTTTGGTTGGAAGTTATCATTTTGACATTACTTGTGATTCTGTGTTCAGCACTATTGTGACGTGTTCAACCTCTGCACTCGCTTACACAATAGGATATGCCAATTGTGTGTGGTGTGATGTTATTTTAATTTTTTTCTATTTTATCTATGAAGGATTATGCACTTAACACATACTAACTTTTTTAATGTTAGGTATATTTTTAGTATCATTTCCCTTATTCTTCCTTCTTCTCCAATCCTGTACCCATTCTCCCATTCTCATTCCTTTCCCCAATTTATGTTATTCTTTGAGAATGAGGGAGAAACAGTATTTTAAATTTCTGTAATTAGGCTTTTCAGTTAGTTCTCAAGGATCCTCTTTTGGCTCTTGGGAAAGAATTGTACCTGTACAAGGCAATTATAGAATGCGAACTGCTTTGCCTCATTCCACTCTGATCATCCCAGCTGAACAATTTGAAAACTGTTCTGCCTTTTTGTTACATGAATCTGTCAGAAATATATTTTTAATTTAATATAAATGAAATTCAATAAAATATGAAACAAATGTTCTCTTCTGTGTCAGAAATTTGTTATAAGAAAAACCAATTGGGGAAGAGGAAGAATTTTTTTTCTGGGTTTAATAATCTGAAGATGTAAACATGGGCTTATTTTTGTTCATATTTATGAATATCATTAATTCCTCAGAACTCTTTGATTGTTTGGAATGTGATACATTCCATATGTTCTTACCACGCAGCTCATATGCCTAGTGATGTGTACAGACTTACTCATCTGTGCAGACTATGCTTAATTAACAGTGGTTGGTTGGTTTCTTTGGGAATAAAACAAATTATAAAATATTTTGTAGGTTGTATTCAAATAACATTAATATTTTTATAACTTTTTTCTTTCTGCCCTCATTGCAGTTTACCAAATGGCTCCTGGCAAACCTTTTGTTATAAAAAATATCAAATGTTAGCACTATGCTTACAATAGGGGAGTGGGAATGAGGCCTTAAATAGTCAATCAACTTACTAATGACTTAAGACAAGTCCACTTAACAGCATGAGAGTGATTTCAGTGACACTGATGCCATGAGCAAGATCCTCTCTCAAAATTTTCTTATTATAAATTTTTTATTTTCAATATTGTTTATTACCCAATTCATACATCCAAAGTGTAAGAATTTTAAGATTCCAATAACTTCTCATTGGAGATTCTATTATTATTTCAAACTACTGTGTTTATTTGATTACATATGATGTCCACTGAGTCAGTGGACAAAAACCACATTTTTGGCAGGGCATGGTGGCTCACGCCTGTAATCCTGGCACTCTGGGAGGCAGGAGGGTCATTTGAGCTCAGGAGTTTGAGACCAGCCTGAGCAAGAGCGAGACCCCACCTCTACTAAAAATAGAGAGAAATTAACTGGACAACTAAAAAATATATATATAGAAAAAATTAGCTAGGCATGGTGGTTCATGCCTGTAGTCCCAGCTACTTGGGAGGCTGAGACAGGAAAGTCGCTTGAACCCAGGAGTTTGAGGTTGCTGTGAGCTAGGCTGATGCCACAGCACTTTAGCCTGGGCAACAGAGTGAGACTTTGTCTCAAAAAAAAAACCAAAAAAAAAAACCTCACGTTTTTTCAACGTGGTATATTGGAGTAAATTCTCTTAAATTTGTCCAGTTATGGGACTTTAAAGGTCTGGTTAATAACACCTCCTGCTATTTGCATGGACATACACACATACCCTCCCTTGGATATTTTAACCCTTTCATCTAAAATCATTGTCATTTTGTAGTATTTAGGGTGAGATATGTCAGAGTACTATGCAGTTTAAACAAGTGATGGAATGAGGAAGAGGGAGAAACAACTTGTGTTGCTAATGCTGTAAGTAAGGTACAGTTGAAATTTCCAGTGGCACCATGCTAGCTCATAGCAGTTATAGTACCTTCTAATAACATAGTGCATTACAATGCATAAACTTATTCTGCATATGTTGGTTCATTTGGCTCACTACACCATTTTGAGCTAAGTATTATTGGAATAGTCCTGGTCATCCATATAAGGAAAATAAAATTAAAATAACAAATCGAGCTAGAGTCATGCAATCATCGCTAAGTGGTGGTACTCACCCTCAAAGCTGCATCTTTTAAGTGTCTTCTTTACTTAGCCAACCACTCCTCTTTCTCCCTTTGCTATTAAATAAGAACTTCATTCTGATGGGAGCATACCTAAAGCTGACACACTGACCCAGTTCGAGACTACCAGTGGTCTTCATTAGTCCCTTGACAACTTCTCTTCTGATACAACTAAAAACTTCACATTCTCAAACTACCTGGGAACAACTTATCTATAATGGAGAATCAGGTTCCTTTCATTCAAGAAAGATAAATGCAACATAATCAAAAGCAAAAAGATACAAAAAAAAATCAGCCTAATGATTGTATGCCTTTCCCAGGGTGTTATAAATCTGCTTGGTAAAGACATCATTTGTCCCAAATATATATCAGAGAATATTGCAGATAACTACACTTACCTCTAGCAATGTTATTACATACATTAATGTTAATAGAGGTGAAACTTCACATAAAGTATCTAATTTATAAATAACTTAATACATTTTCTAGGGTTTAGTACAGGCTAAATGGTCACTGGAAACTTCTTCTGAAACACAGCATAGAATCTGATCCTGATCCAAGGTCAAAACTTCATTTAAAATAATGATGATGACAGGGGAAAAAGTGATGGAGACGCTATGAGGTAGATAAAGGAGTTATATAAGAGATTAGAGGCTAAAATGAACATCAAAATTCAGATTCTAGCTACTCTCTTCTGCTTTATACTCCAAGGTCCTGAATTAACAATTGTTTAACTTTAAAAACCCTGTGGGGAAACACAAATACACATACATGTATATACATACAGAATATATAAAATATTTAAAGATGTATTTACATATTGCAGAATGTCATACAAAATCTCTATTTTTCAAGCACTTTACCACAAACCCCATAATGTATATCATCCTATAAGTTACACTCATAAAACTGTAAACAGAGCAGGTGCATAGTTAGCTAATTGTATTTCCCTCCACAGTATTATCAAGCTGCATGATAAACCATGGGGAGCGAAGCCACTAGACAACCATCTTAAGATTAGAAACAGAAGACTGTCACCCAGATAGCAATTTTAAAGCTATAAACAGAACAATTCACCACAAGATAGCAATCAGGAGACTGTAAATCAAATAGTACACAGGAGATCTGTGAATGAATATTGGAATACTGCTCTTGCAAGTTACTCAGAGGTTTTTAAAAGACAAATACCCATCCTGCAAAATATTTGACCTGTTTCTACTTACTTATCTTTCCCAGATAAGTAGAGAGCTCTAAAAAATGATTTAATAAAATATTTATGCCTCTTTAAGAAACAGAAAAAACCAGCTTCTAATCATTAAAGACATATCCTATTAGCGGCCCAGTGATTCCTATTGCAAGAGGCATATACATATCACAAAATGCCCTGATGGAATCTTAATATCTCATTTGAGTTATCTTAAACATCATCACTTTATATCATCCTTTTCCATGTATTTAGGGATTTATGGAATCCTCCTGCCAACACTTATTAGTATGAAACTATTATATGTGTAGAATTCCAGCCATCACGACAACAAAAATATTAAAATAACAGACATTGATTGGATGTTTTCCATATGTTGACCCTCTGCTAAGAACTTTGTATGCATTGTCTCATTTAATATTCGTCACAACCTTATTAGTTAGGTACTATTATTTTCATTTTTTCATAAATGAGAAATGTAACATTTTAGAAAGATTAAAAAACTTGTCCAAAGTCACATAAAAAGTGGCAAAGCTGGGACACAAACTACTTTGCATCAAAATACTTTATTATTTATGCTATATTGCAATTACCATATAATATCAGTAATTATATAGCAGTTGTCATTTTTCCCCTCACTCATTTAGATTCAGACATGCTATAAATGTAATTTTATTTTATTTTTTCTATAACAAAACTTATTGCCTTTCCCAAATTTCCACTTTATCCATAAGTGGAAAACATAAACTTAGCAATTAAGGATTTTTCAGAATCCTTTTAGAATATATTCAGGCAATTAAGGGTTTTTCTTCATCACTTCCTCTCAGAGGTGGCATCTAAGTTCTGGGGCCTATATTATGAAGGACTCACAAGGTTCTGTGGTGATGATAAATTAACCATGAAATATCATTGGCTTATATAAAAGCTTATTTCTGCTGTGGCTCAGACAGCTTTCTTCCAAATGATGCCTTAGGAGGCTTCATCTCATGGCTCATCTATCTCAACGTGTTATCTCCATGATCACCGTAACAGGAAGAAGAATGTTGGAGGGTCAAATAGGCACTTTTCATTGCCACAGCCCAGAAGTGACACATCGCTCCTGCTCATAGTCCATTGGTTGAAACTAGCCACCTGGCCCTGCCCAAGCTCAAGGGCACTGTGGAAACATAGATATATTGAGAGAACATAAATTTGTCTGACACGTGGTTGATGTAAAATTATGACAACAAAGGGAAATGTCTAGTTCCTGGCTGATACCTGTTGATGACATCTATTAGAATAGGTACTCTAGCTCTGTTTGATGGTAATATTCACTTATTTACTCTATCTTCATTTTAGCTGTTCACATTTCATCTGGTACCTAGCCATTTGGTCTAATGTACATTCTACTCTCATGTGGCCTTAATATGACCATGGTCCTGAGGTCCTTCTAAAAACCATTGGACCTTTATAGAGGAAACAGTAAGATTGTCTTGCTCAAATGACTTCCAGACTCTGAAAACTTGGTCCTGCCACCTGCAACTCTCCATCAACCCTGTTACTCCCAATCCAAGGGCAGGTGAAACTCTGTGAGTCTACTTTTCAGTGTTCCAGCAGGAAGGGGTAATAGTTTGCATTTCCAAACTTAATCTACAGGAGGGTGCAGAAAAGAAATCATATATTCATAGACAACAGAATCTGTCATTTTCCTCTTCATCTTCATTCTTCCTCCACAGGCCAGAGGAGCTTTAGAGATTAGAAAGTGGGATTGGTGGGCTAAGAGAAGTATTGAGAAGAATGAGTTCGATCTAATCACAATTTGTCTAAGTAGTAAATTTAAAAGCCAAAATTGTATTGTTTTTCTTTTCTAGTTCTGCTCCCCATGGTGCCATGGAAGTCTCATATCTTGTAGCCTGAAGAGGAATTCCTCATGGGTAAAAGACTTGTGGTGGGGTGGGCTGGGGGGACCAACTCCGTACTAGGCAGTGTGCTAAACAAGTTGCATGCTCTGTCGCATTCCAATGACAGCGGGGCACAGTAAAATGCCCCAGGATAGGTGAAAGACCTCTTTATTACTTATGGATCTGAAGGAGAGAAGACTGACACATAAGGCCATATGGGAGGTTGCATCGGGGGAAAAGCTGGATTGTAGGAGGCAGCTTATGTATGGCAAGCCAGGTAGAGTTAGCTAGGTTTCAAGGGCTTCCTGTCGATTGAGAATTTTGTATAATCTGTGAGCCAGAGGAAGAAGGAGCCATCCTCAGGTGTTTGACATCTGGGGCTTCTGGCAGTTGAGGGAGTCTGTTGTAACCCAGGAGTGGTAGAGCCTTATATGGCAGAAGGGATTGGGATGTAGGCTTAGCAAACTGCCCGTGAGAGGTATTGAGAGCTTTTAGTCACAATCAAATGACTGGATCAAGACAGCATTTTTAAAATATTATATTACAAGCTGTCATGGTTCCTCCTTTTCAGTTAAAGTCAGTGAAATGTAAAAGTATTAAGTTACTCTATCGAAGTTACACAGCTAGGAGGTCATGTGGTTAGAATTCTGACCCAAGGGCCACCTGAATCTTGGCTATACTGCCTCCCTACATAGACCCATTCTCTTATAGTCCTGCTTTAGCAGGGCTTTAGTAGTGAGGCTTTCCTCCCCATGCAGTCTTTTCTCTCTCTTGTCCTGCATGCTGTGTCATCTGAATGACTGCTGGGAATTCTTGTGTGTTGAGGCTCTGGGCATTCACCTCTCCTGGCCCCGTCACCCACACTTTATCTTGGTTCATTCTGCTTTTTAAACTCCTGGTGCTTGGTAACCACTTGTCCCCTGGAGTTTCAATAATAGGGAAGGAAGTGTCTGCGGTGGTAGGAGAATGATTGTACTTACATTATTTCAAAAACAAATGAAAGATATTTTTAAAATCTTTACGTTAGTAATAAAATTATTATACTTTTTGACATTATAATTCTGGTAAAAGAGCATTTGAATATACAATGTATTAGATATAATGTACTACCTTGTGGAGAAATTTTAAAAGCCTTTTACTGTTAACAATAGGAATATAATTACTTAACATTCTACAAAACAAGAAAGAAAAGATTAGCCTCACTCCAGTTTATGCTAGATTCCCTCTCTCAGTGAATGACACATCAAATAGTGATCATCCTAAGGCATTTCCTACTCCAGTACTCAGATGGGTCACTTTTACTATTGTGTGAAAACTATAATTTTTTCTTCTAGTGTTATCTAATTTTATGAGCTAATTCAAAGATTGTATAGGTTGAAGAATTATATAATAAAAAATATTGACATCTTTCTTTCAGAGCATAGAAGGGACATTGCAAAAAGATTTTAACATTGATCTTGATTGAACTAGAATTCTCACTAAATTTAGTAACAGTCCTGCCATTGTTGTCAAAGAACTGATAACAAAGTACTAACCAGATACTCTGTAGTACTATTCAAATGTTCAGCTTGACTTTTATGGTAAAGAAAAAAGAGATACTATTATAAGATAAAGTCTGAGAGTATTGACCAGAGATTAAGATGAAGACAATTTAAAGTTACTTGGAATGAGGATGCTAGATCACCCGAAAATATTAAAACCAGTTAAAATAAAATAGTTCCAAATGAATTCAGGTGCTTGAAGATACTCCTTTTAAAACATGTTAGAGTTCTTTTTTTAAAAAAAATTTTAGTCTTCTAAAAAGTATCAAATTTATTTTAAATAATTATTATTGATCTAATTCACCATTTTATAGTGAAAGTTCATTATTATAATCTGATTTATAGATTTCAAATTCCAAGAGTCCACAAAACAAAACTGTACTATGTGGTCACCCATCCCCATTATACTATTTCAGGAAATTCACAAAAAATCCAAATGCTTGGGAAATTTTGTCTGTTCTCTCAACTATAGATGTGGTCCTTACATAGGGAACACAAGAATGGCCTGTGTGCAAAAGACAAACATACAGAAATGAAAGTTGTTGATTTTCTAGTGGATAATCCATAGCAATAGCTAGGTTCAATGAATGATTGATCTAGAAATTGTTTCTTAGGAGGAAAAGCTGAATGAATGAAATATGGAGAAGAGACAAATGCTGAGGAGGGAATTAATAACTCTTTGGGTATGAGAAGCCATGGGCAAGTGACAGTGAGCATCAGTAACTCTATCCCCTAAATAATTGTCCCAAAGCCATTGACACAAAAGGACCAAAAGAACCAAGGCAGCTGCCCAGAGCCTACACTTTGGTTTCTTTCTGTTCCTTTTCTCCACAGCTACCACGTTCACAGGCTTCCATCTGGGCCCCTCTGGCATTCTCTCCTGTATCCAGGATGGAAATCTCACCACTGTGTATACTGCTCTCTAGTTCTCAAAAGTATGTTTTGCTTCACAAGTATCTCAGTGAGGTCCTTTGCTCAGTGTTGAAATACAAACTCAGAAGCCCAGAGGGAGACAAGGCCACTGCAGGGAGCCACTTAGATCCCCTTGTTCAGCAAGACTGTGAAACAGACAAATTCCAGACAAATAGCAAATGCCATCCTGATATGGAACACAAATGGCAACACAGATGGAATGACCTAGGAGTTGTGGGCGAAATGAAGAGCCTATGTTTCCGGGTTCTGACTACCACCCTTGTTTTCTGATTCACCAGAAAGACTCACAGGACACTGGCAGGTATTATTCACATCTGAGCATTATTACAGCAAAGGAGCAAGAGCCATAGGAAAAAGATATGCAATAGACAGAGTCCGGAGAAGTCAAATCAGGTGCTGGCCTCCAAGTCCTTCACTTTCTGCAGTTGCACAGGAAATGCTTTTTCCTCCAGTTGGGAGCAGCAGAGATGCATGTAATAAAGTGTCTCTGCCTAGGAAAGCTTTCTCAAGTTTCAGGATCCAAGATTTCTATGGAGGACTGATCATGTAGACACATCCTTCTATGCAACCAACCATGGTAATAGAAATTCAAAGCCCCAATAGTGAAACCAGGAACGTTATTAATCTTGAATCTGTGTAAATCAATCCTGGCAAGTCCTAATAAGTTGGTACAGTATGCCCCGTTGCACCAGGTGGACCTAACATGCTTAAGTAGTAACGTGGAAAGCATTCAGGGGGCCACATTCTCAGGCCAATGGTCAATCACAGTTCCAGACTCCCCTGATATGCTAACTTTTCCCCCATACCTATGTCAATATGTTTGGGAGTAGGATGAAGATGCAACCCCATGATTGTACCTCCCACCTCCAACTCAAGGCTTGAGGGATAGTGTGTGAGCATTATCTCTTGATGTTCTAAAACATGCCATGTTCTAAAACATGCTGATATTTAGGAAGTCTTTCTTCTGCTGCTCAGGGCCAGTAAACTGAGGAAGCTGCGATAGGGAACTTCTTTGTCTTTTTCCCAATGGTTAATTGAAGCCAGAAGGCTTAACTTGTACTGAGGTCCTTAATGAAGGGGGATCCAGACAAGTTGCCCTGTCCAGGCTTGAGGGGGATGCCTAAAAAGTCAGCAGGTAGAGCATGAACTCAATACTTTAGCAATCTCAGTAATATTCTTTTTAAAATTAGTTTGGTTTTTATGCCAAAAATAATACATATTAATTGGAGAAAATGAGAAAGTACAAAATCAAAGAATAAAAATAAAAAATAATGATCATATGATATCATATTATATACAAATCCTAAACCCACCCAGAGTATTTTGCAAATATGGCATCATTTGCTATATATGTTTTATTAATTGTCTTTCCTTCCTTAAAATGTGTCAGGAAGATTATTCTGGTCCACAGATATTCTTTTAAAGTTTGTTTGTAATAGTCATATATTCTCCTATTATGTGGAAGTATTATATTTTCATGCAAATTTTTTACTGAGGACATCTGTGTTACTCTTGCCTCTCATGTACATCATACGTTACTTCTTTAGGACAAATTCCTACAAATAGAATATTGGAGTCCATCAGAGTGCACATATTTAAGCGATGATGAAAGAATGTTTCACTTACCTCAATTTACATATCTGCCTTTGGAAGATCTTTGTGGAGAAACTTAGAGTTATTCCAAACAAACTGAAAATGCACGTGGGACTTATTTTGCCAGTTCAGTTTTCAGAACTCTGTGTTCAAGTGTTGCTAAGGGTGTTGACTCTGAGCTCCCTTCTCAGAACAATGTTTTGATATAAGTTGGGACGATCTCCCTCTCACAGGGAACTTCCTCTTCTTCACTGGTAACATTTTATGCTAGTGACACTGATTTTCATTTTTTTTTTCCTAGCACAAGCGAAGTGAGCAAGGGATAGATTATGAGGCAAGAGAAAATTGATCCGAGATCTGAAGCCACAATGCTGTTGCGTGTAAAGTCCTCTTTAACGCAGGAGCCATTGTGCAGTGACACAGATTATGAGGCTATAGAAATGTCTTCCTTATTTGCATTATTTCATCCTCACCCACAAAGAGTAGCTCCAGATTTGCATTCGTTTTGTGTTAGGACTTAGTATTCCTCCCCTGGGGGTTTTAAAATACATTTCTTCCATATTCTTTTTTTTTTTTTTTTGAGACAGAGTCTCACTCTGTCACCCTGGGTAGAGAGCAGTGGCATCATTGTAGCTCACTGCAACCACAAACTCCTGGGCTCAAGGGATCCTCCTGCCTCAGCCTTCTGAGTAGCTGGGACTGCAGGCTTGAGCCAGGATGTCTGGCCAATTTTTCTATTTTTAGTAGAGACGGGGTCTCACTCTTGCTCAGGCTGGTCTCAAACTCCTGAGCTCAAGTGATCCTCCCTCCTGGGCCTCCCAGAGTGCTAGGATTACTGGTGTGAGCCACCACACCAGCCCCTTCCACATTCTTTTCATCTCTCTTCAAAAGGCCAGCTAGCACTGATGCTACTTTATGTTGGGATCTGTTCTTTTATTTATCTATCTATCTATCTATCTATATGAAAATGGTGCTGGTGATGCCATTGCTGATGCTGCAAGTCAAAAAAGAGCAGATTATACTTAATTTTCTGTTCTAAAAAGCATGAGGATTTGATAGCAGCACTGTAATGACCAGCTGCACTTTCAGAACCTTACATTTACATGTACTTACTTATACATTTTAAAAATAAAACTATACACATTATGGAAATATCTTCATTATTTCTCTAATAGTCTTAGTTGGTTAGAGCTCTTTGAGAAGTAACATCGCTCATTCTCAACAGAAAATCAAGTCCACATAAAAAAATTATAATGTATTTTCAAAATACTGATAAGACTTTGCTATTGTAGGGGTAAAGAGAATCTCCTTCTCTGTCTGAATGTTTGATAAATTTGTGTCTATAAAACAAACTTTCCATAGTTTAACTGGAAAAAAAAGATACAAATTTACTAATGTGCAGAAATACAAAGTATGTGACTCAAAAAAAAAAAAAATCCAGATGACTGAAGTTTTTATATCATCCTGAGGTTACAGAAAGAATATGGGCTTGGGACTGCCAGGTTGGCAGTCTATTCTCGCTTCTTGATGTGCTCTTGGCTGAAGAATGACCAGAGACACCAAAAGCAAGATAAGCATGAAATGAAGTTTATTGAGGAAGAACAAGATAGGTTTATAGAGCAAGAGCAAGATATAGTCACCACAGATGAAGAATGGCCCCCTGTCTTAACAAGAGGCTCTGGTTATGGGCTGGGGTTCTGTTTTATATCGTCTGGATTGGGTCATCCTCATGGTTCAGCTGTCACCACTGAATCAATTTGATGGATAGTTAATGGCATGATAATTAGCCTTAGCTTACTCTAGGTCATTTTCCAGACCCTATTTTGCCTGGGCTGTCTGCTCCAGCCTCCCCTTACCCACTCTTCGCCTCAGGCTGGGGAACTCCCTGCATTCCTTTGCAGATTGGCCTGTGGTCCTTCCCCCAGGTGTGGCAATTGCTGGAGGCAGCACCAGGCTACAGCTGCTTTTGTTCCTGGTAGAGCCAAGATCCCCTACTATCCACCTAACAGGACTTCTTGTTGGGGGCAGGAAGGTGGTGTCTCACAGGCAGCAGTTTCAGAAAGAATAAATGGTAGCCTGTGGTAAGAGTTTTTCTGTCAGACCTTCAAAAGTGTTAGACGTTTAGTCTTATTTTCCTGTGAGTTAATCTTTTCTAGATCTGGAGGGTGGGGTGGGAGGGAAGTGTCAGAAAAAGCCTGTTTGTACCTGCTGTTTATTTCACTAATATAGATTTCTTTTACAGATGCAAATCTCCCCCACAAAGGATAGCTTTTCAAAGCTATTCCTGTGGTTTGCAGCCCTTCTGAATAGGCATCTCAAAATATGGCAAAGAACTATATTTGGAGTGAAATATTCTGGTTTCCTTTACTGCCTCTTTGAAAGAAGTTGGAATCAAACTTACCAGCCTTTCAAACTATCGCCAAATCTGCTTCCACTCCATTGTCTACCCTTTTCCAATAGAAGCTACTGTTACTATTTTTATATTGTATTTATTTTTCACATTGATTAATCATGCTTTGACTGCAATAAAAGAAACATCAGTGGAAGGATTTGAGCTGAAAAACTCCCTAATGATCTAAATAATATGGGCATTTCCACTAATACTCTGTACCAAAAGAGATTTGAAACAAAACCTGAGATAAAGCAAGACCTTGACTGATGGGGAAGCTATTCAAAATCTCTTGGGGCCCGTTTATGAGAAGAGAAATTTGGTTTTTATAGTGATAACTTCATAAAACTTTTTCTAGATATTGAGTAGGTATGTTAGGTAGATGGTTAGAATCTCTGGCTCTTCTCAGGACAAGGGTTCTCTGTTTCAGTGCTGTTTGGAGCTCCACCTGGGAAGGATAAGGGCAGGCACTCCATTTTGGTGCTGCCCCAGCTCGATCCTATCCTCAGCAACTGCTACACCTGGGGAAGGGCGGACTGCTTTATCAATCTAGGAATTCCCCAGCCCAGGCATAATAAGATTTAGAAAGTGACCTAGAGGAACCTAAGGGTAATTAATATGTCATTAACTTGAATCTGCATTGTGGTTCACCACCCCTAGGTGGATTTTCTTAAAGGGAGTTCCCTATAGGCAGATGGAATTTTGAGGACCCCTGTTGATTATTTGATAACATCCTATACCTTCCTAGAACCCTCCTCCAGACTGGGCTAATGAAACAATCCAAGAAGTGAGGAGTGAGTGGGTCTGTCTCTCTCCACTCTTGGACACAGACACGTTTTTATTCTAGGATAAAGAGCTGCTCTTGTGAAACTGCTCCCTGCCTGAGGTTACTTCCTCGTATAGGCCTCCAGGTGATTTTTCCAAGAAAGGAGTCAGAGGACCAGGATAGTAGTCTGGACTTGACACTATGGTATGTCTGGTTTTTCTTCTGTCAAGAGCACACCAAGAACTGAGGGCAGACTTCCACCCTGACATCTTTGGTGCTGAAACTCAGGATTCTGACAGGTATTATTTATTTTTAGCCTATAAATGAGAGATAATAATTTTCTAACTTTGGAGAGTAAATGCTTGAAAACGGTCTGAGACTATGAGAACCCACATGAAACCCTAGAGCTGGTATAAAGATTAATTTAAGCTGAAGATATTTGAGATGAAACACATGAAGAAAGAAGCCTTTTTGAACTTTCCCCCTTATCTGACTAAAAGCAGAAACTTCTGAGAAATGAGAACTGCCATAAATTTCCTCTTTAGGGAGGCTTCTAATCCCAGGAGAGAGACCAAGAGTAAATCTACCAGTAATCCCATCTCTAGGGGAGTTTATGAAGAAGCTGGAAAGACCACTCATACCTGCATAAACAAACATTGTCACTAACTCTCTTATCTCACATTTCTGCAGTCCCCAGGCCTCCACCAGATACCAATCCATGGCCTGATAGGGCCCACCAGGGCCCACAGAGCTTCTGCCCCACCCTCCCCAAGAAACAGGTCCCTGGTGCCAAAAAAGTTGGGACCACTGTCACATTTGTTTTCCTAAGTCCATTTGTATTTCCAAATGAAATCTGTTTTTCTTTTTTTCCCCCCATAGGCTGTTCCCCACCCCCCTTTATTGCTCCTATTAAGTTAGGTATGCAACTTTTAACAAGCTACTTTTTTAATTGACTGGCATGTGCCTGTGCATATGAATAAAACTTTTTCTCTTGTTAATCTGTCTTCTGTTAGCTTAATTTGCAGGCTTCAGGCACTGAATTTAAGAGAGTAGAGGAAAAAAGGCTTTCCTCTCCTATAAGACTCAAAGATAGAAGTACTAGGGAAGCACCTTTAATTTTCTAATAATCAAAATATGGTGTTAACAGGATAGAAACTCTACAATAGATCTTCAGCTTAATGTAACCCCTTAGTTATTTGGCCAGAGTAGAGTAAAGGGGAAACTGCATCCTTTAACTAAAAAGTTCTTTTGCGTGTGAACACGGTGGTTGCTTTGTGTTTTATGTAAGTGTCTTAGCTTATAGTAACTTTTCACTTGTTTTTCTCCGAGGGCATTAGCTGTGTGGATAAAAATCTAAAAATCTTCCCAGGCAAACTCTCTTTCATTTTAATGCTATGAGTTTTGGCAAGTCAAATGCCCTTAATCTAAATGCTTGGACACCTCAAATCAAACTCTCTATAAATGTGTAATCTGGACACAGGTGAGCATTTTATATTTAGTGAGAAAAAGTAAAGGTCATTTAGCTCTTCAAGGCGTATTTTTAAATATTCCAATTTCCCTAGGTGCCAACTTTTTTTTTTTTAACAATTTTGATATTTTACACTCACTAGCCTGGAAAGGTCATTTCCTAGAAATTTAATTCTCTTAACTGAAAATGTCTATGTTTCTCATTGTTTGTTTGGAATATAAGATGTGTTAACTTGCATATAACATGCCAGAAATTGATGTGTATACTAATTTACAGGAAATTCACAGCTCTGACTTGTGTGTTAGAATTTGTGACTGCTTTTACATGACTTTATAGTTCTTTCTTGTTGTTAAACACTGTTTTTCAAACTTCGTATTTTAGTCATTGAACAATATGTCAAATTGACATACAAGATCAAACCTCCATTAATTCCATATCCCAATATCTTTTTGATATACAAAAAATAAACAATCAGTACAAGATTTTACCTATTAAAGTATTTACACGATGTTTTTTAAAACATGTGTTTAAAATGGAATGAGGTGGGATTCACTCCTTAAAAATGCTTTCCAAAGTTATTAAAACTTGCGTTTACAAAATCCTTGATGAAATTCCTCATATTCCACAAGAAGCAAGGTACAGTGAACATGAATAGCACAAGTATGCAGGATGCGAATCAGATTTGGCTGCTTTTCCTCCTGCTTCATCATCAGAGTCTGGTTTCCACTTAGGTTTAGTGACTGACTCTGTTTTCTGTAGAGCCATCATATTAAGCCACCTCTGCCTCTTTTCTTTTTCCTCCCCCTTTCCCTATAGTTTGCCAGCCTTCAGGTCCCAGTTCAATGCCATCTTCTTCATGATGTCTCTCCCGATCCTCTTACTGATTATCCAAACAGTACATTCAATTTCCTTATAGCAAACTCTTATGAAGTCACAGGGTCACTTATATGGCACATTTTCTGCTTTCTTTTTGTTTTTTGTGAACTTGTCTCTCCATTTTATTTTAGATTCCTTGGGGATTGCTACCCTGTCCAACCCACTGTTACTCCCTCCACCTCACTATATTTAGAGAAGCAGTTCTCAGATTTCAGGAGCACCCAGAATCACCTAGAGAATAAATAAAATGCAGATTTCTGGGCCCCACCCACCAAGATTCTGATTCTGCTGGTCAGATAGGATCCATCGGTCTGTATTTCTACACTCTAACAGTGCTGGGAGTGCTCATGGGTAAAGGATTGAATTTTTTGTGGACACTGCTATGGAGTAAAAGTCTAAGCTTTAGAGTTATAAAAATGTGAGCTTGAATCCCCAGTTTCTCATGTTATTCCAGGATAACCATGGACCAGTTATTTTCCCTTTCCAATCTTTCTTCATCAATAAATATCTTGATATCTTTTAGTATGTGGGAGAGAAATGAATTAAAATGGACATAAGGTTCTGTTAATCATTAATTTCCTTCCCTGATTCATAATCAAGCTTCAATATTCCTGGCACTGGGTTGCCTTTCTGATCATCCCAGGACAAGACCAGGTCTCCTGCAATGGGCTCCTTGGTTCCTACTAATTCTACTGTTAAGTGGCATGGAATTTTTTACACAGTTTATTTGTGTGTAATTGCTTCTTTAATTATCTATCTTCTTTGATAAACTATAAGATTCTTAAGGGTAGGGACCATATATATGCTGGGACTCAAAAGTATTTAGTCTGTAACTTTTATTGAGTGCCTGGTACAGAAAAGGAGCACAATAAATCCTGGAATAGTGATTAGTGATTGAATAGAAAAGGAGAGAGATGAGAGAGTTACAGAGAGAGAATATTGCATCCAGTGAAATGGGAATAACAATACCTACCATACATCATTATTTCTAAGAATCCATCATGGCTTTGGTTGTGTTTAAGACATCGAAAAAATATTAGTCATCTTTCTCCAGTAATAATGTATGAATATGGTGCTTTTACTTCTAAGACTTTCCAGAAGAGGTACATTTTAGAGTAGTTTTATTTTTTAAACAAAATCAGTTTATTATTATGTGTAAAATATTTCTCCACTTTTTTACACATATCATATCAATAAATTCTTGCATCACAATATTGATTTGGACATTGGCACAACAGGACAGTTTAGTAAGTGGTTAAAATTGTGCTCTCCAGAGCCACACTATTCAGGTTCCAATTCTGGCCTAGCAACTTACTTAGGAAAGTTACTTAGTTTCTCTATACTTTAGTTTGCTCCTCTCTTAAGACAGATTCATTTATAATACCTCGCTCATAAGTGTATTATGAGCATCAAATTAGTAATGCAGTTAAAGTGCTCGAAACAGCGCCTGATATGTTACATACTCAACAAATACCAATGTCTTATAATAAAGATCTTCATAATTCATATTAAATAATTACCTGTTCATTGAATTAAGGAACCTGTGTGTGTGTGTGTGTGTGTGTGTGTGTGTGTGAGAGAGAGAGAGAGAGAGAGCGCGCGCGAGAGAGAGAATGTTCAATTATGAGCAATAATACCATGTAGCCAGACGTAGGAATCCATGGCACTGTAGCCCTTGAACAGAAACATGGCCAAATAGCCCTGAGAAGTGAAAAAGCTAGAAAACTGTATTTATTAAGAGTCATAATGTGTCTGGTATTGTAGCAGAATGTATTTTCTCAAATTAGTCATAACAATGTCTCCAATCCCATGTGCTTTTCTGACAGTGTGACTTTTAACACTCCTTCCATTGGGAGGTAGGTCCTGTGTTCCCTACTGACCAGAGCAGGGTGAAGCTATTGACTTCCTAGCCTAGGCTATAAATGGTAACAGTGCTTCTGTCTGGATCTCTCAGGACACTCACTTTTGGAGGCTTGAGCCATCATATAAGAAGTCTGAAACCACTAAGCTCTGAGAAAGCCGAGGCCACCTGAGTCTTCTGGCCCCAGTGGAGGTCCCTGTCCACTGTCAGATCAACTGTCAGACGTGTGTGTCAGACATGATAGTCTAACACATGTGAGTCACATGCAGACAATTCCAGATGACATACCTGCTTCGAAGCTGTCCAGTCATCCCTAGTCTTCACGTCCTCCTTGCTGAGGTTCCAACATAATGCAGCCGGTTATCTCTGCTGTACAGATTCCTGACTCACAGATCTAGGAGCATGATAAAATAGTTGCTTTAAGCACTAAATTTTGGGATTATTTATTACACAGCCATAGATAACTATAATAGTTACTATTTATATACATCAGATTATTAAATGCCTCTCAGATTATTATGCAATTATTACTATATGGAATTTGCCATTATAGTTCCTGTCTTAAGGCAGTAAAATATGTTTTTATAAGGGCACCCAACAACTAAATGTTTAAGCTGACTTTAGATCTTTTTGACTTCAGGGTCTATGTATTATTATCCAGGGAAAAAAAATCATTCTATGTCCTTAAAAGTTCATCTTAAAAAGTAAAATCTTTTTAAAGACTTTGCTCATTATGTCAGGCTATGCCTGATTTTTCTTAAGTCCTCAAAAGAGAGTAATTTTCACAATCAACAAGACCTGTCAATGACAAGTGTCTTTCTAAATTCAAGGATACTAAAATGATCAAGTTTAAGGTCTATCAGTGAAGACTGCCGCATGGCTTCTTGTATTTGCTCACCAGTGCCTGACTTAGGGAGGACAGACGACAGCATTTACCCATGGTGAGCTGAACTGATCACATTCCAATCATGTGGATAAAAAGCTGCCTAACTGATTCTTAGACCTCATGCTGGGGAATATTTTCAGTATGTACAATGATCATCCATGGTATCTGGTCTATCTGTGTGTGTGTGTGTATGTGAGAGAGAAAGAGAGAATGTTCAATTATAAGCAATAATACTATATAGGCAGACATAGGAATCCATAGCATTACAGGCTAACCAAGGTTTCAAAGAAAAGATGAGACCACAGGGTATTGTATTTGTTTAGTTTTTCTGCTCAGTGTTTACCATTGCCTACAGAATAAGGCCTAAACTCCTCGGTCTGGAGGAGTTGCATCATCAGGATCATCAGTCTTTTTCTTTTTAATTTCAGAACATTATGGGGGTACAAATGTTTAGGTTACATATATTGCCTTTGCACCACCTGAATCAGAGTTATAAGTGTGCCCATCCCCCTAGACGCACCCATTAGGAGTGAATATACCCATCCCCTCACCCCCACTGCCCAATACCCAATAAATGTTACTTCCATATGTGCACATAAGTGTTGATCAATTAGTACCAATCTATGGTGAGTACATGTGGTGCTTGTTTTTCCATTCTTGTGATATTTTAATTCCCATGGCAACTGCCCCTTCCTCCACATTCTACTCAACATTTGGAACAAGTACTCTTTCCTCTGGAACTATTTATTTATATTTCTATCTCTGTGTACTATGATATACTTAAGACCAAGGACAGTGTAGCTTGTTCATCTTTGAATTCTTAGCACCTAACTCAATGCCCAATAAGGAGGTTACCAAGAAGTGGTTGTTGTATTAACAGTCAAGAGTCAGTGTCTTTTTGTGCATATTCTAGACAGAGATAATTGATTTTCTGGGGCAATGAATAAATTATTCTGATTCTACATCCCTAGAAAGACATCTGCACTTTAAGAACATGTATCTCAATAACTCATTATGGTATTTACAAGTTCCCATGTCTAAGCCACTTCTAGGGTAGATTATATAAGATCAAGGAGAAAATGGTATTAACTCTCCAGCTCTTCTGACTGCCCCTCTCATGGGCCTGGAACACGCAGACAGGTGACCTGTTGGGTAGACCCAGAGGATAGGGGTGAGACACTGACTGTGGCTGCTACGACCTCATGTCCAATTAATTATCAAGTTCCAATGACTGTCTTAATAGTTCTTGAATTTATCTACACTGCTTCTTCTCTTTCTTTAGTTAAGTTCAGACTCACATTGGTTTTTGCTTGAAGAAATACACAGCCATCTGTAGCCAGTATGAGTCATAGTCTAAACAGTGGTATATAAGTATTGACACATATATCTTTTTTTAATCAAAAGAATCTGATTCTGAGCATTCATTTGACTATGGTCATGGGGAAGAAAAGAATTTCAGTTATTTTAAGGACACTGTGGTTTCTCAAGTCCATAGGTAAATCTAAGATTCTTAAAATGTGACCCAGAAAATGGACAAGGACCCCTGAATTCCAGCCAGTCATGGTGGGTTCTGATATCCTCATGGTAAAGATCACAGTGGTCCCTTCAAGTCTGGGAGGGGTGAGGGACTCTTCACTGTTGCAGAATGCACTTCAGTGCACGGGGTGTGTGCTCATCACGGAGACTTCAGCCACCAGAAGTTGGGGACGTGCCACTTGCTCAGACTGCCGCTACTGAGTAAAAGCAAATACTTGTACTTTTTTTAATTTTCTGGAGAAAATGTTTCCTTTTCCTCTTTTGTTCTCCTTAAAAATATTCTCTCTTCCTGCTTGGTGATTTCAAAGACATTTAGTATAGTCTCTTAAAGAACTCTGAATTTAGGAAAACACAAATCAGAGGTCATAACATCTGATTTTAACTCCTTGAAGTCCTCCCCTGAGGCAAATAGGTGAAAATGGGTCTGCTACCTTATTGGAAGTAAGGAGAGGAAAATGCCAAGTCAAAAATGCAGCACATTGTCATATTCCAAAAATAATCTTTCCATACTTGTAAATGATCTCCTTGTTTACAATTGGTATTCTCCAATTGCTTCCTCCATGCTACTGCCTGAATAATTTTTTTTTATTATTTCATTATATTGTGGGGGTACAAATATTGTTAGGATTACATACATTGCCCCTGCCAACCCTCCTGAATAATTTTTAAAACTCAAAATTTCTTTGCTGAAAATTCCTTGAGGACTCTGCAAAGCCTTATAAAGTCCTTAGCAAGATATGAAAGCATTTGGGGGAACAGGGATCCACCTTCCTTTCTTTCCAGATCTTCTCTTATTATTACCACTGTCCATAACTCTTTGCTATAGATATTGTGAATTATAGTTGTCCCTTGATATCTGTTGGGGATTGGTTCCAGGACCTCCAGGGAATGCCAATATCCATGGATGCTCACGTCCTGTATATAAATCAGTATTCCCATATAACCTACATGCATCCTCCTGTATATTTTAAATCATCTCTAGATTACTTATAATACCTAATGCAATGTAAATGCCATGTAAATAGTTGTTATATTTAGGGAATAATGACAAGAAAAAAATCTCTATGTTCAGTACAGACACAATTTTTTCCCCCAAATATTTTCAATCCTCGATTAGTTGAATCCTTGGATCGGAAACCCATGGATATATAGGGTCAACTGTACTTTCCATGCTCTGGGTGTTCCTCTCCTCTTTCTTATTTCATCTGTCAGGTTGCAGTTTAAGTGTCACTTTCCCTGGGAGGCCTTTCTAACCCTTCCTTACTTCCAGCTCTAGCCCCGGAAGATATCTTTATTGTGTCTTCTCATAGTATCCAAAGTGCATCTTTGTCTTCTGTATTATCCTTACTTATTTTCTTGTCTAACTCCCTCGGGCACTCTAGGAATAGAAACTATGTCCTTTTTATCTTTAAATCCTTATCTTTTAATACTTAAAAATATATCATATATAATGAAAAGAGAGAGTATCAGAAACGATTCTGTTAAAGTAATAAAAGCTATGAATTTGTGTGAAACTTTATATTTTATTTCTCAGCTAAATGAATCTGATCAAGATAAGTATAGTTTGAGGATAAATAATGTGTTTTTTATACAGCTTACCTATCCAGGTCTCAGCTAATTCTCAGTAAATGTCTATTTTTAAAAATGAATGAATGGCTTTATGTAGCCAAAATAATCAGGAGTATGTCTTTGTAATTTATAGAATTAGAATATTGTAATTATGCTGGACATGGTTCTCTGTGCTCCAGCAGGCCTGTAACTCATCTTTTGCACTTTTGACTGTGATCCTAAACCTATGCCAGAGTAGGATCCACAAGAGTGGGCACCTGACTAGAATGTAGCCACCCAAGCTGGCCACCAGCCACGATGTGGCCTGACATGGCAGCTCCGCTGAAAAGACCTGCCCTGTGTCACATAATGACAGATTATCTACTTAGAGTCTCTCCTGGGAATTTTGAGAATCAAAGACTGAGTGAGTTAGAGCAGAGAGAGGACGATGTTGAATCTTCAAAATGGCAAACCACTAGTTTAGGGGATACCACATCAGATGATCCGAGAGCATGAGGGTTCCAGAGATGTTGCTGTGGCCTGAACACTCAGAACGCCAGGCTGTGCAGCTGTGGAGCCTGCTTCCTGGCATTGATTAGCTTCCAAATTCCTTTAAGTAAACCACCTATCAGTGGAGCTGAACATGGCTTTGTTCCTTGCACACTAAAAATACCTATTGAATATTTGAATCCAAAGTCCCCAAAGTCAGAGACTTTATTCCTCTCATTTACCAGTCTACCTCTAGTGCCTAGATTAGTGTCTGTTACCAAGAAATCTTAAATATTTGACTTAAATAGTTTCCAAATGAATAACTAACATTAATTTGGTCAGTTTTCTGTAATATGAGAACTGAATTGTGTGAGGTTGAGCTCTGGCGTCTGACCACCCGTGTTTAAATGGGAACTCTTTCACTTCTGAGGCATGTGATTTGACTCCTGCTCTTTGGGGTTTAGTTTCCTAACATGTAAAATAGGAACATTAATTGCTGTGGTTTGGATGTGGCTTGTCTCAGCCAAAACTCATGTTGAAGTTTGACTCCCACTGTGGTAGTATTGGGAGGTGGGGACTAACGCGAGGGTTTGGGTCATGGGGGTAGAGCTCTCATGAATAGAATAGTGCCTTATCTTGGAGTGAGTGAGTTCTCACTCTCTCAGGAAGAGATTAATTCCTGCAAGAGCAGGTTGTTGAAAAGGAGTCTGGCTTCCTTGGTTTTTCTCTCTCTTGCTTCCTCTCTCACTGTGTGATCCCTTTGCACACACCTGTTCCTCTTCTGCTTTCTGCCATGAGTTGAAGGAGCCTGAGGCCCTCACCAGATGCAGCTGCTCAATCTTGAGCTAGAAGCCACCAGAATTATAAGCCAAATAAACCCTTTTCTTGATAAATTACCCAGTCTCAGGTATTCTGTTATAGCAACACTAAACAGACTAAGAGACTGATGTTACCCATCTCATAGGTTTGTTTTAAAAATGGGATGAGGAAATATAATCAGCATGGTACCTGGCATATAGTAAAAACTCAATACATAGTGGTTACTATAACATCATTATTCAATGCTAGTTTTTGTTCAGGTATAATTACCTTGGATAAGATCATTTTTATAGAGGTGGAGAAGGTAAGTTTACAATGTAAAAGAAAAAATAAAGACCAGAAGTCAAAAAGCCTGGGGTCTAATCCTTCTTTTGTCACTATTGAGCTCTGAATTTGGGTAGGTTAGTTGAGTTTTAGATTCAGTGTTCATATTTGTTAAACAGAAGATTTGGGGAGGGAGTTGGAGATAGATATTCCATAAGGTCTTACCACTGAGTGGTTATGGTGATCTATAATTATGCCACTGCACTCTAGTCTGGGTGACAAAGGGAGACCCTCTCTGTTAAAAAAAGCAAACAAAAACTTAATTCAATCATAATGTAATAACTAAATTCTTCCATGTTACTGCTATGTTCGTGGAAGGTATTCAATAAATATTAACTGAATGACTGGTGTGATATTTTAAATAGACTTAATTGACAATGAATAAAAAATCTATCAATTGGTCACTGTGACCACCTTTTAATATATTGAATTTAAGCATTATTAATACTATTTGTATTAAGATAAACATATAGTGAGAATGCTAAATGATTGCACAGTCTCAAAGTTATTAAGGTGCAGAAACAGGAATCAGATTTTCAGAGTCTAGCTCAACTCCCTTTACCTCCATTATTCATCTTGCCACAAGTGGCCATTTGCTCACTCGCAAGAGAAACGGAAGGAGCTAAAGTGTCAGGATGGGAGCAACTAAATTTTACTGGACTGGAGACAAAAGGAAGCACCATTTTTTAGATGCTGAGAGGAACAAAGGATATAAGAGCCAAACAATGGCAATCAGCTGACAGACCACTAGGATGAGAAGTTCCTCTTCCAAATATGCTGTCATCTTCACACTCCCCACAGGAATGAGCTTGTTATAAGCTTTTTTTCCCTAACAACTTCAAGGTCCAAACTGTGGACAAAAGGCATAAGGAAAGCTTCATAAACAGGTAACCTGGCCTTTAATTTAAAGCTTGAAGCATCAGCAACAAAATCTCAGACTCATATGGTTGTATCCCCAGGTTAAAATATTGTGTACACATTCGTGGAGTCTTCATTCGTACTCGAAGCCTAGCGTAGCAAATATATTGTATTTGCTTTATTTCTGTCAGAAAATTCTTATTTGGCTTCAGGAGGGAACTAAAAATTTTAAGATTCTAAGTACTAAATGTACTTTCCAATATAAACCACATCTCCAGGCAGCTCAAGAATATTTAATAACCAGACATGATGATGCATGCCTATAGTCCCAGCCACTCAGGAGGCTGAGGCAAGAGGATTGCTTGAGCCCAGAAATCCGAGGCTATAGTACACTATGATCTTCCCTGTGAATAGCTGCTTTACTCCAGCCTGGGTAATATAGGGAGACCCTGTCTTTAAGAAAAAAAGAAAATGAAAAAGAAAAGAAAATATAATAATATCATAATTTGTACAATGTTTTCATTCCTTAAAAAGAGATGTTAAACATTTGATTGGATTATATTCTGACCCAAGGCCAAATACTTGTTTAGGCCTGTGGACTTAAGAGTTCACTCTTTGGTTCCTCATGCCCAGCCTCCAGACGTGCTGCTATTTTCCACCTAGCCTATGCTGGAATCTCCATCATATCTAGCTGGCATATCCTGCTCTTTTTATTTTATTTTATTTTTTAATTTTTTTTAATTTCATCATATAATGGGGGTACAAATATTGTTAGGATTACATAC
>VBSM01001562.1:49948162-49964857 GCA_008086735.1 Cheirogaleus medius | reverse complement strand
TCTCCCAATTCTCCTCTGCAACCTCCTCCCATGGAGTCTCCCATAGTCTCCGGTACCCCTCCGTCCGACCCTCATCTGATGTATGGTCGTCTGCTTGCTTCTTTCTTCTAATATCTTCTAGAAGCTGTCTTTTCTGCAGAGACACTCTGTCTGCCAGTGTTTCTCGTCCGTCATCTTGCCTGCAATAGACTTTTTGAATCAAGTCTCTCCTTATCTAAGTCTCAATTATTTATTTATTTATTTTTTTGACAGCCCTCATGGGTCAGCTAAGACTCATGGTTAATCATATGAGTGAAACTTTCCATGAGTTGAAATTAAACCATGTTTAGTAATTCTGTGAATTTGAGCAAACATTTAGGAAAATGGAATTTATATCAATTGTTCTTTTTCCCTTAAGCATTCAAAAGGATATAGTAAGAAAAAATCTGCACCATTTAAAGGTGCCATAAAAATCCAATCAAACCATCTGCCTCTACCTGGATGTTGTTGAACTATTACCAGGATACAGACAAAGCCATATATTTTAAAACCTGATTTAATTACCACTGCCTATCCCATCTTACCTTTGGACTCTCACTAGGTGGTTTTATCTTTTATCTGTGAAATCCCCCCAAAATAAATACCCTAAAGTTTTCCATAATTCCCAAGAACATATGATTGTTATTATTAAAAGTTACTTGTACTCAACACAACACAATTATTGACAATCTTTGCCTCTATTATTTGCTATTAGTGATACTGAGAAAAGAAGGTAAATGGTTCATTTGAAGAAACTTTGCTTGGTTTTGGTAGCCATCATTATTATTCTTATATTAGTTGCCGAAAAGAAAACACTATGTAAAATGACTCTGGAAAGATGACATGTCTGTAAGTTTATTGAGAAGTACCTTCTAGTGGGGGCAAAAGCATTTTTGTGTTGGAAGGGACACTCCAGTTATGAGGAAGAAAGGCTGAAAAAAATAATTTGGGTATAAACATAGGACTAGAAGATCAGAGGACCTATTTTTAAATAAATGAAGTAAAACAGCCATATTATTGCTCAGCAAAACACAAAAGCAAATTCCAGAAGCAGATTTAGTCATTTGATTTATTATTGTAAACAAAGTATTCATTAAAATACCTGCTTCAGTAATTATATGTAAAATAAATCTATTAGATTTTATGATAAAATCATCAGCAAAGTATTTAAGAAGCAAACTTTTCTTTTAACTTCACCCTCAACATTTATCATTTATATTTCAAATATTGTATAAGAGAGTGAACTGAGAGAACATAGCACATTTCACCTTTACTTATAAAAAATAAAAATGGTGTAACTTTTAAGAATTTAAAGTAAATGCCTGCTATGGCAGAAAGCTTCCAGAAAATTGAAAGGGTGATGGTTGAGAGGATGATGAAAGGTGATATTGGGAGGCCAAGTTGTCCTCCAAAGTTGGTTTCTTCATTCTTAATGTATTCTTTGTGAATGTTTGATATCACTGAGAATTAGGAATGGAAATCTGTATGCCCTCATCCAAAAGCATAACATACACAAAGACCCCTAAGGAGATGTTAGCTTGGTAGATGATATATTCAGTCTCGAGAACGCAGTCTCTGATAAAAGAAGCTTGGCCCCAATTAGTCAAACAAAATTTAGATTACTAGTGGGACAAGGCAGTTGCACACTCTGAGGCTCTGAACCACAGTCAAAATGGATGTCTGAGCCAATCAGTTGATGGCACCTGAATAGAAGGTAAGTGCCTTTCCGAGATCAGGCGTCCTGCCTACCACTCACAGGGCAGCATATACTTCCCTCCTACCAAGATGATACCACTCTGGCCCCACAGCACAGCAGTGAGAGAATGAAGAGTGTTTCTTCACATATAAAATGAAAAAAAGAAATCAGATTGTTCATTGCTGGTGCTGTCCATGTATAGCTTTAGCATTCCAATCTTATTTGCCAACTCCTTAAACCATGGAAAGGACTTTTATTGATTTTAAATGATTTCCCTTGTTTGAGGCTTGAAATTTGGATTAAAAAAATGTGGAAGTGTTAACGAAATTAGCCCTGGTTTGGGGCCACCTAGATGAGTCCACAACTTTGATAATTCTCATTTCTTCACCTTTCCCCCACTTTATTGAGATATAAATACAAAAATGCTTATTTTAGAGTACCATGACTGAATTTTGATAATCATATAGTCTTGTAATCACCACCAAAATTAAGATGTAGAAAAGTTTCCACCATCCTATAAGTTTCCTTGTGACCCTACATAGCAGATCCCCTCCTCCAGGCCCCAACCATAGACCTCTATTGACCTACTGTCGGTCACTACAGTTTTGCTTTTTAGAATTTCATGTCAATGGAATAATATAGAATGTATTGTTTTGTATTTGACTTTTTTCACTTAGTATGATTTTTTTGGAAATCCATCCATGTTGTTTCATATATTGATATTATGTTCCTTTTTATTGTTCAGTAATATATAATATGAGTATTTACAACATTCGGTTTGTGAACACTGAGTTGTTTCCAGTATTGGGCTATGATGAATAATGATGCATTAACATTTGTATACAAGTATTTGTGTTTTTATTTTTCTTGGGTAAATACCTAGAAGTGAAATCAGTGGGTTGTATCATTAGAGTATGGTTAATTTTATAATATACTATCTTATTATTTTCTACAGTGGTTGTACTATTTTGCATTCTCACCATCAATGTATGAGGATTCTAGTGGCTCTATGTCTTTGCAAACATGTGGTATTTGGTATTGAGTTACTCAATCTTTTTAATTTTAATCATTCTTGTGGGTCTAAAGGATATCTCCTTATAATTTTTAATTTTCATTTCCCTGATAATTGATATTTTGAGTTGAATTGTGTCCTCCCAAAAAAAGATATATTAAAATTCTAATCCCCAATACCTCAAAATGTGATCTTATTTGAAAATAAGGGTCACTGTAGATGTAATTAAGTTAGATAGGGTCATACTGGAGGAGAGAGGGTTTCTAATGTGAGTGGTGTCCTTATGAAAAGACGTCCATGTGAAGATAAACAGAGAAAATGCCATTGCAGAGACTGGAGTTCTGTGGCTGCAAGGCAGGGAACATCAAAGACTGCCAACAAACCACCGGAAACTCGGGATAGGCAAGGAAGGATTCCCCTACAAATTGCAGAGGGAGCATTGCCCTGCCAACGCCCTGATTTTGGACATCTAACCTCAAGAACTGTGAAACCATAAATTTCTGTTGTTTAAAGCTACAGAGTCTGTGGTACTTTCTTACAGTAACTTTAGGAAACTTGTACAAATAATAATATTGAATATCTTTCATGTACTTTTGACTTCACTTTTGTGAAGTGTCTGTTGAAACATTTTGCCCATATTTTAAATGGGTTCTTTTTCTTATTATTCAGTTGAAAGAGATCTTTATGTATATTCTGGATACAAGCCCTTTGTTATATACACATGTTGCCGATATTTTCTTTCAGTTTGTGGCTTGACTTTTGGTTTCTTAGCAGTTCTATGAAAAACAAGATTTTTCATATTTTGTTGAAGTCTATATTATCATTTTTCCTTTTATAGTTTGTACTTTTTGCCATATTTAAGAAACCTTTCCTTTCCTAAAATCAGAGATTTGTCCTGTATGTTCTTCTAGAAGCTTAATAGTTTTAGCTCTGACATTACTTCATCCATTATAAATTTTGTGTGTGTATGTATGGGGGAGATAAAGGTCATTTTCTTAATTACTTTTTTATATAGATATCCACTTGTTCCAGTACAATGTGTGGAATACTACCTTCCTTCCATGGAATTGCCTTTGTTGAAATCAATTGACCGTGTAAAATGGATCAATTTCTGGGCTTTCCTATTCTGTTTTATAGTATCTGAATATGGAGGAAAGTTCTCTCATAATCAAATGGTGTAATATTAATATGTCCCAATCATGTTGCAGTTTCAGCTATACTGTAATTTTCACAAAGTAGTGATAACAGGAATGTGAAAAATAGTTCAAGGATACATGGACATTTTTGCAAACACATGAATTGGTTGGGATTGGAAGATTTCGTCCTAGCAACTGCAGCAGTCTCCCAGTGGTACACTATGACTTTGAAAATTTTCTCTTTTCCTATGCTGAATGCATTCTTGAAAAGTTAAAAAAAACTTTTCCTATTTTGCCTTGTGTTATTTAGTACAAAAAGATTACCTTCAAAAAGAACGTGCAGAAACTAAATTATCGGAAGGGTGTGTTCCTTAGAATGTGTTTGGAAAGCCATATACAGCTCAAGTTGTGGATCTGTAGGCTGGAAAGAGCAAGCAGGAGAGCACCATCCAGGAGGCATGATGAGGTATCTTCTGAACTTGGGGAGGCACATATATGCTAATGTTGATTGAATTCATGAGGCGGTAATGAGCCAAATTCTGGTGCACACAATGAACAAGAATTTGGAGAAAGTTTAGAAGGTACATGAGTCTAAGCAGCAGCAGGTGTAGGCCAGAGCAGCTGGTTGAGCCCAGCTACATATCTTATATAATATCTAATTTGGAGTTAGAAGAACCGAGTCCTTAGTTGAGATGTAGACTTGTGACCTCGGTGAAATTACTGAGGCTCAGAACCCTGATTTGAAAACATGGAGCTAATAATAGCTTATAGACTTGTCATGAAGTTCAAATGAAATGATGGAAATTTTGGTTAATAATGAATCAAGTGGTTCAAATCTGCTTCTAATACATTTTAAATTATTAATTGGTTTGAAAATGGTATTTATTCTTATGTAAATGGAATTATATAGAAGAAAGGAGGTAAAGATTGCTTCTACTAGTTAGATGACATTTCGCCTTTATGTTCCTATTTTTAAGATTAAAAATGTTTATGAGATTAAAAGTTTAAGGTTTCATGTTTCAAAGCAACAAACAAGCATGGACTGTGGATATTCTGCCCTTCAGTTAAAGGAAATATAGACTATGAGAGAACTCAGAGATGAGCTTGCACTTTCTCCTCATTTTATAGGTAAGAAATGGGTGTCCTAAGAGCTTAATTTACTATCTTCAAATCACCCTCCTGCTGAAGGACAGAGCTAGCTTTTAGATTCTCACTTTATGTTTCTATCATTGGTCCAAGAATGTGAAAACATAGGCATACAATTGATTTCTTTTGCCCTGTCTTCCAAATTCACTCATGAATTGTGCCATCTAAAAGGTAAATCACAGCAAAAATAATTTAAATTACACTGTAATTCAAAGGAATGTATCAAATATTGACATACTAAAATGCAAAAAGTTAGATATAAGGTACAAAGTTACAGAATAATTGAAAACCATTCATGGACCTGGAACATGGTTGGGATGTTGATGCATTCTTGGCAATTGTTTTGGGGATAGCTTTCTGCAGACTACCCTGTGAGAAAGCATTATCCACTCTGTATGTTGTGAATAGTACCCCAAGGAACTCCTCCTTCCCAAATTACACTACCATCATCACCACCACTTTAGTAAACGATGTCTTCTTAGCTGAATTTATGGTGCTTGAAATTGTCCAAATAAAGACTTCATTGAGATGACATTTTTAATTCTACTCCACAAATATTCACTGAAAGGCTGTTATACGCTGAGTGCTTAGCTAGACTAAAGGGTGTTCAGTGATGCATTGACATGCTTATGCCCTCAAAGATCTTATAGCCCAATTGTATTGAGCAGATTGTACCCAAATAAGGATAGGCTGCATAGTTTAATATAAAACCGAGTGAAATAGCTCTCAAGAAGAAATTAAAAGCTACAGGGACTCAAAGAAATATGATGTCTGGTATTAGAGATATGAAAGTGTTCATAGAGAAAGTAGCATCTGAGGTAAGTTTTACAACATGAGCAGAGTTTCAAAATGTCTCAAGGCTGGGAGAAATGCCTTCTTCCTGCATGTCTTCATTGGGAGGCACATCTTCATGACTATGAAACAGAATATGTACAAATGTGGACTCAGGTACTTCTCCCTCTTCTGTCCTGTATCGGAGTTAATGATACCAGTGAGGGTCTAAGGTTGCAATCCTGAGATATGTGTTTAACTTCTCCTTTATCCTCCTCTATTCAAATTGTTCCATCTCCTGATTACCATATTGAGACTTAGAAGATTTCAAGAGCTTGGTCTCCCTCACTCCACTCTTTTCCTGATTTGTAGCTGGCCTCCAAAATGACCCCAATGACCCCCATCTCCTGTTGGTGACACTTATGTCTAGCACCCTCCCCTATCACAACAGGATTGGTAGACATCATGGTATATTACTTCTGAGATAAGCTGATGAAAGACACCACAACTCCTGTCTTAGTCACTCTTTTATTCTTTCTCTTTCTTTGATCACTCATGGTGGGAGAAGCCAGTGGTTATATAACAAGGACTCTATGAAGATGCCTATGTGTTAAGTAACAGAGCTCTTGTCAACTGCCATGTGAGAGAGCCATATTGGGCATGGGTCCTTCAGCCCCAGTCAAACCTTCAGATGACTGCAGCCACAGCCAACTTCTCAAATGAAACCTCATGGGAGACCCTGAGCCAGGACCATCCAGCTTAGGTGCTCTTACTTTCCTGACTCTCAGAAACCTTCTGAGATAATAAATGTTTTAAGTTGCCAAGTTTAGGGATAAATTGTTACACAGCAATAGATAGCTAGGACATCCTTGGTGGCTTTTTATTTTCCATACTGATACTAGAGTTACCTTCTAAAGAAAAGAGAAAATTAGCCCATTTTCCACTAGTCTATGATTTAGCATTTCTCGCATTACATTGTGGTGATCTTATTAAGGTATATATCCATTTAGCACTGAATTTGATAAATAATAACTTTTCTAAGGATTTAGAATATGGAGCAAAAAGCATAGAGTTATGTTTAAAGAATAGTTTGCCTGGATTATAGATGAGTAATTGGAGATGCCCTGGATTATTGATATGGAGATAGAGTATAGATGCTATTGAAGAGGAGAATGAAAGAATTCAGAACAAAATTTAATTAGAGTACAGCCAGGAATTTGTGTTATAAATGTCATCCAAGAGGAAGAAAAACTTGGGGAAATATGTCAAAGCAGTAGTTACTTGAAAGAAAAACACATGATAGGGAAGGAAAATTTATGTTCACAGATCATGGTCCAAAAAGGAAGTATGTGTGTGTATGTACACATATGTGCATATATGTGTGCTATGGGTATAGGACAGAAATAGAAGTGTAAACAAAAAACAACATTCCTTTTTTTAATTTTTTTTTTTTTTTTTTGTAGACAAAGTATCTCTCTGTTGCTAGGGCTAGAATGCAGTGGCATCATCATAGCTCACGGCAATCTCAAACTACTGGGCTCAAGTGATCCTCTTGCCTCAGCCTCCCGAGTAGCTGGGACTACAGGAGTGCACCACCACACCCGACTAATTTTTATGTTTTCTGTGGAAATGAGATCTCACTTTTGCTCAGGCTGGTCTTGAACTTCTGGCCTCAAGCAATCCTCCCACCTTGGCCTCCCACAGTGCTAGAATTACAGGCATGAAACACCATGCCCAGCCCAATATAAGATTCTTATGCCAGGTAGTAAAGAACTGAAATTGTTGAAGAATGCTTAAAAAATTTAGAAGAATGCCAGAGATTAATTTTTTTTAAGTCTGGCAAATGGAGTAGCAACAGATGAGAGAAAAAGCATGGATATTGGAGTTTGACAAACTGCTTTGAATTTCAGTTTTTCAACTTAGTGGCTGTATGGCATTAGAGAAGTTAATTTGTCTGAATTGTAGTTGTCTATTTTAAACATGAAGAATAACACTTTCTTTCCAGGATAAATGTATAAAGCTTAGCATATGGAAGGAGCCTTGCATGGTGCTAGGCACCTGAACATTCATACCAGTGGAGGTCCATGAACTCCTCCCAACACCTTTCATCTAGGTCTACATGTGATTGTGGGATTCTGATTTATATTCTAGACCTATTGAACACATGCACAGAATTGTTTAATGTATTCACTTCACTGTGTAAAATATTTGCAATAAAAAGAACTTTCTCAAAAGAATTTGACAGGGCTTATTCTGAAATTCTAATGCTCCCCCCCCTTTTTTTTTATAGCAAATGGTCATTATTAGTGCCTCAATTTCTAAATCATATGGCTGGTAATTCCACTATCCCTTGTGTTCATGATGTTTTTCAATCTTGTACATTTTGATTGCTTTCTACTTCATTCCTGCTGCCTATGAGACCAGACAAATCATCTCTGAAAACTTTAATGTACTGATTGAAAGGAGGCTAGAAAATCTCTCCTTACAATCATAAGTTAGGTCCTGGGAGCAGTGGTGTTTGTTTTAAGATCTTATTACCCTAAGGGGACTGACCCTGGAGTTTTGAATTAAATGGCACTACTCTTTATTTAGTAGAGAATGTTTTTAAAAGTCAGAATTTCCTATGGTGCATAAAACCTTTCCAATATTTAATGTATACATATAAGAAATTGATTCCTCGCTATCAGGAAACTATCTATCAAATTGGAATTTGAGAATACTAAAACTATGTATTCAGATTGACTTAGATCACCAATGAGCCATAATAAAACAACACCTGAGCTGTAGCTCTTTGTGAAGCAGAAGCAATTCAACACCTTTTATCACAGCTGCCTACAATGATACAACAAAATCAAATTGTGAAATTTGATGTTCTATAATGAGCTCGTTATATGAAAGCAAACACACCAGTCCTTCCTCTTCAATGACTGCTGATTTAAATTAACCATTGATCATTAAGCACACGTGTTTTTTTTTTGTGGCAAGCAAAAGGTTAATGCTTTTTTTCACTTGCCTCTGTCTACAGGAGAAATAGAGGCTCCCTTTTTTACTTTATCATACAGAGTCCTTATGTACTGGAATCTCTCCATGCCTTTCTGTGACACAAATTGGATTTTTATATATTTTTCCCCCAAATTCTGTTTATAGATTAATATAAAAAAGAAAAAGAAACTAACAGGATAGTGCGCATGGAGGAGGGGCATTTGTCTCCTGGCTTTCTCTTTTTATTAGCCATCATAAAAGGTTTTTTGGTTTTTTTTAAATCTACAATTCATAACCAGGAGCAATAACATAAAAATCAATAAGCAAGGAGTCAGGGTCTTGCCAGCTATCCCAAAGAATTTAAGCCTTTTTTTCACTTCTAGTTTAGAAGATGCCGGTTGAAGGCTAAATCAATGCCTGCTGTGCGACTTTTTTGCTGGAGAAAAAGACAAAATTGTGCTTCATTTTGTTGGTACCGTCTGTCAGGACAAGGCTGGAAAATCCAAAAAGAGGCCAATGTTTCCTTCTCACTTCCTCATAGGGATGATCTGGCTATTTCTCACTGAGTTGTCTATGTAATCTTCCTCAAACTAATTCATAATCTCTTCCAAGGATGTTTACAAAATCTTCCGGGTCTCAAGGAATTGGGGTGGTTGAGAAGACAGACTCTGCTGTCAAAAGGCTCCATTCCAATGTCCACTCCGCTGCTAAAAAGTGTGATAAGCTCCTTGTGGCTGAGTTTCTTCATTTATTAATAAAGATCATTTTTATTTAGCCTCACAAGACTATTGTGAAAGTTTTTTTTTTTTAAACCAAAATGTTTATTGCAGTGTTGTACAAAAAGGTTTCCAGTCATAAAATGTATATTACAAATCATTGGGAGGGGAAAAAAAAGACCACACATTTGGCATGCATCTTCTTAAAAACCAACGAAATCTCTGGAAGTCTCTGCCAGCCGGTAGTTGTCACAGTCCAAGTCTACCTGCAAGTTGTGCTGTGATGCTCCGTTGGATGTGTGGATGACAACGCTGAAGTGGCAATGCCTTGAGGACCGTTGGTCCCACTCAGATCTTTAATACAACTGCTGTCCAGGGGCAGGTTAAAAACAAACCCAACTCAAAGTCCTCACTGCCGTGAAACAGGTGCAGGATCAAGTTGGGTTCCGACAACAGGGCTCCTGGGCCCAGTGGGCTGACCCAGGCCTGTGCCCCGAAGCCCTGCCCGTGGCTCCAGCAGCCTAGGGCCTTCCTGGCCAGGGGTGGGCCAGACTCTGAAGTCTCCTCAGGAAGACTACTGTGCTGGGAGTCACAGGACATGGACTCAAGCAGAGGGACTGTTTGCACCGCGTCGCTCTAAGTGGCACACAGCTAATAAGCTTATTTGAGAACAAGTGCAAATTCCGTTTCCCAGGCCAGCTTTGTGAAATTGGATTCTGCTGTTTCCAAATACTTGATTACCAATGACCATCCTTAAGCTCCAATCACCAACTGGCCACCCAATTAACTCCTACCAGCTCTACTCAAGGCAAATGTGGTATTGTGAAAGTTAACCAAGATTATTTATTAAAATTACCCCAAACTCAGTCTTACCATGGAAACCACTTTCTTCTCCCTGAGGGCCACCCTCAATAGATGTTTTTCGTTGCATGCCTCTCGCTCTTCTTTTTAAACGGGTCAAGTTGTGTTTCTATCACTTGAAGTCAAAAGTGACCTTACAAATACACATTTTGCGAGGAAAAAAAACATGAAGGAGATACCTAATGTACGTGAAAATGCTAAAACATGATGCCCAAAGGGTTTCACTACCAAATTTAGTAGTGTATACTGTCAGGAAAAGAGACTTTTGATTAAATGTCAATAAAATTGTGTCATTTATTGAGTTGCTTTCACTGCTGATCATATCTGTTGTGCTATTGTGATGGTAGCTCTTTTTACTGCAAATCATAAATTATTTTCTTTTTACCCTCAGTAAAATAACTGTAATTTTTATATATACAGAGAGTCATTTTGAATAGGAAAATTTCCCCATAAATATTTTGTAAACTGAACCTTACTAGGAGAAGAGCTGGAGCTGGGGAAAATGGGAAAAAATATGACTTTATTCCCTATTTCTACGTTCTCTATTTCTCTCTAACTTTCTAAATTCCTGTTTCTCACCCCCAGGCAAGCAAATGTTTCAACTATGGTATTCCATTTAAATCTGCCCCAGGCTCGTAATGCTGCATGCATTTTCCTTTTCACTATTCCTCCTTTATTATAAATACTATTATTTTATTTATAAGATTTTAGGAAGCTGCTAGGAGAAAAGACTCTCTTCAAATAAGTCATCTTAGGGTGTAAAGGACAGGGCCAACATTTCCAGGTGGTGGTGGTTGTTATTTTAAGAAGATAATAATTACCATTTTAGTATAGTTATTTTACTGGGATACACAGGGGATGAGGAACAAGATTTTTCTGTGGCTAATTAAGTTTGATCGAACTGAACAATATTTAATGACCTTTGCCATCCCAGTATTTTCTTATTCTTTCATTCTAGTTCCTGCATTCTCACAAACAAGTTACTACATCATTGCGAAAGTTTAGGCCAGTGTACAACTTAGGGGAAAAAAATTAATCATTAGTGTTTTAAAAATATTATGAAATGATAAAGTGTTTTATTAGCATTAGACTTTTCCTGGTTTTTTAGTGTTTACATGAAAATTGTGAATCCTGTACATTTTTTATACAGGGGATCATGGGCACTCTTGGTGACATGTCCAAGACAAGCCTTGACATTTCCCTTCGCTTGGACACACTTTAGACAGGCTTCTGCCTCTAGGCTCCAGACTTCCCTTTCTTTAGAGCCTTTAATTTAGAAAACTTGTTATTGCAAATTATTTCTTTGCCCCTTTGAGATGTAAATTTTGGTCTTGCTATCCCTTTGAAATGTAAACATCAAGGAAGACAGTATCCCTGTCTCCCAGCCCTATCTCCTGGTCTCTGTGGGAGGGCAGAAGTGTAACTTCAGTGGGTGCTCCTGTTCCAAGCTGTATAACTACCTCTTGTCAGGTCAAGAGAGGAGAAAGTTGAGTTTTCCTTTAGGTAGGGCCAATTAGCAAACACAGATGGCCTCTTTTCTCCCTACTCTCACTCCACCTCAGCTCTTAAAAACTTGCCAGCCCTTTGTTTCAGTGGACTTGAGCTCACACTGAGTTCTGGCCTATCTGTTCTGTTGCAATAGCCTTGAATAAAGTCCCCCTAGCCTCTTTGTTAGGTAGATAGTTAGGATCTCTGGGTTTCCTAGGGATAAGGGTCCCTGCTTTGTGCTGTCTGGAGCAATTGCTTTACTTGGGAAAGAAGGATAAGGGCTGCCACTTGGTTTTGGCGTGCCCCACCCTTAATCCTATCCACAGCAACGGGGTGTGGGTGGGAGAAGGAGGAAATACTTTATCAATCTGGGAATTCCCCAGCCCAGGCATGATAGGATTTAGAAAGTGACCTAGAGTAACCTAAGGGTAATTAGTATGTCATTAGCTTAAATTTGCATCCTGGTTCACCTCCCTAGGTGGGCTTTGGGGGGGGCCTGTACCCAGATGGAATATTGGCGACACCTGTTGATCGTTTGATACCATCCCACTCCTCCCAAGAGCCCGCCCACAGACTGGGGTGACAAAAGGAAACAATCTGAGAATTCAGACAAAGAGACAGAGAGAGAGAGTCAGTCAGTTTTGTCTCTCTCTACACTCTGAGAGACAGTCTTGTTTGGTTTGGCTCTACAGTAAAGAGCTGCTCATGTCAAACTACTTCCTGCCTGAGGTTACTCCCTCTCCTTGGGCTGCTGGTGATTTTTCCAAGAAATTAGTCAGAGGGCTGGGATAATAGTCTGGACTTGACACTTTGGTGTGCCTGCTCATTCTTCAGCCAGGAGCACATCAAGAATCGAGGCCACCCTGACACCTTTAACTTTGTCCATGCAAGTTTTCATTTGATAGTTGCTAAAAAAACTTGAACAACCTGTACATTCTATATTGGAACATGGAACTGTTATGCCTACCAAGTGAATCTTTTGAGGTAAGAATATTTGTTTATGTGAAAGAGTATGTATTTATGTTATTCTGGGGAAAAAATATTGCCTTACTTCTCCAGAAATTGCCATCATACTCATGTAAAACATGTTGATTTATTTCTTTCTTTCTTTCTTTCTTTCTTTCTTTCTTTCTTTCTTTCTTTCTTTCTTTCAGACAGAATCTCACTTCTGTTGCCCTGGCTAGAGTGCCGTGGCATCAGACTAGCTCACAGCAACCTCAAACTCCTGGGCTCAAGCAATCCTTCTGCCTCAGCCTCCCGAGTAGCTGGGACTACAGGCATGCACCATCATGCCCGGCTACTTTTTTCTATATATTTTTCGTTGGCCAATTAATTTCTTTCTATTTTTAGTAGAGACGGAGTCTCGCTCTTGCTCAGGCTGGTCTCAAACTCCTGAGCTCAAACGATCCTCCCGCCTCAGCCTCCCAGAGTGCTAGGATTACAGGTGTGAGCCACCGCACCTGGCCCAAACATGTTGATTTCTATTTTGGATTCCTAAAAGGAAAGGCTCTAGCTTTTAAAACAGACTCAGGTGCTCTAATTCCTTTTGAGATGTCTCTAATAGGTAGAAACTATATAACTTATGGGATACGAGCAGTTTATTTTTATGGCTAATTTTGAGAGATTATCATAGCCTTTGACTCCCACCTCGCAAAATGGTAAACTCTACTAACATTTAATGATTTTTTGGTCATAATCCACAATTGATAGATTTGTGCAGTTTCAGTCTTTGTTATCTGTTTTGAGAGGTTTTGTGTTTATGTTGAACTGAAAGTTCAGAAGTTTGAATTTTTGTTGCTGTTGTTTGTGACTCCTGTCACTGACTCATGGTTGGACTTTGAATCAGTTGATGGCTTTATTATTACTGATTCTCTTCCCAAGATGTCCTGGGATTTCATAGACTACTTGGAAACTACCCACTATTAGTAATAATCAAGAGGGATACTCCTTATTAACTCATATTTGATAAAGACAGAGAAATATATGAATAGGTGTGAAGTTTTAGAGCATAGAACTGAAGAATACCGCTTTGTTGGCACGTGGCAAATGTTCATATCAGACTTCTGGAAACTACATTTGGTGTATCTGTTGAATGCTGGTGTTTACACTGCTATTCAGCATGTTTAAATAGAAATAATTAAATGCAGAAATACACAAGTATGTAAGTGTGTGTATTTATATGCATAGACACATCTAAATATGTACATACATACCATTTGGATGTTGGATTATGTTTCTTTTTTGTGATAAGACATGAGTAGAATTTGTAACCACAATTCTGTGTTATTACACATCCTGTGTAACCACATATATCATTGACAAATTTTGGCACCATATTTACTCCACTGCTCAAATCTAAGGTAACCAACAATCCTAGATTTAAATTTTGTTTTTGTTGTCTTTGAAGGAATAGGTATCCCCAAATGTCTAGATGTAGCTGCACAAAACAAAATGAATAATCAAATTCTCAAAACAAACTAACTAACAAAAAACCCCAAAAAACAAAAACCCAGAAGCAGTGGTAAGCTGTGAGTTACCTTGTAAAATATCATATCTGGACTTAAATAATGAGAATGCTATATGACTAATTAATATTCAGCCACATGTTACACCTGACAATTCAAAAGTCCTAGAGCTTAGCAGATTGTAATAACCTGGGTGGGCAGATTTATTCCCTAGAAAAAGAGAATCCTCTCTTACCCTTGTCTATCATGTGTGATAATTTGCTAAAATATAAAAGATAAAAAGTTTATCCTGATAGCACTATATACCCTTGGGAGTTGTGTCCCTGAGCCATTATGCACCTTCAGTAGAAGCCAATATGTGGTACATTTCATACCAAATATCTTCAATACTGTATTGCACATTGATCCTACTACATTCGTAATTGTGTGTAAAAACAATGAAAAAATATCTGTGAAAACTGATTTTTTCTTATATCTTCTGGTTGAACTCAGCTCCAGGGCACTCATAGTTGGTTTTTACCATAGTCTGCCCTGTCCCATGTGTAAGGGGGCAGAAAGATTGAACACTAACACCCAGACCCCTTTGTATTTTGCTGTTATGATCTTTAGAGGTAAAGTTTTAGATATGACTATGGAAATGATGAAATATTTTTTTCTTAGAAGAATTTCAAGTAATGCTTTATTAATGTGACTCACTGAAAAAAATTACATTTCCCAAAGGCCAGAATATTTTAAGTGAAGGTTCAAAGTTTGGGTAAAATACAATGAATTCTTAGCATACATTTATAAATTCTGGAATTGTGGATGAATAAGATAGGTGTTAGTTCTGATTAGGGAAGAAAAATCTGTGTTGATTCTTTCAAAATACAATAATCTAAAAACACAGAAAAGTGATGGTTTGAAAGAAAGCAATGCGTGACAGATCAGCAAAAGTGAGGTACTAAGCGCAGATCCACTTTAGGTTGTATTTTTTTTATGAATTTTGCTTGATAACTGTCATCATACAGAAGCAGTGATACAAATACAACTCATTATCTTGTTCTCTTTCCTTATACCCATCAATCTCCAAATGTATTTTTTTTTAATCATAGGAGATCCCAAATGTGGAGTAACATATATTTTTGGAATTGCCAATAAATAGCTTCTACAGTCACCAGTTTGTTGAAATATGGGGTTCAATTTGCATTTGCAGTTTGCTGCGAGGGTGAAAACTAGGGGTCAGTTAACATTAATAATACTGGACCAAAATTAATGAGGATAAGGTGGTGGGGTTGCCCAGAGGTGGGGACAGAGGTAGGAGAGGTGAGAGGTACTTTAATGAAGCCAGAGAGGAAAATAGACTGACTGATTTAAAATGTGATTACTCTCCATTATAAATTTAATAAGCATATTCTTTTAGAAAGAAACATTATAGAATTGTTAACTCTTACTGACAGGGTGTTCTTTAAATGTTCACTAGATAACAGGCCATGGGGTTAGAACTTGTCATGATGATGGATACTCTGCTTTTCAGAGGCTGTTCTGTAAATTTTCACAACAAGCTTTGGTAGAGAAAAAAAATTCAACCTCAGTCTCTTATAATAAAATAGGCAAGAAATCAAGCGAATAAACAGTTTCTTTTTTCAGTTAAATCAAGTCAACCTCAATGAGCGCTGTTGTACATAGTTGAGTCTGAATTTTAAGACATTAATGGCCTTGTTTAAAAATGCATGTTTACTAAAATTTGTATGTAGAGTAGAGGATAACTCTGCCCTACCACCTCTCACACATATTGTTTTCTAAAAAAAAAAAAGGAAATTGATGTAAAAGGGGAGAAAAGGAAAAACGTGGATATCCTGACCTAGGCTTTTCATATCTACCCTCAGTGTTGGTTTTTAACCTTGGAGGCTTTTTGGGGTTGCAATAAATATAGAAATCCTTGACATTTAAACAGGAAAATAAATTTACAAAAATGCCAGTTCAAGTCTAAAATTCTAGTCACAGCCAATAGAGGATGCAAAGAAAAAAATGTTTTTCCCAAAGACTCCTGATTTTTTTTTGAATGATCTTTAATTACCTGACAAATTGGAAGATATGTTACTCCTTCACATTTGTTCTCAAAGAAACTGTGTGTTAGACAATAAAAAGCAGGTATATATAAAAGAGTTGATTTCTTAATGTTGTGAAATTAGAGTGTACATGTATGGAATTAGGAGTCCCTGCCTCTGCAGAAAGAAGTGCACTATTCACAAAGAGAAGCTCTTAAAGTTTCTTGAGTTTAACTGCTTTTTAAATCAGTTCAATTTAGACTTTTCTTTTTTTTTTATTTATTTATTTATTTTTTTTATTGTTTTTTATTCCATCTTGTAATGGGGGTACAAATATTATTTCGGTTACATACATTGCCCCTACCCCCCCTCCCCCT
>VBSM01001562.1:49888514-49948062 GCA_008086735.1 Cheirogaleus medius | reverse complement strand
CTACCACTCTTTAGCCGGCTAAGCTGGAGTGGTTGGAGACCCCTGACAGGTTCCACTGAGGGGTGGAAAGTTTTTTCCCCTTTTTCGCCTCCAGGCGTAGCTGGGTCCGCTGCACAGCCTGGAGGAGGAACTGCGGAGGGTTGCGCTCACTCTACCACTCTTTAGCCGGCAAGTCTGGAGCAGCTGGGGACCCCTGGCAGGTTCCGCCTAGGGGTGGGAAGTTTTTGTTTGTTTGGTTTTTTTCCCCCCTTTGCAGGGCCAGACATAGCTGGGTCCGCTGCAGCCCCCTGGGGAGGATCCACTGAGGCTTGTGCTCGCTCCCTCTACTGCTCCCTCCCCAGCTGCGCTTGGGTCACCCGAGTCCCCTGGACCACTCAGTCAAATGAGTGATCTATCTCGCTTTTCTGTCCCATCACCAGTGAGGCATACGCTGCTGTTGTGTACAGATCTCCCAGCTAAGGAGACCCTGCACAGTTTCCTGTAGATTTCTAATTGCTCTCCGCTCCTGCCTCCCCTCCGAACTGCCTGACCGCCCGTGTTACCTCTTCACGCTGTCTTCAGGCACTTCCCTGCTTGTGTGGGTGTGGAGGTCGGCGAAGGAGAAGTCGTCCCGCTGTGGCACAAAACACACAGTCCCGTTCGGCTAGCCGCTGAGCGCGGCCAGCTTGCATGCCAATCCCCGCTGCACCACTCGGATTCTCGGCAAATCCACTGCGTCGCTTTCCTCCTTTTCCCAGCACTCCAATTTAGACTTTTCTAGATCTTCAGAGTTCTATGTGATTTAATAGTTCAAGTTGATTTTGGGGTATTTGTAAACTCTATGAATATATGTACGTATGCATGTATGTATCCATCCATCATTTA
Source organism: Cheirogaleus medius (assembly GCA_008086735.1). Taxonomy (NCBI): domain Eukaryota; kingdom Metazoa; phylum Chordata; class Mammalia; order Primates; family Cheirogaleidae; genus Cheirogaleus; species Cheirogaleus medius. Next base: position 49,947,198 of record VBSM01001562.1, on the reverse strand, counting down.
CCTATCTATACAGAATATGGACTTTTTAAAAAAAAATCATTGAATGCAATTACTTAAAAACTATATTTTCTCATGTCCTAGTGGACGTGTCAGGCATCAAAGAGGCTATAATTGAGATACTATTTATGGTAGGCTGAATAATGTCCCCCAAAGATGTCTATGTCCTAATCTCCAGAATCTGTAACTACATTACCTTAAAGGGTAAAAGAAACTTCGCAGGTGTGGTTAAGTTAAAGAACTTTGAGATGAGGTGATTATCCTGGATTGTCTAAATAGGCTCAATGTAATCACAAAAGTCCTTACAAGGGGAAGACAAGAAAGTTTAGAGTCAGAGAAGGTGATGATTGAAGCAAAGATGAGAATGGTGCCATTTCTGGAAAGGAGCATGAGCCAAGGAGTGCAGGTGGCTTTTAGAAGTTGAAAAAGGCAAGGAATCGATTCTCCCTTATCGCATCCTGCCTGAACAGCCCTGCTGACACCTTGATTTTAGTCTCAAGAGACTTGTTGTGGGACTTCTCACATCCAGAACTTTAAGATAATAAGTATGTTCTTTATTTAAGCCATTACATTTGTGGTAATTTTTACAGCAGCAATAGAAAACTAATACATTATTCATAGGGTTTACTTCTAACTCTAGGGGAATCATTTCATAGTTTTATATTATGATGGAACACAGTCCTTAGAGAAGAATGAGTCTCACTAAGATGGATGGATTCCCATAAAGAGACACTGACAGCTGAATCAGATGTTACAGAACATTACCTAAAGTTAGAATTGTATGCGCTAACTAGTGCAAATGAGCCTTTGAATTTTACTTTATTTTTTATTAACTGACATGTAATAGTCATATGTATTTATGTGATATGTTATGATATTTCAATACATGCATACAATGAGTAATGATCAATTCAGGGTAATTAGCATATCCATCACCTTAAATATTTATCATTTCTTTGTATTTGGAATATTCAAAATCCTCTCTTCTGGTTATTAGAAATTATACAATAAATTATTGTTGACTATAGTCACAATAATTCTAGTGCTATGGATCCACTAGAACTTATTCCTCTGATCTAGGTGTAATTTTTTATCCATTAATCAACCTCTCCCTATCTTATTCCCCTTATACTTCCCAGCCTATAATAAGCACAATTCTACTCTCTACTTCTATTAATTAGCTCAATTCTTTTTAGGTCCCACATATGAGTGAGAACACGTGGTATTTATCTTTCTGTGCCTAACTTACTTTACTTAAACACAATGTCCTCCAGATCATCCACATTGCCACAAATGATAGGATGTCATTCTTTTTTATGGCTGAATTGTATTCTAATGTGTGTGTGTGTGTGTGTGTGTGTGTGCGCGCGCATGGCTCAAATTTTCTTTATCCATTCATCTGTTGATGGACACTTAGGTTGATTTCATCATGGGTATTGTAAATAGTGCTGCAATAAACATAGCAGTATAGATATCACTTCAATATACTAATTTCCTTTCCTTTGGATAAATACCCAGTAGTAGAATTGCTGGATCATATGGTATTTCTATTTTCAGTTTTTTGAGGAACATTCATACTTTTTTCCATAATGGCTATTCTAATTTCCATTCCCACAAACAGTATATAAGAGTTCCCTTATCTTCATATCCTCAATAGTATTTGTTATTTTTTTGTCTTTTTAATAATAGCCTTTCTAACTGGAGTGAAAAGCTATCTTGTGGTGGTTTTGATTTGCATTTCTTTAATTAGTGATGTTGAGGATTTTTTCAAATACATGTTGGTCATTTGTATGTCTTCTTTTGAGAAATGACTGTTCATATCCTTTGCCCATTTTGAAATCAGATTATTTGAATTTTGGGTGCTTTTACTTTTTGCTGTTGTTAGTTTCTTATATATTCTAGATATTAGATGAACAGTTAGCAAATATTTTCTCATATTCAATAAGCTGTCTCTTCACTCTGTTGATTGTATCCTTTGCTGTGCAGAAGGTTTTTAGTTTATTTGTCTCATATGTCTATTTTTGGTTTTGCTGCCTATACTTTTGAAGTCGTAGCCTTAAGATCTTTACTCAGACCAATCTCCTAAAGCATTTCCCCTATTTTCTTCTACTAGTTTTATAGTTTGGGGTCTTGCATTTAAGTCTTTAACCCATTTTGAGTTGATTTTTTTCTTTTTAAAGAAATTTTATATAAAAACAAGCCTACAGCACCCAATATTCCCAGGTGGTCTCCCATCCAAGTACTAATCGGGCCCAACCCTGCTTAGCTTCGAAGGTCAGATGAGATTGGGCACATTCAGGATGGTATGGCCATAGACTTAAGTTGATTTTTGTAAGTTGAATAAGAGTAGTAAAAGTGGGAATCATTGTCTTGTTCTTGGAAGGAAGGCTTTCAACGTTTTCCCATTCAGTATAATGTTAGCTGTGTGCCTGTCATATATGGTCTTTATTGTGTTGAAGTACTTTGTTTTTAATCTAATTTGTTGAGTATTTTTATCATGAAGGGATATTGAATTTTATCAAATGCTGTTTCTGTATAAATTAAGGTGATCATATGGTTTTTGTCCTTCATTCTGTTGATGTGATGTATCACATTTATTAATTTGCATATGTTTTAGCCTCCTTGCATCCCTGGGATAAATCTCACTTTATTATGGTACATTATCTTCATAATGTGCTGTTGGATTTGGTTTTCTAGTATTTTTTTGAAGATTTTTGCGTCTTTGTTCATTAAGGATTTGGCAATAGTTTTTGTGTGTGTGTGTGTGTATGTCTGTGTGTGTGTGTGTATGTGCGTCCTTGTTTGGTTTTGGTATCAGAGTAATGATGGCCTTGTAGAAGTATTAGAATTCCCTCCTCTTCACTTCTTTTGGAATAGTTTGAGAAAAATTGATGTTAGTTCTTCTTAAAGGTTTGGTAGAATTCGGCAGTGAAGCTATCCAGTCCTGGGCTTTTCTTTGTTGGCAGACTTTTTATTATTGACTCAATCTCATTACTCATTATTGGTCTATTCACATTTTCTATTTCTTCCTGGTTCAATCTTGGTGGGTTGTATTAATTCATTTCCTCTAGGTTTTCCAATTTGTTGGCCTATAGTTGTTTATTAAGCATAATAAAAGTGAAAAATGAATAAATGTTATACAAAAGTAATAGCTTGTGGTATCAGAGTAAAGATAAACAATCACTAATTCTTATGGCATATTCAGAAATAGCTCCCTAAGGAAGGTCAAATTAAGCCAGCCTGTGAGATTGGGAGACAATGTAGACTCAGGCTCAGGAATCGGACAACCTTGAATCTGAAGTTACAATCCTTCTTTGGGTAGAGATTCATTTTCTCCTATGAAAAATGGGACAAATGAGATAATACAAATCTTTAGACGAATTCCTGGCACAGGGCAAGTATTCGGCAAATATAAGTAGATAATGATTTTAAAGCATAAAGATGTATTCTTATTCCATCTCTGCCTTTAGCTACAACAATTTCTTACTCATCTACACACACACACATACACACATACACACACATTCACTTGCTCACATAACTTGCAGGCATGTTAACTAAACACTATGTTAGGGACTAGGGATAAAATCAATACTGTATAGAAACACACATGTCTTCTGATACAGTGAGCTTATAGTGTAATGGGGAGACAGACAAATAAAATTCAACTTGCAAGAGTTGTAAGAATGACAAAGAGAGTTATCTGGTGTTATGAAAGTTCATGATGAGGAGTAAAAGCCAATAGGGATGGTCCAGAAAGGATCTCAAGGAATTGACGCTTGAGCTAAATAGAGGGGTAAGTTGTAATTGTTTGGTGGAGAGGAGAGCAAAAGGCATTCCAGTGGAAGGAACAGAATTTATAAAGAATCAGGCTAAGGAACTCCTGGCAGACAAAGTGTAGGTTTTGACCAATGAGAAACATCAGAGAAAAGATTGAGATGATGCTAGAAAATAAAGCTTAGACCACGCAAACCATTAGAGATCATGTTAGGAATTTTGATCTTTCTGCTCAGAACAATGGGAAGTTATTGAAGATATTTAAGCAAATAACTTAAATGATTAAATTTGTATTTGGAAATTATCACTCTGTATGCAGTGAGAAGAACAGTTTAGAGGGTGCCAGAATAGAGGCTGGGACTAAGTAGGTGTATGTAGATAAACACATATTCTTGCAACTGAACTTGATGGAAAAGAGGTATTAAAGATAACCCATGAATTTATGATTATTATAACTGAATAGTTGATGTGAAATTTATATGACATAGAAAAAAAATGAAGCACTTTATTCATTGGGAGAGGTAACCACGTGTTCAGTTTTATACGTTATTCTTTGGCAGTACCCCTGAGACATTGCCTTATGTAGTTCGATATGCCAGTTTAGTGCCTGGAGGATAAGCCTGAGCAGGACATATTAATTAATGTAAGAACAATCTGTTGATAGATGGTAGTTGGACTGATAGGCAGCGATGGAATTACCTGATGAGAACTTACAAAATGAGAGGAGTGGGGGACCTAGGAATGAGCCTTGTGGAGGTCCCATTACAGGTTGAGGATAATGAATTCATAGCAGAATCATTCTGACCTGTTTCCAGGGGTGATGCCTACTCAGGTGTAAGTATGGAGGAAAAGAATCATTGGAGTCCCTCAAAGATGTGCTTTTTTCCCCAGAAAAATTGGAAAAAAAAAAAACAACAAAAAAAACCCATAATGTAATAAGAGAGTTTGCAAGGCTGGCAAAGAGTTTTTGCAATGATGACCATAAAATCTAAGATGGATGAGAAAAAATGTGAGGAAAGTGAGTGCGCTTGAGAGGAAAAGTAGATGTGCCAACACAGACATGATTATTCTCTCAGCCGTTCTCAGGGCTCTAAATACCTTGCACATCTTCCAAAGCACATTGCTTGACTGGGTAGTTGCTCTGCCTATGATTAGGGAACAAGTGGGTAAAAGAAAACATTTTAAAGGTCAGTTTGCCTAGAATCTAGGAGGATTCTGTGATAACTCTTATAAATTGTTTTGACATCTTAACACTGAGGCATGAAAGCATTGACTAGCTAGCATGTAAAAACCAGTTTGTACCTTCAATGTCATTCCTGGAGAAAAAGTCTATATTCTTTCCTTATTTTCCTAGCTCTTCAGAAAAGTTTAGGTAACAGCAAAGCTAGATATTCATGACTAGGGAGGTGTTTTTTTTTTAATATATAAATAAACATTTCAATTTATTGAAGTAAACTATCTGGGAGTAATAAATGGATGGAGAAAATTTGAACAGCCCATGGCAGCAAATGAAAAATTCAGAAATAATGTTTTAATGGAGATGGCCTCTGTGAACATTGCGAAGACGTGTTTAAAGTGCAGTCATGAATTTATTTTTGAGATTTAAGAAACATTATTTGAAAACACTAACATGTCAGATTTGGGTTTAAAGACATCTCACCCATTTGGTCGGCATATATACAAGAGATAAAGAAGGTTTTTTATTTGTCTTTCTTTTTTTAACTTAAGTTGTATAATTTTAATTATAAATTGAACTCATTTCCATAATACTCACCAAAGGAATATGGAACTATAAATCTCAAGATAGGTTAGTATGATACTATCAAGGAGTATGAAAAGAATCAAGGAACCTTGCTATGGAATTGAATAGGCTTACCAGTCTTGTTATATGAGTTCAAAGTCTTAAAGGAATGTCAATGCACCCTACTCGGTAATTTTACTGTGTCTTTGGAAATTTCATTCTGTGTATTAATGAGGTATTAGGACAGATTCAACATACCAGATTATACTTTTAATTTTTTTCTTGGCTCTACTTAGCCAATGAACAATTACTTCCCCCTTGAAATTGCTTAGTGTTTTGCTTATTTATTTTTAGGTATGGATTTTATTTAGCCTCTGTTCTTGTTTCTGTTTCTTTGTTTATTCACTCTATGTTGTATGAAAGCTGTTGATTCTCCCCTCTGGTTTATTTCCTTTAAAAAGGTAGGAGTTTTCACTGATTCAAATGGCAAATACAAAATTTGTTTTTCCTACTTGTACACTGTTGCTTGCAACAATTATCCAGAGGTAACCAACATTATAATATTAAAATAGGTAAGTCATTTGAAAATAGTAATATATGTAGATGCAAATTAAAACAGAAGAAAGCCCAATAATGAAGAAAGTAAAGGCATAAAAAGGCAAAGAAAGTATATCTCTTGTGTGAAATCAATTGATTTCAAGTTATGATCAGCTCTTCAAACCGATCATAAGAAATAAACTAAATAAAGTGGCTTTATGACATGCTTTTGAGCATAAATGGCTATATTAGCCAACTATAATGACAATACCAAATAAATGAAAATTAATCCTAAAGACACTATTAGAGTATGTTGGATTATTTAAATGCGTATTGAAATCACTTGAAGAGACTAGCTCATCTGTGCTAAGCACACAATATTATATTTTGAGTTTCTTATTCTCACTAGTTCATTCCTTTTACTGGGTTACACCAGATTTTTATTCCTCCATATTTTCCCTTTCTTTCTCCTTCCTCTTTGTTTCTCTAACCCTTTTCCATCTGTATTCTTGTATGTGTCTTTCTTTAAATTTGCTGATTAAAAACTGTAGTTAGTATCTAATCAAGAGCCATTATTGTTCAAGTTTTCTTTTTTTGGTGAGTAGTAGGTTCTAAACCTCTCCCTTGTCTTCCCATACCAAGCTCTTTTCCATAGTTACAGTCATTTTATTTTACCGTAATCATATTCCCCATAATATTTATTGAGGGCAATGTATCTTGTTTCTTTCTTCAATTTGTGGCAAAATATTCTCCAGGTTCATTCCTTTTTCTCACCATCATCCCGGAAATTTCATCAGTGAAATGTCTTTGGGCTTTTGTATCCTTGTTATCAAATGCCTATCAGAATTAAGCTCAGACTTGAACGATATGTATTTAGTTGAACTTATTGTCTTTAAAATGGATCTGTATGGTGTGGGAGCCTAGCCTCCCAGTTCTAATACCCAAAGATCCTCTGGAAAATAGATTCTGAGGGCATTAGGCAGCTGGGATTTCTACCACAGTACTAAGGCCCCTTGGTTGGGTAGTGTGCTTGCAGTATTCATCATAGTGTTTATTCACTTAACAAATGGTTTATTGATAACCTCCTATGTACCAGGCATATACTATATACTGGGACTGCTGTCCTGGTCAAGAGCTGATACTTCAATGACAGAGACAGAGCATATATAAATTAATATCTCTTTGATTGCAAGACCCAGAAGAAATCCAATTTGATTTAGGTTAAACAGTGTTATGAGTTATACTGATATGGAAGAGCCTCAAATAATCTAAGTTTAGAAACATGAGTGAGTCTCATGGATAAATTCAGTGATTTTACCAATAGTACACCAAACATATTCTCCTCAGAGAGAAAGAGAATTGATTCATTTATTTAGTTTTTTTAACAAACCAGCTTCCTCAAGTTTTTGGCTCCAAATGACAGCATCTTAGTCCATTAGGGCTGCTATAATAAAATACCTTAGACTGGATAATTTAGAAACAACAAATTTGTTGCTCATAGTTCTGAGGCTGGGAAGGTTGCCAGCATATGTGGTATCTGGTGAGGGCCCGTTCTTCATAGGTAGTACCTCCTATGGGTTCTCACATGGAGGAAGGGATAAACAAGCTCCCTTGAGAATCTTTTATAAGGGCACTAATTCTATTTATTAAGGTTCTACCCTGATGATCTAGTCACCTTCTAAAGACTTCACTTCTTTTTTATTTTTGTTTTTGTTTTAAGACAGAGTCTCACTCTGTTGCCCAGGCTAGAGTGTAGTGGCATCATCATAGCTCACTGTAGCCTCAAACTCCTGGGTCCAAGCAATCTTTCCACCTCAGCCTCCTGATTAGCTAGGACTACAGGTGCATGCCACCACACCAGGCTAATTTCTCTATTTTTTGTAGAGACAAGGTCTAACTATGTTGCTCAGGCTGTTCTTAAATTCCTGGCCTCAAATGACCCTCTCACCTTGGCCTCCCAAAATGCTAGGATTAATGTCATGAGCCACCAGGCCCATCCCTAGAGACTTCATCTCTTAATAATATTGCATTGGTGATCAGGTTTCAACATATGAATTTTGGGGGACACAAACAATCAGACTAGAAAAGGACTTCTACATTTCCCATGCTTTATTCCTTTCACTGTGGCACTTCAAAGGACATGACATTTCTTTCTTAGTTTCAGCTCCAAAATTTCTGTGAAGTCTAAGACTAAGACTGACCTTGATTCAAATACCCGCCCCCCCATCTGACAGATCAGCGCAAGATTTTTTTTTTTTTGGTGGGATAGGGCTCGGGTACAGGGAATTGAGGAGGACATGTTATAAGAACCTGTTCCTACTGAAACTAAGGGTGATGATAGGAGGGGAGAGCTACTTTCTAGGAAAGGATTATTTGGCAGAGAGTAGTAACATGGCTATCTACTACACACATGTAAAGAGACATGAGCAATACTGAGGGAAGTGCATCATAAAAGAGGGCAATAGGAACACGGGATTCTACCCTAATTCAAGAGTTCAAAGAAGACTTATTAGAAGAAGTTAAATCCAAGATTGTACTTGAAGCAGGAGGGTTATTACCAAAGGAGGTGAGGCAAGTAGAGTGTTTCAGGCACTGTGGTCAGTATTTGTATTCCGGTAGCCTTTTTGAGATGCTACTCTGAGTAAAGTAGTAAGTAGTAGTTTCAGAGACACTACTCTGACTGCAGGAAGATAATTGAGTGAGGCAATGAGAGGAGAAAAGCAGAGCATCTGGAGGTGCTGTTGTAATACTTCTTTAAACAGATCAGAAGAGCCTGAACTTAAGTAGTGCCAATGGGATGGAGAGAACTGGGTGCAACTGAAAGCTATTTAGACTGCACAATGGACAGTGAGTGATTCTGTCACTTTCTATTATGCTTTGTGTCTCCAAAAAGAATGCAAGAGGAGACTGCTGTGTTTGAGGCTCAGGGGTTTATTTCTGTTTCTACAGGGGACATTATAGGAGATCATTATACTCTTTATAATGTACCAATTGTAAGAGTATGACACAATTTTTTGAGAAGTTTAACATAAAAAAATAAGAGAATTTAATAGCCTCTTGAAGACCAATTGGAGTGAAGTATTTTAAAAATTTTTAATAGGTAGGTTTTGAATACGTTTCAGTGATGATGAGAAATAGCCAGCAGAGAAAGAAAGGTTGATGATACAATAAATTGAATTATGACTCTGAGAACATGGAAGTGGATGGCTTGGGGGGGTGACTTTCATGAGAGCTGAATCTGCTCCAATTAGAAAAGTGGGAGAAAGGATGGGGTGTAGAGTTGGTGGAAGAGAGATGATGGAGTCTCCATATGATAACTTTTATTTTCCTTTGTGAAGTAGAAGCCAAGGTCTCCTGAGAGTGAAGAGGGAGGTAGGGGTGGTGCTAAACATGGGAGGTTTGAGGAGACTGAGAAGTTTTTATACCTTTACCTGGAAGGTGAGGAAGTGAACAGATTGGTATTTTGAAGCTGTGTTGAGGGTTCATCCAGTTGAGGTGTATTTACTCATTCAAGAAATATTTATTAAGAATATTGAGAATACTTATAGTGCCAGGCATTGTTATAAGTATTGTTCCAGGAACATTAGTAATTTCAAAAGGAGAAATATAGACAATAAACCTTAGTTCAGGCTATTATAGAATATTGTAGACTGGATGGCTTAAACAACATTTGTTTCTTACAGTTCTGAGGGCTGTGGAGTCCAAGATCAAGCTGCTGGCAGATTTGGTGTCTGGTGAGAGGCTCTGCCTCCTGGTTTGCAGATGGCTGTTTTTTCCTTGTATCCTCTTCTTATAAGGGTGCTAATCTCATTAGTGAGAACTCCACCCTCATGAGCGAATCACTTCCCAAAGAGCCTACCTCCAAATATCATCATATTGAGGATTAGGTTTCAAAATATCATTTTTTGGGGGGGGAGGAGACACAAAATTCAGTCCTAGCAACAACAACAATTTAAATAAGATTTTTGGTTTTTATTAATAAATTGTGATATATGCTATAAATAGAATAACCAGAGAGTTTAGTTTTGTTGAGATAATCCCTATTAATGCCTGTGGTCCTGATATCTTATATAATTTATGATTTGTGTGAATTTAAAAAAATTTTTAACAGTGTGTTATTATCAATAATCACATTAAAATATGCCAGGAAGAGTATGATAGACTACATTGGGCTTTCAGTTTATTCCCTGGCCTCATTTAGTGGTATATGAGATTAATTTTTAATGCAAGAGTTGGCTGTTTAACATGTGATTAAATGTGAAAGATAACCTGAAATAGCTGTCTCTTTTTTGTCAACTTTTTCTAGGTGATACACAATACCTTTTTTAAAATGCAGAATGCAAGTTACTCACTGATAAAAGGAAGCACCCTTGGATATAAGCAGCTCTGCCCCCATGGCCTAATCACCTCTGAAAGTCTCCACCTCCCAATTTAGTTACACTGGCAATTAAATTGCAGCATGCGTTTTAGAGGGGATAAGCATTCAAATCACAACAATGACATTTTGTATTGTAGAAAATCCTAACATGTCTTAAAATTTTTTCATAAGTTTTCTTCTATTAACGAAAGGTACATTTGCACTGGGCAAAAACATATTGAGTTAAAAACTTACAAAAAAGCCTGTAAATATTTGCATTACAGCTTGCAGGGCAGAAATAGTATACTTTTCAATTATTTCATATATTTTGCTAGTACTAATTTCTATCTTGTAAGTCAAAATATACTTCTCTTCTTGAAAGAAGTAATAGAAATGTAGTTGTCACCATGGAAACAAGAGCTCCCTCATAATCTCTTAATTCTCTTTTGGACAAAGTTCTTATCTATATGGTATTTTTCTTTTCTTCTCTGCAGGGCACGATATCTTATAAAAATTAAAGTGTTTTCATCAAGAATTAGCTTAAAATTTGTTGAAATTACTTTATTATTCCTCTTACAAATACAGGCAAAGAATGTTGTAAAGACCAATAAACCAAACAGGATATGTATGGGCACAAATCTGAGTGAAGGGAACTTTTAATTTTGTCAACATTCCATACATTTGTTTAGAAAGAAAAGAACTTTCTAAAAGATAAAGATTTAAAAAAAAGTCTTAAAATATATATATATTATTGGAAGGTGTAAACAAAATTTAACTAAAAAATTAAGCATATATTTTCATACTTTCTTTCCCCAAATGCTATGTGGTGTCAGGATTCTGGGGAGGATTTCTGGCAGAGAAGGGGAGGACAGCTAAGGTGGTAGAAACCAAACTCATGAATCTGAAACTCCCGACAGTGACCATCCATCCTTCTCATCCTGGTCCTCTCCAGTGTATAGTACCTCAGTCAGTCAACTCTGTCCTTTCAGAGGTAAATGCCAGAAAACTAGTCATCAATCTTTCTATTTCTCTCCCACATACAGTCATATACCAAGCATTTTCAGTTTGCTTTCATAAATTTACCTAGAATTTATAATTGGTTCTTTATCTCTACCACCATTTTAGATCAATCTATCATCATGTCTTTCCTGAATTTCTGAATTCTGGAATACCTGATTTTCCTTCATCTATTCTTATTCTCTAGTTCATTCCCTGTAACATTCCATAGTAAATGATTCCCAACTTAAACCTAATTGTGCCATTTCCTTGCTTAAAATATCCAGTTATTTCCCTTTGTTCTGAATAAAGAACAGCCTACTTCCTACTTCCTCAAGCTCTTTCTTGTTCCAATACTTCTTTGCCTTCTGCACTGCAGCTACATTGTTGTAGGATTATCCTACACTGTGGACTTTGCACATGCCGTCTCCTGCACCTGAAAAACTATCCCTCCATATTCATTGCTTCAGAGCATACTTTCTTTAGGGAAGCTTTCCCTGAATTTCCAGATTATGTCAGATCCCAAGGGAGAGGTATTCTTTTCATATCACTCTTTTTCCTTTAAAACTGCATTCCCCAAACCCCTTTTTCTTCCTAACCCCCCAGACCGGTGCTGGTCTGTGGCAGAATAGGAATGGGGTCGCATAGCAGGAGGTGAGCAGTGAGCAAGTGGGAGAGAAGCTTCATCTGTATTTACAGCCACTCTCCATGGCTCGCATCACCACATAAGCTTCACCTCCTGTCAAATCAGCGGAGGCATGCAGGTGTCCTCAAACTATGGCCCACGGGCCACATGCAGGTGTTTTTGCCCGTTTTTTTTTTACTTCAAAATAAGATATGTGCAGTGTGCATAGGAATTTGTTCTTAGTTTTTTTTATACTATAGTCTGGCCCTCCAATGGTCTGAGGGACAGTGAACTGGCCCCCTGTTTAAAAAGTCTGAGGACCCCGAGGTCTCATAGGAGCCCAAACCCTACTGTAAACTGCGCATGCGAGGGAGGGATCTAGGTTGCAGTCTCCTCATGAGAATTTAATGCCTGATAATCTGAGTTGGAGCTGAGGCAGTTAGTGCTGGGGAGTGGCTGTGAATACAGACCATCAAAAGAGAGGTTTGACTGCACAATAATATAATGTGCTTGAACCATCTGGAAACCATGCCCCACCCCCATCCTTGGAAAAATTGTCTTCCACAAAACCGGTCCCTGGTGCCAAAAAGGTTGGGGACCACTGCTTTAAAACATTTATCACAGTTTTGAGTTGAATACTTTTAAGTGTTATTATTTGGGTAATGTATACTGTACACTGTATATCATATCTTTGTTTTATTTTAAACTTTCCACATTAATATATTTCAAGAGCCTAGTGCAATGCTATCACATACTAAATAAAGTAATTTACTTAACTAACTTAAATAAAATGAATGATGAATGAGTGACTAGATAGAAAAATGTGAAGTGGTTAAGGGAGTGTTTGTTTTGTTATATAAAGAATCAAGTGTGCTTAAATATAGGTAGAGACAAAGGCCAGTAGAGAGGAAAACTTGAAGATACAAGAGATAGTAAAATTCCTGACAAAAGCAGAGGTGCAGGGAGTGAGCTGACATTGGAGAAGCAGCACATTTTCCATTAGAAACAGGAGAGAAGAAGGAAAGTTAGGTTGCATTTGCTAGAATTTTGTAAGGTTGTAGCAATATTTTGCAAGAGTAACTGCCTAGTGTATTCTATTCAGTTGCTTTTTTTCCTTGAAGGCAGGAAAAAGAGAGGAGGGGGAGGGTTTGGTGGAGCATAGAGAAGGTTTAGGGCAATTATGTTGGATATTGGGAAAAAAATATGACTCTAGAAATTAGAATCAATATTGGCTAGTGTCCATGATCCAACTGGATAGGAGATTGTGAATTAGTAGTGGTAGAACCATCTGCTTAGCAGCGTGATATTCTCCACCAGCTGAGGTATAGGAATGGAGACAAACTATTGGACTAGCCCAAGGTTGGAGTTTTGCTACATTGCTATGATGGAAGGACAGGGAATTGCAGATGCTGGGACAAACACTGAAGAACTTCCATTTACTAAAGAAGTATCTTTCCAAAACCATTGCATTTGTTTATGCTTTTACGTCATTTGAAATCTCTTCTAAAATATCACTTCATAAGGGAGTTTTTCCCTGATGATTCTGTCCAAAATATTATTTTTCCTTTTATTCTTTATCTCCTTATGTGATTTATTGTTCTCTTAATTCTTATCATTATATGATTTAGTGTTATTTTTATGTTATTTGTTTATTGCATCTACCTCCTCCTTTAGAATATACACTATGTGTGAGTAGGACCTTTTAAAAATTGTTAAACCCAAGCCTTAACTGTTCCTGGAACAGATAGTAGCTCAATCAATATTCAAATTTATGAATTGTTTATTTAAATGATTATTAGAAGGACTCCTGTCACTAAACAAACTATACAGCAGGAACTTTGGGGAAGGTAGCAACATAAAAAGTGATAAGTTATATTTTCAAAGCTGATCAATACTTACTTCACATGCAATTGTATTTTGTTTTTGTTTTTGTTAACTTCTGTTTAAAATTTTGAAAGCATTTACGTACCTGTTGGCTCATTTAACCTTCACAACAACCCTTTGAAGGCCTTCTTCTCCCCCTTGCAATTTCATACTTTCAATTTAAAACCAAACTCTTCTATGACTTCTACAAAATTATCTCATTTTGTTATCATAAATTAGTTCTATATTCCCATAAAACATTATCCCACATTTTGATTGCCCTTATTGCCTTGTACTGAATTATTTATTTATGGTATTTGTCTCTTACTATATAGTGAATTTTTAAGCTAGACTTCATTTGCATGTTATCTTTATCACTTCAACATAGAGCCTGCCCCTATTAAATTTTAATATGTGTGTTGAATGAATGAATGAATGAGTCTCCATTTGATGGATAAGGAAACTGAGCCCATGGAGTGGTTAATTAATTTGCCCAAGGCCACAGAGATGATAAAAAGTGCTGGCCTTCTGATACCTAGGTAAAAGCTCGTAGTAACATGTATTATATTTTAGTCATGAATTTATATTCCTAGAACTGACATGTGAATTTAATATTTTCAAAGAATCTGAGCATGAGCCATTTAAAGTTTTCAATATAAATAAAGAGCCCATTAAGGTCTCTGTTTTGTTTTGCACATTTCATATCCTTCTGTGCAAATGCTTTTCACATTTGCTGCTCTAAAGCAAAGCCACGTGATTTTATAAACAACAGTACAGAGCAGTATCGTGCAGCTAAATGGATGTCCTTTTGTATCACAAAATCCCTAAGGCCTCCAGAATTTAAAATAAGAAATCTTTTCAAATAACCTGTTTTCTCTCATGGTTTTTCACAAGAAATTTTCCTGCCATAAATATTTGATAAATCTTAATATATTAAGAGGCATCCTGGAAATTATTTTTAGTAATTGGTTCATTGCATTACATTGTTTTGTGAATCAGGTGATATTCCTTAAGTCAAGATGAAATGCATTTCCTTTGCAGATCATTGGGTAGGAGAGGATAGGCAAGCGTTAGTAACAGCTAAAAATCATAGGTGGTAGTATCAAACGATTCAGACAAGGTTCAGGAATTCATATATTTACTTTGCACAAAAGTAAGCCAATTAAAATCCAGGAATTCCATGAAAATTAGTAAGCACATAGAACAAATGGACAAAACTAGAAGTTAATAGACATAATAAAATATCAAATAAAGATTATCTGAATATGCCAAGATCCAGGGAGGCAATTTTTATCCTCCAGATTCTTTTATAGTCCCTATATAGATGAAAGGTAGTCTCTAGAAACTTGTTATCTGGGACCTACTTTTTGGGGGGTTCTTGCCTATTTCTAATTAAGGAATGCATACCAGAAGCAATGGGTATAAGAGAGGTATATTCACTAGACTAATTAGTTTTGTCACCAAAGTCACGTGGCCTGATTTTTGTATCTTACAGGCTTGTTGCCTATTCTCCTAAAGCCCTATTCCCAGCAACTCACATTTCTTCTGGGCTCAAATATGAGCAGACACTAGGGGACAAGTAAAAAATCTGGCATAGAAGTGCCATTCACACCCCAAATTGCAAGTTTTATCATTTTATATTGGGAGAAAACTGAAGGATTTGTGCAGAAATACATTCTTAAGCTATTAGACCAAAGAAGTGATTATAAAATTGTTAAATCAAGATTGAGCCAAATTTATTGATATGAGTACATTGCCCTGGGATTCTCTTCAATGTGAAAGTTCAAACTCTGGGGATGAATCTAACATTTTACTAGTCAGATGACTGAATCCTGGGTGTGCTGTGCCTTATGTCAAATGAAACTAAAAAGTCACTTCTGTGCATTGTAAAGAATTCAAAGTCTTAGGGTGGTAGGAATGTTGACATCTACTTATATAATTTGTTCAATAAATAGATTCGTTCTTCTCTAATCATGCCTCCTAGGAAGTTCCAGAGGACATTTTCCTTACCACAATATTAGGGAATACATTAGTAAGGCAAGTACCCAATCTTAAAATCTTGGTGGCTGTTCTTTGCAGACCAGTTGTGACAGTAAGAATTTCCATCACTGAAATAAGTTCC
Organism: Cheirogaleus medius; assembly: GCA_008086735.1. NCBI lineage: Eukaryota > Metazoa > Chordata > Mammalia > Primates > Cheirogaleidae > Cheirogaleus > Cheirogaleus medius. The sequence continues at coordinate 49,931,183 of VBSM01001562.1, read as the reverse complement.
CCAATTTCAATGGGGATTTATTATGGCATCCCAGAGTGGCAGAGGCAAGGGAAGAGGGCATGATTACAGCAGGAGCTGTAATCACAATGGTTTGATCTACAAAATCATTTATCATGTTAATTAATCAGGATATACCTACACCTGCAATATATAGCTAGACTACTATCTGATTAAGTATCTTAATTGATAAATTAAAAACACACAAATAAACAAATAATAGCAATAATAATCCATTTCTGGTGAATGGAGACTGATTTAGAATCACCACAGTGGAGAGACATGTTGTTTTCTCCAATTCCCTGCCCTGAGCCAGTTCACAGACACAGAGCCCCTGAATGAAGCAGAGGCTGGGAGGCAGGAAGGGCCCTGAGATACCACCATGAGCGTGCACCATGTGTCTCCCTCTTGCCCTTCCTCAGAAGGTACTCTGACCATTTTCTAGTGTGTCTGTGCATGTGATATTGAAATACCCAGATTCTCATAAGTCGTGTGACACTGGCTATGAATCTCAAATGCCACTGTGAGTCTCCAGGCAGAGCAATGACTTTTGGAGGCCAGCTGATAAAAGAGCTTTAGCCTGCATCAGCTCACAGAAGACTTGGTCCCTAACACCCTTTCCCATGGCTATTTCCTATTGTTATAGGGACAAGAAGAAGCCACACCACCTAGGGAGGAAGGGCCATTTCTGCTGACAGCAGAGGCACAGTAGAAATAAGTTTCATGTGTGTAGGTGGTGTCTTTAGTGGTGTTAATAATACTACTACTAGTAATTATAACAATAGCCAACATTTATTGAATAACTTCTATATTCCAGGTACTATTCTACACCTTATATTAATTTTAATTGAAAGTAAGGAACTGGATAAAATAACTTTGAGATTCTTTCTAATATAAGAATTATGGCTATAGGACCGATTTTAGAATCACTGTGCCAGTGGGTACTTTTCCTCATAGGTTGTGTTCTCTCAATCATATAATCCTCTTCATGATAATAAATTTAGACTGTTTGCCTATTTATTACTTTTTAAAAAATAACCATTTTACTTCAGATCAATTTTATATTTATAGAAATATTGTAAAAAATAGTAGAGATTTCCCAGATTCCCCACATCCAGTTTAACCTATTAATTAATGAACCAACATTGATATGTAATTATTAACTAAAGTCCATACATTTTTGCATTTCCTTAATTTTTACCTAATGTTCTATTTCTGTCCCAGGATCCCATCATGGGTATCATGTTACATTTAGTCCTTGTATATCCTTAGGCTCATCTTGCCTGTGACAATTTCTGAGTCTTTCCCTGTTTTTGAGGACTTTGGTTTTGAGGAGTATTGGTTAGTTGTTTTATAGAATATCCCTCAATGGGGATTGGTTTGAGGTTTTTCTCATTAGACTGGGGTGGTGAGTTTTGGGGTGGAAGACCAAGGAAAAGTGCCTTTCTTACCACATCATTACCAAGAGTGCATACTATCAACCTGACTTACTGTTGATTCTAACCTTGATCACATGGTTGGGGTACAGTTTGTACCTCAAATGATTTCCCCCATAAAGTTTTCTCTTTTCTTTCTCCCTGTCCATACTGTATTCTTTGGAAAGACGTCACTGCACACAGTCCACACTTGAGGAATGAGGAATTATGCTACCCTTCATAAGGGCAGCGTATCTATATAAATTATTTGGCATTCTTTTACTTAGATTTATTATATTTCTTCTCACCTCCAAATTTATGAGTATTTTTAATCATTTATTTATATCAGTATAGATAATGGGTATTTATTAATATTTTATCCTTTGTGTGATAATCCAATATAACATATTTATTTTGGTGCTCAAGTTATTTCAGCTTTGGCCATTAAGAGCTCTTTCAGTTGGCCTTTGTGGCCCATTGACATATCCTCTTCATTGTATTCTTTTTTTCTTAGCACTTATTTACTTTGTGGCACTACAAATTCTTTAGGCTCATCTTGTACATTTCCTGCCTCAGTTTTAAATAGTCATTTATCTGACAAGTCTTGGGTAAGTTTCTTGGAGAATAGTATTAGAAAACTAAATCTAGAAGCTAAAAACAGTTTCTAATATGGAACTCTGCTATGTTTATTTGAAGAATAACTCTACTTATACAACACCTAACCCTAGTGTTATGAACTGAATTGTGTCCTCACAAAATTTACATGTTGAAGCTGTAACTTCCAAAGTGACTCTATTTAGAGAAAGGGCTCCTGGGGATATAATTAAGGTTAGATGAGGTGATAAAGGGTGGGGTGTTAAGTCTATAGGACTGGTGTTTTTATAAGAAGAGGAAGAGACACCAGAGATCTTTCTTCACCAAGGGAGGACATATCTACAAGCCATGAAGAGAGGTCTTATAAGAAACCAAATGTAATGGCACCTTGATCTTAGACTTCTAGGCTCCAGAACTGTGATGAAATAAGTTTTTGTTGTGTTACAAAAGCAAAGTCAGTGGTATTTGTAATGCTAGCCCTAGCTGACTAATATACTTTTATGCTATAACTTTTGCTTTCAAGGTTATGAAAACTGCAGTCTAATTTCCTTCCTGCCTTCAGCTGCCTCATTTTGAAGATGACACATATTTTTCTCTTTCCAAAGACTCTGATGCAAGAAAATACAATGAGTAAGAGTGTTAGAGAAGGAGACTAGGAGACAGGGCTGAGACCAGATGTAGGGGCTTGAAGAGTAGGTGCAAATGTTAAGCTAAACAACCCTCAAGCAGACGCTAACTGGAGGGGCTGATAATCACAGGCAAGAACCAGCTTCAACCAGCTTGTCAGCTATCTCTGTCACCTTACATGAACTTTTGCTAATTACAATAACATTTACATCGCAGTTTTAAAATTTCTCTGCCCTTGAAATCACCATGACAGTTCTGAGACAATTATATAAAGTATGAAAATGGGAGGGAACTCAATTCTAGGAATTACTACCCAAATTCTTAGTAAAAGCCAAACCCTTGGTCTTGAATATTCCTCCCCTCAATTAGTCAAGCTACAAAGGATCTAAAACCACTTCCTCTCAGGGCAACTACTCTTTTTCCTGAGAGTGTACTTTTACTTTGGATAAAAGCTGCCACTTGCATGACTTACATGGTGCGTTCTGAAATTCTTTTTCTGACGATCACCAAGAACTTGGAAAAAACTTCCACTTGGAGGCTGGTAGCAAAAGTAATAGTTTGGTAATTTCTTAGCCTTTGATATCGATAATTATCTACTTCTATCACACAGTTTACACAGGAATTTACATGAATTTACTTCCTTCAGGGTGATATAACTGTAACGGTATAACACAAATATTGTCATGGTTTTAATTGTTCAGCCATGTATTAACACTAGATGCATCAAAAGGCAAAAGCAACATCACTAACAATAAACCAAATGTGCTATAACTCAGAATACAATAGGAAAATAGAGTGAGTAAAATGAAGTAAAAGTTATATGTCACATTTGCTCTGATTTTTATGTGAACTCATGTTCATGAGAAGGATAGTGAAGTACTATAGAAAAATGTAAAGGATATGTATAAAGTAAGTTATATAAACTATCTAACTATGTTTGATGGTTGGGAGGCGCAGTTAAAGGCTACATGCAAATGTGAGAACTGGGGACATTAAAGCCAGCTGAGATCATATGAGAAACCAGTCTGAGGACAAACCAACATAGGGGAAAAGTACAGAGGCCAGAAATTTGCAGGTAAATGAAACCAGAACCCTGGTATAAATATGTTTAAACCTCATTTACCTTGACATATGTCAGTTACACAAAGAAATATATCCTCTTCACAGGTTATTCTATAAGACTATTGGAGTCTGTTTTTCTGTGCCTTGCAACTAGATACAATCTTATGCATACCTAAAAGAGGTCCTGGAAAGCAATACCATAGAGAGAGGAAACTATGACTGCATTTTCATTTTTTAATTATAAAGCTTGAGCGGAAAAAAGAGAAAGAAATGTAATGGTGATTAAATTCAAATCCACATCCAAAATCACTCCAGCAGAGTAATGAGTGATAATCAATAATCAAGTTATACCACAGTGTTTATCCAATTCATTGCAACTTGCTAATCGGGAGGGATTGCTTTCTGTTAAGAATGTTTGGGTCTCGATACTGAGTTAAACCTAAGAATGTTCTCATTACTGGAAAAAATTAGGTAATGAAGACTCTGGGGCATATTGGGAAATAAAAGGAAGTGATTAAGTTGGTAGTTTTATGCAAATAAAAATCAAAGCACCAGAAGAGAAAAAAATAAGAAAAGGGTAAGACTTTCAGGAAGAACCAAGCTGTCTCCTGTGATCCTTTTACATAACTGATACAACTTTTTTTTTTACTTAATCAACAATGTACAGAGTAATACAAGGATGGCTATACATGAGACAAACATCTTAGAAAATATTGTGGGGGGAAAAAGAGAAAACTTGCTGATAATACAGAACTTGCAAAACAAGCTTTTGCTATTTCCCTCTTGACACAGCGTCTGTTGTCTACCAGGGCAATCATATCCAACAGTAATTGTCTAACAATTGTTCCACACTGAGAAAATACTTCTGATTACAGACATTAACACGTTTAGGCATTAAACTTCCTCACTGTAATTACCCTTGAGCTTATTCTCACAAATGAATTAATATGCTGATCGCTTGGACTAATAAAACCAGCAAAAGGGTGATGAATTGCTTCCAAATCAGATAAAATGAAGCATGACATCATTTAATTAATTTCATGGAAGGTGGGGGGTTGAGGCAGAAAGACAACATTTCCACTGGGGCTATCTTCTCAGAATGGGGTGTGAAGCGGGGCAGCAAATAGGGAAAGGAGGATGAAACCTAGTGTTTGCTAAAAACTTCTGTACTTTTGAACAGCAGATTTTCATATTCCAAGGTACCACTTAAGCCCTTTCTTTCTTTCTTTCTTTCTTTCTTTCTTTCTTTCTTTCTTTCCAGACAGAGTCTCACTCTGTTGCCTGGGCTACAGTGCCATGGTGTCAGCCTAGCTCACAGCATCCTCAAACTCCTGGGTTCGAGCGATCCTCTTGCCTCAGCCTCCCAAGTTAGCTGGGACTACAAGCATGCACCATGATGCCCTGGCTCATTTTTCTATTTCTAGTTTAGACGGGTCTTGTTCTTACTCAAGCTGGTCTCAAACTCCTGAGCTCAAGCGATCCTCCTGCCTTGGCCTCCCAGAGTGCTAGGATTACAGGCATGAGCCACTGTGCCCAGCCCTAAGGTACCATTTAAGACAGTGATGATTTTGTAGCCAATTGCCCAGAGCACAGCTGATATGCTAATGGACCCTCATGTGGGTGCTCAAGTGGAAGGTCTTAGTAGGCAAAATATACTTGTATCTCCATTCTAATGCTAAGAATAATTTTCATTGTTAAATGACTAGCTTGGACTAAAATGGTACAGATGTCAAGAATTTGGTTCTAAATTACCAAATTGCAATCAAAATACAAGGACATGTGACATAAAAGATGTGCTAATGGAGTATGATTAGGATGCAAAATGAATACTTCCTCACTCACATCACTCCAGGTTGGAAGCTTTGGTAAGTAACAGTGGCTGGGTATATAGAAAGTAAATGTTCCTGATTTGGATCGAAAGGTGGCTTACGTGTGTAACCATGAGGATAGTAATTCATCTTCCTGACTAGTGCCCGTGTTGTTTACTCACCCAACAAAAAAGAGCTTTAGCAGAGCTACTAACAAATCAATAGTACTTTATTTAGATCATGGTTTGATTTCTTCCACTATTTGCTATTCATTTCTTCCATTTCAAGAGGCCTGAATCACCTAGCTAGAAATATTTAAAGGTGATAACATGCTAGATTTGTGTGACTTCCTTAATTATCTTTACATAGAGTTTTGAAGCTGCCTTGGAGATATAAGGCTAAAGTATACCTGTTAAAAGTCCCATGGATAATAGAAAATAGAAACTTGAATGGTTTGAGTTACAATTTTATATTCTTATATTTTTATAAAATAAACACATCTTGTTCATGTTTAATTGCATAACAGTAGTAAATAAAATAAGCTAAAACCTATTATGAATTTTTCTGTCTTCATTTGTTTTCCTTTTATTGAGTAACAGTGTATAACTTTGAACACAGTAGGTTATCAGCAATTCTTTTTTTAATTAAATTTACATATATCACAGTGAAGCTTGGTAATCCCACAGTCTGACTTGAATTTCAGCTATTTGCTGTGTGACTTTAGCCAACTTGTCTGAGCCTAAATTTTCTTAGCTATAAAATGGAGCTAAACCTATACTTATATAACCTGGTGTAAATTTGATATAGGAAACATATAAAGCATATAAAAGCATATAGAACATATAAAGCAGCTTCCACTCAATAAATACTGATTTTCTTGCCATCAGTTGTTGAATTTGCCAACATTTGTTGTTAACATGATTCTATTAATTTGACATGTTGATTTTGCATGCAGTTAAAATACCTGCTCCCACACTCAAACACATCTTCTCACAACTAGTCCCTGAGCTACTACTCTTAACCCATCTTCAAGAATTTTGTTTGCATAGCAGTGAGAATGATCACCTTAAAATATAAATAGGGTTTATTTAGGTTGTTAAGTATGGAATTCCGATTTCCTTAAGTACTAAGTTTGACAATTAATATCTCTGACATTTCACTTTGACACTTCTTGTTTTATTTTTGTTGTGAAGGTACATTCTCATTCTTCAAAGGCATGGTTTATCTTGGGATTATCTTTCAAAAATTTTTTTTTAGAGCAATTTCTGCGAAACTACGGATAAGTCAAAAATTCATGTTATTTTCAATATGAGTTCCAGCGTGGAACCAATGCACTGCAGACAGCTCTAAATATTAAGGAAGTGTTTGGGAAGGATGCAGCTAATGAATGCACAGTATGTTGATGGTTTGAGAAGTTCCATTCTGGTGACTTTAATTTTCATAATGAGGCACACAGGCAACCTGAGACCAAGGTGGATAATGATGAGCTGAAAGCTGTAGTAGAAGCGAATCCATCTTAACCTACACATGAATTAGTAGCAAGATTTGAGGTTACCATTCCAACACTGTTGGATCATTTGAAACAAATCGGTAAGGTAAAGAAGCTGGATAGATGGGTACTATATAATTAAATGCGTATCAGAAGAGAAATTGGAAGCTTGCTTTTCTTTGCTGTCACGACATAAAGGCAAACCATTTCTACACCGTCTTGTTACACGTGGTGAAAAATGGGTTCTTTTTGACAATCGCAAGCATTTGGCACAATGCTTGGATAAAGATGAGGTGCCAAAACACAGTCCAAAACTGAATATTCATCCAAAAAAGCTAATGGTGTCTGTTTGGTTGTCCAGCGCTGGTGTTTTCCACTTCAGCTTCATGAATCCAGGTCAATCAATTGCAGCAGACGTCTACTGCAACCATTTAGACAAACTGATGAGGATGCTTGTGATTAAGCAGCCAAGATTGGTCAATAGAGACAGGCCAATCCTCTTGCAAGACAACGCCTGACCACATGTCACACAAACAATGCTGCTGAAACTACAGAGGCTTTTTTTTTCCAGGCTTTTGACCAGTTCTTGCAAGGAAAAATATTCAATTCTCAACAAGCTGTGGAAAATGCATTTCTCAATTTCATCGCCACTTGCTCTCCAGGCTTCTTTGCTGCTGGCATAAACAAGCTACCATTAAGATGGCAAAATTGTGTCAGTAGTTTAGGTGCATACTTTGATTTAATGTACTGTTTCTTGTTTGAGATATAATAAACTACACTGTTGAATCAAAATCAGACATTTCATATTTAATGACCTAAATATCACACCCTGACTTAATATCCTTCAGTAACCTCACTTTATACTTAAAATGACATTCAGACTTCTTTCCATGGCTATGTTCTTTGACTTTGTGGAAGACCAGAATATGAAACCCTGAAATATGCCTTTTTGGCATAAGGATTATTGAACTGAAGGCAATTAAGAAGAAGCAAATGAAGTTCTCTGCTCTCCCTCTAAATTTGCCTAAAAGTAGGACATAGATTTACAAAGACAAAAGGTAACACTCCTCTCCCTACCTTCTACCAAAAAAAACACAAAGGTTAAACACTTAAGACAACTTTAGATCCTTTGGAGCCTGAAGATGGCATCAGAAGTATCTTTATTAGCAAGCTTTACTGACTAGCCTTTATGCAGTATTTGCTTTCCCATGGTGGGGACCCTAGAGACTCAAAGTTGTTTTCTTTTTTCTTGTCACTTCTCAAAAATTTACTCTTCCTTGTGGAAGATGCTATCTATATAAGCTGAAATTCAAAGCCACCTCTTAGAGTTATTCATTCCCTGGGTGTCTTTCATGTATATGTAAAATATACATGTTAATACACTTCTGTTCGCTTTTCTCCGGTTAATAAGTCTTTAGTCTCAGGGTCCATTCCAACTAAAAACTTCTGAGTGCTGAGAAAAAAAAATTTTTTCCTCCTCTATAATTCCTCCTTCCCTAACTCATCTATACTGCTTTCTACCTAAGTCCTTCTATTCAAATATTAAATATAAAAATAAAGGCTAAGATCCCAAAGAATGAAAACAATGTGGAAAAGTTGTTTTGTTCGACAAACACAATTTATCATAGAGTCTCAAGTCTGGGTAAGAAGGTTGGACAAGGGGAGAAAGGGTGGGTCTTTTAAAGCCCTCTCCCCCCAAAAAAAGGGGGAGGGAGAGGGATTTCTAGTTCATCTGAGAAAAACAAAATCTCTAGTGTGGCAGATTGGGTGGCTCCATGTAAGCTTATTGATTTAGGTGAGTGCTGGGGGCGTGGCTGAGGTCGTTTATGCCGAACCTGTGGAGATCCCATCTAGGATGGTGGCGCCTAGTTGTCTCTGTGGTGAGGGTGCCCTGCCAGAATAGAAATGGTGGTGTCCACTCAGATTTGCAGCATGGGTCATAGGCTGGGCGGCCAGGTTAGGGTTTGTCACAGCCATACTGGCCTTTTTCCAGTTAAACATACCTGCCTCAGGGCTGTTGCACATGCGTTTCCCTCTGTGTGGACCATTCTCTTTACATAGCTCTCTCTTTCTTTCTTTAGGTCTTACCTCAAATTTCGGCTCTTCAAAGAGGTCTTTCCTGACCACTCCTTCATCCCCTAGTATCATTCTCTATTTCAGCTGGTTTTTCTTCATTGCACTTAGAAGGATCTGTAATTATTCTACTTATTTTCTTTGCGTGTATGTATGTGTCTATCTATTTATTAGTTTTATATCTTACTAGACTGTAAGCTTCAGCTACAGTAAAAGATGAATAGAATTGTTTTCTCACCTCCTTTTCTTTAATTCAATAGACAAAATGAAAGTTTTGATGCTTAAATGGCTGTCAAAAAACTAGCTATATTTAATTCATAGGTTCTAAAGATGTCACTCACATTTTTCAAGGGTTTTAATGATGGGTCAAAATAAATATTCCTTTGGTAAAAAAATGAAAACTTCGTTTTTGTATGCATAGTGTTAATATTTATATATTTGTATGCAGTCAGCCTTTGGAGCAAGCGATTGTCCTCTAACTGCAATTTCAGCCTGGTCAAGGTAGCAGACCTTTTTCATTAAGTACTTCCAAATTTCAAATCTATCCATGAACGTGAAAAATCTGTGCTAATTAAAGCCTGTCATATATGCCAAGAGAAGACCTGGGAGGTTCTTAGGATTTAAAGGAACAGACACTGCATTCACTATAACTAGGATTTCCTACACTACCATGCAAGATGTTGCTTCATTCTGGTTTTGTTTCCTGATTTATGAACAGCTTTTCAAATGTTCTATGGGATTTTTACCGTGTAAAATCTTGATCAATTTTGGTAGCTAGAAAAAGGAAAAGTACTCAATGTAGAGAATGTTTGCTAACAAATTTAGTGTGCAAAAATCCCCTCTTCCTGTTCGTCATTCTGCCATGTGCTTCAAGGATTTCAAACTTGAATGTCTTCAGTGATCTGGGTAATTTTATTTTTTATTAATAGGGTGGGTTTAGCTTTGGCTAGCTAAAGGGGATAGCCAGTGTCAGTTCCAGCAAATTTTTGTCATGCAAGAATGAGTGCAATTTTGCTAATTTTTTTGACCTTTTCAGGAGAAACCAGATATTAAGATTTTTCAGAAATTAAATACATGTTTGTGTATATAATATATACACATATTTAAATAATGGTAACTAATTAGAAATAATTAATAAAAACATTGAATGAATGAAAAACTGAAATCTGTGGGCTAAGTGTTCTCTACAAGTTTGTGGCTTCTGTAGTAAGTCATGATTTTGTCTTTTAATGCAGCATTGTTCATTAGAGGTATAATGTGAACCACATATGTAATTTTAAATTTTCTATTAATCACATTAAAATAGTTAAAAAAGGTAAACCTAATATAAATAATGGATTTTATTTAGCTCAATATATCCAAAATATAATTTCAACATGTAATCCATATAAAAATTACTGATAAGATATTTTACATTCTTTTTGTTATAATACATCCTTGAAATTTGTGTATTTTACACTTACAATACACTTCAATTTTGACACTAAGTTTTCTTTGGAAATATTGATCTATATTTAGATTTCATAAAATGTATAGTTGAAAAGTATACATATACCCAAGTTGTTTGTTTTTAAAATTCTTTTTCTGCTTTTTAGAACCTGGGTTCTAAAAAGAGAGAGAAGCCCCATACATCCAGTTCCTGCTTTTGCAAGTAGAACTTTCTCATTTTCGCCTCAGGACGTGTACTTTACTTTGGAACATTATACTTTTGCTGGTTCTTTTTGAGGGTTACATTCATAGCTGTCTTCTTTTTACTCTTGCCCATCTCCCTTTCTTATGATACAATTTTTATTGCTTATGATACAATTTCCCGTATATTTTTTCCTCCTAATTACAGCAAAGATGAAATTTATGTTTCCATTTTTTATTATCCTTACTGTGTATGGTTAATTTCCTGCCCTCCCCCCAAAAAGAAATGTGGATCCTATGACCCATCATCAAAATGGAAATATTTTATAGCATTTGACTCTTGAATATCGACTTATTTTGCTAATATAGAAAATAGGGCAATAGTTTTTAAAATAAATGACTGTTGAATCTCATATCAAAAGTTCTATGAGTCTTAGGGTTTTCCTTGGGGAGGAGGAGCTTGTAAATGGAAACAAACTGTGATTCCTAATTGTTACCATTGACTGTAAAATTCTGTATAAGTACTTATATAAGAATTATTGAGAAATTATAATGATACATGTACAGTACTAAGAATGCTAGGCTTTTAAACAATCTTGTAGAAATTCTAAGCATGGAACAAAAAAGAAATCATAGTAGAATGACTGAAAAATATTTAATACTATGAAAACCAAAATTTATTTATGACAAAAAAAGAAACAAAAGTTAATTTGGAAATCATGACTTACAATATACATGATAAATTAAAGGTTTATAATTTAATATGTAAAGAGTTCTAGCAAATCAATATTATAAAGATTAATACAAGATAAAAATGAGCAAAGGAACATTTTTCAATCATATTTATTTTGATCTTTTTGTATTTAGCTCAACTATTTCTTGTGATTCTATAACTGTATTTTATCTGTCATTGCTATGTTCTTAGAGGAGATGCATCAAAATTAGAATAATGATGCCACCTTGACAAGAAGAAATTCAGTTGGCTAACAAACATAAAAATATTCACATTCACTATAATAAATAAATAAAAGTGGAAATTGAGACACTAATTTTATTCTCTCATTCATAATGTTATAAAGACAGGTAATGGTTACATCAAGGAAAGGGATTTTCTCATAAGATATGAGTCAAAATGTAAATCAGCATAGCTTAGACATTTGTTTTAATTATTTTTAGCCATTTAAATTCAAATTAAATTTCTGGAAATTTACCCTCAAAAACTATACAAGGATGTTAATCACAATCTGATTTATTTTAATGAAAAATTGAAACTACCTAAGTGTCTAACAATCAGAAAATGGTTAAATATATTATAGTTTTTTAATGTAGTGAAATATTCAGCCATTAAAAATAAAACAGAATATGACTAAACAGTTTGTATAATATGAAAGTTTTTAAGACACATATACTTCAAATATGTACAAAAAAACCTGTAAATGAAGTATGTGATTCAGAAATCTGCTACTTTAATTTTACAGAGTCTTTAAGGTCATTTTTTAATTTAAATAAACTTACTGGAACTTCATCCCAAATACTACGGGTAGTCAAGTTCTCTACTAAAGACCCCAAGAATTAGGAAGAGGTTGACATTTTTTAAAGAGGCAGGATCTCACTCTGTTGCCCAGGCTGGAATATAGTGGCATGATTATAGCTCACTGTAACCTCAAACTCCTGGGCTCAATCCATCCTCCTTCCTCAGCGGCTCAAGTAGCTGGGACCACAGGTGCATACTATCATGCTTGGCTAAAGTTGATAACTTTGTTGGCAAGGGTATGCTGAGACTGGCACACTTTTGCTTGTTGGTGATAGTATAAATGGGTACAAACTCTTAGGAGTATACTTTGACTAATGCCAGCATAATTACTAACGCGTCCTCTTACATAGAGCAATTCCAATTATAGAAGTGTATTCATCACATAAGTACATTTGCATATGTAAGACACACTTCTATGATGTTGTTTGTTAAAGTATTGTTTGTGATATAAAAGTTCAGGAACAATCTAAATATTCATCAAAAAAAACTGGTTAAATAAACTATGTGGTATATCCATCCAAGCAATGGAATACTATGTAACCAAATAAATGAATAAGGAAGCTCTTTTTGTAGTAATATGGAATAATATCCACTTTACATGAGTATAAAAAGCAATAGGAGAATAGATTGTAAAAAAGTCTATCATTTGCTTAAAAATTAAAAGAAAAATGTTGTTTTGTCTTATAAAAACATAGAATATTTCTAACATCATTTCTTAAGAAATTGATAACAGTTGTCACTAGGAAGGGGATTTCCTTAAGTATATTCTTTATATACTGTTTTAAAAAATCATTTAGTTTTAAAAAATCATTTAGTTTTGTACTTAATAAAAATAAAGAAGATTGAGGTTATTTTCAAAAACGAATGGAAAACAAAAACTAATAAAGAAAATACATTGGTTTATTCTATCTTATTTTCAGGTGCTAGAGTATTTTCTCTAGTACCTGGGAAATGCACTAAAAGCAATGGAGTTAATTAAAATGCCCTCTATATGTTAAAAAGTGAGTAAACAAGCCCAGTGGGCACATTTTCTTTTAAAACTTCATTATTATGTACTTGAATAAATGCTAATTAATCCCTTAGAATAGGGTTTATCCCTGAAATGTCACCACCTGTTTGTTACTACTACCAATTTATACAATATTTTAGTGCATTAATTAAAAGAATGTCATGTGATTCACTAGTTTGGCCCTTGGCTTGTTTCTAGGTTAAATGTACATTCTTTGCTGCCCTTTGTAATTCATAGGCTTTAACATGTAAGAGTAGATCTCTTGATAACTAGAATTTTTCATAAGACACTAAAATCTATTTCTATCTAATTTCTAAATGACCATGATTTAACTTGATACAAACATTTATTGTTTTCTTGTTATCATTTATTAAAACCCTTATAAATTAGAAATATCATTCTCTCATCCTGGAGTGATTGAAACTAATAAGAATCAAGAATGGAATTTCATTTGTAATTCATAATATGCATATATGTACATATTAATTTTAACATGTATGTACCTTCTATGGAAATTTATTACTTTCTATGACATGTAAGGCTAGACTCTATTCAAAGTCCCACTTTCTAGAAACTTTAGAATCTGATAGGAGCCTCAGGACAAGCTTTGATACAAGCCAGAATGGAATCAATATTGGAAGTAAGTACTGGAAATATGAGTACTGAAACTAAAAAGCTCAGGGAAGAGAGAATTCACTTATGCTCATGGCTGAGAATCTCTTTGACCACATCATAGAAGCTTTTAAGAAAAAGCAGGATTTGGAGTTTAATGGAGATGGAAATACATAGATTTCAAAACAAAATAATTTCTTTCCATTTTAACTAATTTAAAGGCTGTTCCATTTATTAATATACCTTTAATTAAGAATTTTGGTTTTTTTAAGTGGTTCATGTGAATCTAGTATTATAATACAATGGTTAAGAACACAGGTTTAAGGGTTAAGTAGCCAGAAGTTCAAATTCCAGAAGTCAAATTCAAATAAGCTCAACCACTTATTATCTGTGTAACTTTTCTTGAGTTATTGAACACTGAGTGTCCTCATCTATTAGGCATTTATAATAACACCTTCTAATGGAGTCGTGATGATTAAATGAGAAAAATTACATAAATACTCAAAGTGGTACTCAAACATGCTAGCTATTAATACTGTATAAAAATGGTTAACCTATTATGAATTCTATTTTATTTTAATCTTTGAATTTGTTCACATTTGTTCAGTCACTCATTAAATCTGTGACGACTTAATTAGTTTATTTATGGTAAACCAATTAATAGTAGAGATATAAAACAGCTTTTTTTGTTTAAATGGTGAATCTTATTCTACATTCTTAGGGAAATTCAGTTTTTTCTTTTCGTTTTTGTTCTTCGAGACAAGGTCTCTATCACTCAAGCTGGAGTACAGTGGCACAGTCTAAGCTCATTTGTACCCTTGAATTCTTAACCTCAAGTAATCCTCCCACCTCAGTCTCCCAAGTAGCTGGGATATAGGCACATGCCACTGTGCCTGGCTAATTTGTTTTTTTTTTTTTTTGTAGAGACAGGGTCTTGCTATATTGCCCACACTGGGCTCAAACCCCTGGGCTTAAGTAATTCTCTCACCTCTACCTCCCAAAGTGCTGAGATTACAAGTGTGAGCCACCATGCCCAGCCAAAATCCAGACTTTTCTATCTATTCCAAAGATAGATAACCACTATTGGTTTCTCACCTTGTTCTTTAATGTTCAGACATGACAGCTTCCAAATAAACTTCAGAAATGTCACTAGTGTAGGGGGAACAGAATGTCAGAATACTTTAGATGGGCCATAGGACTATTATTCTAATTACTTAGGGTCTTCAGTTCTGGTAAATAGCTGTCTTGACTGATTTAGGTTTTTATAAGCACTTTTGATCCAATTTCCCTAAGGTGGTACTCCAAAGGACCAGAAAAACCTCCTCCAAATATTAATATACACATGTTTAATTACTGGTTGACAGTCAGCCAGCGGCACTGTGCAAGGAAAAGTGCACTGGGGAAAACAGTAAATTTAGGAGTGAGTGAGATTAGGAGTATACAAACAAGATACATCAGCGATGATGTTTTTCCCATTCATTCTCCTAAGAAGTAGAAATAAGTCCAAATATGATTCCAAGAGGATACTGTGAAATTAGGTGAGATCACACCAGTACTATTAATACTACCTAAAGCAGTCCATGATGAGTAGGGATCAAGTAATGTTTCTGAGCAGCATATAGTACCTTGATTATAAAAGAAAATCCCTCAATTTTTTAACCCTCCCTATAGACACATAATATTCAATGCAGCTTTGTAGTTCCTCCCATGTTAATGTAGCATCTCTTTTCCTATCCTTGATCTGGGCTGGCTTTCTGAGTTGTTTTGCTAAAAACAATGTGGTGGAAGTGATGTAATGTCAGTACTGAGTCTGGCCCTCAAAAGGCCTTGAATTTTTCTCTCTAGAACTCCTGCATCCTCCATTAGAATAAGCCCTGGTAACCTGCTGAGGAATTTAGGTACACCCATCCCAGCACCTGAACTGCAATTGATTGCGGATGTGTGACCAGCTGAGAAATAAGCAATTGCCTAGCTGAGCCCAGCTTAAATTGCTCAACCCTAGAATTGTGAACTAAATAAAAGGTCATTGTTAAGGCACTATACTGATACAACTAACAGTAGTTATGGTTAGGCAAGGGGTTTCTTAACAGTCTGGATAGTCCTGGTTTGGAGCTAAGTCTTAGTCAGTGCTAAAGGATGTAGGAGGGGGATCTAGTTTCAGTAGTAGAGAGGGAATTGGAAAAGCTAGAAAATTTTCCAAACTCAAGCCAGCAGACTAAGAATAAGGACCAGGGTGAGGTTTCAAGTTCAGGAAGGAACCGGAGTGAAATCAGTGACTATACCTGAAACCTGGTCACCCAGATTGGAGGAAAAAACATGATTCCCATTGAAATTCAGTGGAAAATAAGAAACCCAGAGCACAGAAGAGTTGTCAGTTGACCAATTCCAGGCCACTCTTGCTGGTGGTTTTGAGGTTGACACCAGCCTTACTAAGAACTGGACAGAACTAAGCTTGCAAGTGGCAGACTTTAGTCACTAAAGCTGAGAAAGGCAGGAATGAGTAAGGAAAGAATAAGACAAAGAGAAGAAGAAAGTAGGATAGAAGTTTAGTGCTATGCAGAGGTGATAAGAAGACACTTTAATATCTTCCACCTGCCCCCAAATCTCATTACCACTTCCTTCCTTTATTCTCCCCACGAGAGTAAATTTTATCTTATGTTACTGAAAATGTATAGATATTTTTAAAGGAGGGTATGATCATCAGGTAAGACTATGCATGGCTATTGTGTTATTTATATGGCAGATAAAGAGGGAACATAGTGATACCAAAGTGTTACACAAATATCTGACAATTTTGTCTTAAAGACTAAATACAGAATGGAATTTTTAGAATGTTCGGAGGAACCAACTAAGAGTCCCAAGGATTTGGGAAGATAGCCTCAAGTTAACAGATAATGCAAAGAATGTTTAATCCCTGATCTGTATACATCTTGACCTAGAGTAATTATCTTATGTTCTGGAAAATAGGTTTTAATAAAGATGGACAGCACTTGGAACAAATGGAAAAAAGGATGTCCAGACTTTGAAAGGTCTGACAATTCTGGTTGAGGGAAATAGTGTGAGTACTTACAACTTTTAATATGAAATATAGGAGGCAAGAAATGGAATGGCATGGTCTTTGAATATGTAAAGGTCAGTAGTGTGACTACAGATTTTCTCTGAGTGTCTCTATGGCAAATATACAGGGCAGAGAAGCGGAATTCAGACTGCAAAGGGCACAAGCTGGAGAAGGAAGAGAAACCTAAACTTTAAAACAAAATTGAAGTTTTGACTTCAGTTCTGTTTTGAAATTGGAAAATTATTTACTAAGTGAAACTATGTTGTATGACTTGAAGTTTTATTACACAAATGTAACTTGAAAAGTCAAAGGGCTTGTTGGAGTGGTCATCAAAGGGTAGGGGAAGACCCAAACAACACATTAGATTTAAAAAGACAATGAGAATGAAAAATAATGATGTTTCCTGACTATTTCATGAGATGCTTTTTCCATGGAATTAAAACATAAGTTTTTACGTTTTATAAAATAATGCTTTTTCTACTATATTTACTATCTTTTGAATCCAGTTCATTAAATTGAATGGCAAACCAAGAGATAAATTCACGTAGTGGATTCTAAGCATCCTCCAGCTCTGATCTACCAATGGATGTGGACAGCATAAATTATAAACCATTAAAGCATTTGTATCATTCAAATCATACATATTGCTAAGACCAGTTGTCTTACCAAGACACCATAACCACTTGGAAAAAAAAAATCATTAAAGCTCATTTTTACATTATTTTGACTAAAATATTCATTGTAATTTTCTGACATTTTTCTTTAAATTCATTGGGTATTACTTGGGATACATCTATTTGAATTGTAATGTAATAGTTTATTATCACTAATAAGGTAAAAGCCCCAAGTGCAAAAGAAACACAGATTCAAGTGAACTAGTAAGGTCATTTGGTTACATTCTGGAAAGTACTTCAAGCAATGGTGTCGATCACCATTGAAAGAGGCTAGATACTGCTGAGGTTGAATTTTGACTGTAAAGAAATAGTATCTGTATAGCAGGAAAACAATACTCCTCTAGAATGCTGGCCCAAAGAAAGCCAAAATACACAAAACATTTCAAAGGGATTTTTCCTTTTTTAGTTCTTAAGCATACTTGAGGTCATTTCTCTGGGCAGGGAAGTATATTTACAACTTATCTCTCTTTTGGTCAGAATGCTTTTGTCAGTATTTTTCATAGTTGATGAGCAATTTGATTCATTTTATTTGACGATCATCATCTTCACAAGAGAACAAAACCAGCTATGTTGGGAAATTAATTTACTTTCTGAAAAGCAATCATATTTTGTGAAAAGTCAGAAAGAATTACTATAACTCTACTGAGGAATAAAAAGCCCTCAATCTTGAATCTAATATGCCCATTGCTCTCCCAGGATTTACCTATTTCCAATGCCAATCAAGGATATAGAAATGTATGTTTCATTTGCTTAGAATAATCATGGAATGAAAGCAAGCTATATATATATGTATATATTCTGCTTGGAGGTCTTTATTTTTTCAGTTTCAGGAATCAATTCCTAACATGGTAAGGATCTTATTTTCTCTATACTCTTAAAGTATTTTTTAAGTAGAATATGTGTTAACTTTCTTTGGGGTGGAAGAGCAACATTTCAGCTATAAGAGATGAAAGAAAAAAGAGAAACTATAACTATTTCACCCTTTTCATTGCTTGGGAAGCTAGCTTATCTCATAGATTCATTTTATATTTAAAGTTTCCAAATTACTCTCAAGGAATATGCAAATTATACATATTTTCAAAGAAATTGCCTATATTCTTTTCTTTTAAGATTAGGAGAAAATATTTTTAAAATTTTATTGGTATCATCTACAACCCTTGTGTAATGTTTGGATAAAACTGACTTTAGGAAATCTGTTGCAGTTCTTTTACAGAGACCCTTTTGTAGTTAGCATTAAATAAAACCTTAAAAAACACAACCCCCCCCCACACAAACATGAAGACAGCTTTCATTTGAATTACACAAAGATAGTGAATTAATTCTATTCAATCAAATGTCCAAGGTCTCATCTGGCTCATCTACACCCTAAAAACATAACTAATATCTTTAAAAAGATGTTCAAAATCTAGAAGATACATTTTTCCTCAGTGAATCAAGGTTTCCTTCAGTTTTATATTTAACAATTACAAGTAGATATGTGTAAAATACTTTGCTCTTCTGATTGTTGTGCTATTTTAAAAATACTTTTGATTTGAGATGTATTTCTCTCACTCTGTCTCTCTCTCTCTCTTTTTTTTTGTTTTTATTAATAGCATTACAGGTCTAGCCTGCAAGAGGATTCAGGGATACTCATTGTCATCAGGCTAATTTGTGACTCAGAATTGTTAGACCCCAAATGTCAATTTGACTTCCTTTTTAAAAGTCTAAATCACATTGACAGTAAGGGGCAATTTCTATTGCTGAGTCATTGTTACTTTTACAAAATGGTCAATGATGCATTTCATTTGTGGAAGGAAGATCAGAGAATTTGAGAGAGTAGAACATAAAGCAATCATTTCAATAGTGATGATCCAAAGAATGCTTAGTAAAGATGAATTAAGCAACATTTTCCATTATAGTGAACTAAATTTTCATTAACTCTGCTTAACCATAAAATGCAGTAATTTGCCATGGGTAGTCTGCTGACTGGGATCAATCACAATCTCTGCCAGAGGTTTTGAATTTGGCATCAGGTCTCTTCATATGTATTTACATATATATACACACACATACATGCACATACACACATATATAGCTACAAAGATAAAGTTTAAATTCCCATTTCAAAATATAGTGGGCAAATTATGCTTTTAACATTTTTTTATTTCTACATTTTTTGAAACTGAGGTGCAGAAAGTAGATATAATATTCTTTTGATCAGTGGATTGATTGATTCCCTTTTACCCCATTCCCCTTCCTCCTCCCATTTATGTCCCTTCACCAACGGCAACTCTGTTGATGTGTTAGGTGTGCAAATTTTTAAAATACGTGGTACTGTTTTGTAATATATATTGAGCTATAGGCTTATTCTTTTATTGTATAATACTCAGCACTGTGTGTACACATGATCTCTCCATGGCTCTCTGTGGATGTATAGTCTGTGACTTCTAAAAGCTGCAAAATATCCCCTAATGTCACAGATTATACAAGAATATTGATTTTAAATGATGCCTGTATTAGTTTCCATTGCTGCTATAACAAATAGCCACAAACACAGTGGCTTAAAACAACATGTATGTATTCTTTTACAATTCTGGAGTTCAGAAGTCCAAAATGAGTTGGCAGGGCTATGTTCCTCCTGGAGGCTCCAGGAGAAACTGTTTCTTTGCCTTTTCTAGCTTCTAGAAGTGGACTTCTTCCATCTTCAAAGCTAGTGGTGTATCATCTTTAAATCTCTCTCTCCTACCCTGGCTGCTGTCATCAGAGGTGTCATCAGAGGTTTCATCAGATCACCTTCTCTGACTTTGATGCTCCTTTCTCCCTCTTATAACAAACTTGTGATTATGTTGGGCCCACCTAGAAAATCCAGGATAATCGCCCCATTTCATAATCCTTAACTTAATCATAGCTGCAAAGTCCCTTTTGTCATTAAAGGTGACACATTTCCAGATTCTAAGAATTAGGATGTGGGCATCTGTGGAAGGATATTATTCTGCCTACCACAATGCCATAAAAAGTCAGGATGGGTCTAGTTGTGAGCCCTGATGGTCACTCTCTTCACTGTCACTCCTTAGGGCAGGTTGTGCTACTCCAGAGGGTACAAATCTGCAGATGTGGCATGGACCTCTTGCAAACATTGTCAAGGCCTCTACATGTGTTCTGAAAGTGTCCCTCTTATCATTCCCCCGCCAGTGAAGCTACATGCCAGGATGTCCTGGGTTTCTGGCATGTGTAAGCTCCTACAACTTCATCATCTTCCCATTTCTGCAAGTTAAAAAGTTTTGTGTGGTTTTGCCACTCCTGGCTTCTCCAAGCCTTCATTTCCCTCCTGCTCACAGATTACCTAGTTCCATTGATTAAATGAGCCTGATCTCTCCTGAATGTCAAGACTGGGTGGTATTGTCTGCGAAATTCTACTTGGAGTGCCTATTTTTTGAAACAAGCATAACGATGCCGTGTATTTAGGAACATAAAGATTTAATTACCTTCTTAAGATGGGTAAGCACAGCTCTACACCACGGAGGAAAAAAACATCACACAAATTACCAAATTAAATTTGCCTAACGAATAAACTAACATGCTTTTTGTTTAATACTTTTGTTGACTCTCTTGGTTATTACTGGCTTTGTGAGATTATGGACAGTAGGCAAGTATAATCTTTACTGACACACTTAGATATATGGATTGATTATCAGCTTTTGCTGCACCTTGTGCCAGTTGACCAGCTTTTTTCTTCTTTTCCCTACCCTGGTGGAATGCAACTGATTCAAATGCATTTTCTTTCAAGCAATTTTTCACTTCCCCTCTGATTGGCTTGTGGCTCCTGCTGATTGGCAGGCATGTCTACAGCTGTGGGTTCTCTTTTGAAGCTATTTTATCTTTTCTCTTTGACTTTCTTTTAATTTGATTGGATTCACTCTTGGAGCACCCTGTGGAAAGAACCCTGATTACTCGCGTTTCCCCTGCGAGTTGGTAGATGGCAGAGCGCACTCAGAGGTCTTATCCTTCTTTTGTTAGAACTGGCTGTCTCTGAAAGCCCTGGGGATGCTTATCTGGAGCCTGCAGATAACTGCTCCCAGGTTTAAACTTCAAAGGCAAAACCCAGGCAGCCCCAAAGAAAGAAAATTCAGTCAGCTTCAAGGGGTAAGTGAACTGGTCTTATGGCTACTTTTGGAAATGTGAAAAGCACACTGAGAAAACAGGCTAGCTTCAAGATCTTTGAGGTCACTTTTTCACATTTGGACAGTAACTGCAGGGTCCTGGGGAAGCGCCAACCCCTTTCTTACCTGCAAAGACAGTGAGACTCTTAGCTGAAGGGCTGACATTGAGTGCATGTACTGAGCTCATGGCTAAAGACTCCTCGGAGAATCATCAGGTGCAGTGAGACTGTGCCCTCCCCCAGGACTGCTCATTATCTGTAGCCAGACCAGTTTCCTGCCATGTCAGGAATGATTCATGTCTGAAGCTGACAAATCACTTGCATACAGTAACTATGGCTCAAGGTTCTATGGGAAATTTTCACCATTTTCTTGTTGTTGTTGTTCACAAGTGTGGATATCTGTTAATGTCTACAGTACATTTTTCTAACCCTAATGTTAGGATGGCTGGAATGTCAAAGAAAAAAACATTCTCAAGTCTCCCCTAGCCCCACCATGATAATGATATAATGAAAATCCCTTTCCTATTCTCTCTTCCCATCTCTTTTAATATGTATATTTCCTATATTTAGATATATAGTTATAGATAAAGTAATTGGACTCACTCATGAGACATATAGTGGAAAGAACCCTGATCATTTCCTTTTTCATTGCTAGTATGTATATATGAAAGAAAGAGAGAGAAGACTATTTTGAATACACCTCTAACTCTCAATGCTCTGGGCCTCTGCTTGCTTTGTGGTAAAACAATGAACATCATAGTAGTATCAACTTCATATGGTTATTGTGAGAAGCTAATGAGAGAATATTATTCAAGTATTCAACAGATGTAATTGGTTACCATTACTATTGTTACTGTCCCTTTCCTGACTATTCTCTTTAGAATTCTCTAGCTCAGTGTGTGTTTGGGTGTGTGGGAGGAAAAGAGGTTGGAAAAGAAGGAGGCAGAGGTTAATCTGGTTCCCACACTCACAGCTGCTGTCCACGCCCTGTGATCTCCCTGCTCTGATGTCCTTTTCTGTCACTTTCCTTTTGTTCCTTTGAGCTTTGTCCTTCTACTTGGTTGCCTTTTGCTCCATTGTCAACTTCCGGGCCACAGATCTCCATGAAGCCCCGGGGAGGCTGTCAGTGCTGGTGGTGAGCCTGCTGGCGCCAGTTTCTGGGTTTTTCCTTCTTGGCTAACAGGCAATGTCTTTTATGAACAGCTGTTACACAGGGGGTCCCCCTACCAGAAACTTTGGGCTCCAAATGAAAGCTTTCTTCTTCCCAAGAAGCATTATGGGTGAGGAGACGGTAGAACAGAGGATCAGGCAGAAAGAGCCTCCATGATATCTGGAATCACCGCTTTCTCAAACACTTGGGCTAGGCTTGCCTAGTCTGCCCACTCTACTAGTCTTTTAGATGCATAACAAATTTCTTTTAAGGGCTCATTTTATGTCCTACTAGTCTAGCTATCCATGAGAAAGGCAATTATATATCTGAATCTTGATTGTGGAAACAGTTCACATTTTCCTACAGGGATCCTGACACTAACATTTGTGTTATTATCAAAACACTCTCAAGCACAATGTTGTCAAGCCATGCTGAGCAGCACAACTATTTCCAATGGTTGGCCCATGAAGATACTAACACTTATATAAGTGTATTAGAGTCCTAAGTCAGGGCCTGGCACACAGAAGATAAATGCTGACTTGCAGATTTTGAGCAGAATACCCTACAATATGGTTTTTAATTCTTATTTATTAATTTAGTAAAAGGGTCTCGCTCTGTCACTCAGGCTAAAGTGCAGTGGTACAATCATAGCTCATTGCAGCCTACAACTCCTGGACTCAAATGATTCTTCTGCCTTAGCCTCCCAAGTGGCTAGGACTACAGGTGCATGTCTTTTTTGTAGTGAGAAAGTCTCACTATGTTGGCCAGGCTGGTCTCAAATTCCTGGCCTAAAGTGATCCTTTTGTCTTGGCCTCCCAAAGTGCTAGGGTTATTACAGGCATGAGTCACCATTCCCATCTTTTAATTCTTGTTTTAGAAATGATGTTAATTATTTAGAAATGATGTGTGATGAACTAAGAGTATGTATTAATTCTATTTACCCAAGGGACAATGAAATAATAATTAAGCAAAATATTAAAAGAGGGGAGTCTGTTACTCCTCTCTTTACTTGACCACGGCTGACACATAGGAGCTTATCCACAGAGATTTTATTTATGATTGACTTCATTTTTTTTCTCCTAGAATCACCTCCTCCTCTTCCTCTTTATCTCACTATTCAATCACCTCTCCAACTCCCCTCTCCAAACACACACACACATACACATACACGCACACCCATCTGTGCAGCTCACCTTCTGCTGAGTTACATTCAGGCCCAATTTTGACTGTATTTGGAGATGTAAAGGCTGAAACTTTAACCCAACCATGGAATCTCTCTACCCTCTTGGCAGTGATCTCACTTTTCTGACCAGGGACTACTGAGGCACATTAACTGTCTTCAGACAATCCACATTCTTATAATCATTGTGGATCTCAAGGACAAATGCTGGATACCACTCAACAACTGAAGTAAAATATTAAAATCTACAGTTAAAATACATTTCCCTGGGGGGAAGAAATGTAGAGGATTATAGCTTGGTAGCAGTGGTGGTGGTGAAGAGGTGGGGTTGACTCTGTTTCTCCTAAAGTTTATCATGTAATAATCATGTAATATGAAACTGTTACTATGTACATACTACATGCCAGGAACTGGCACAGGGAGTGATGACACTGCTTCGAGTACAAGAAAAAGGTCCCTGCCTTTGTAGAGTTTGCCACATAAGTTAGGATTGCAGACAAGTAAAGAAGATATTGTGTTTACAATATGCTAGTGTGTGTTAAGTGTTCTGATAAAAAAGTGCAGAGTTCTAAAGGATCATGTATGAGGAAAGCCTAAACTGCCCTGGGTGATTGTGTGTTCAGAAAGTGGTTAGGGAAAGATGTTTGACGGAAATGCCGTCTAAATTGAGATCTGAAGAACCAGGAAAAGTTAGCCAAGACATAAAAAGAGGGAAGTATGTTCCAGGCAAAGAAAGCAGTATGTGAAGGCAAGAGTGTGGCTCACTCAGAGAGCTTAAAGATCATTACATAAGGATAGAGTAGAAGATATAAAGGCAGGAGGTGCGATCAGAGAGGAAGCTGGGAACTTGAATAAGCTCAAACCATGTATGACCTTTGAATTCATATTAAAAAATTTGAACATTATTTGAAAGGTAGGGCGAAAGGGAGATAATATGTTCAGATCATTCTGGCCACAGTATACTGAAAGGATGCAGAGAAGAATGTAATGGAAGCATGGAGGCCAGCTAAGAGACTCTTGCAGAAATTCAAGACAGGGCTGATAGTGACCAGAACCATGACAGTGATGTGGAAGGTATTATAGAATAATGGCCCTTCAAAGATGTCCACGTCCTAATCCCTGGAATCTGTGAACATGTTACTTTACATGGCAAGGGCAATGATGGTTACAGATGAACTTTAAAATAATCACTGGACTTTAAAATCAAGAGATTATTTTGGATTATCTGTGTGGGCCCAATGTAATCACTGGAGCCTTTTAAAGTGGAAGGGGAGACGAGAGGAAGTTGTAGTCAGAGATTTGAAGACGCAACACTGCTGGTTTTGAAGATGGAGGGAAAGGGATATGAGCTGAGAAATGCAGGAAGCCTCTGGAACCTAGAAAAGGTAAGAAAATGGTTTCTCACTTGGAAACTCCAGAATAAATGCAGCCATGTTAACACCTTGTTTTTGGTCTCATGAGACCCATTTTGGACTTCTGATTTCTAGAACTGTGAAAAAGAAATACGTGTTAAGGCACCAAATTTGTGGTAATTTGCTATAGCAGCAGTAGTAAACTAATGAAAGTAGGGATGGAAAGAAGTGAAGGTTGGGAGATATCTAAGTGGTAGGAATGAGAAGACTTAGTGTTCAATTTAATATGCAAGGGGAAAGTGAGATAGGAAGGATTATTTTTGCAAAAAAATGGTTTTCTGGTGTTTTATCAATCACAACTAGAGAAATCGTCATATCAATATGACCTATAACAGTAAATTCAACTACTATATTTGACTCGACAATGAATAACATTAAAGATATTAAATACAGAGAAGGATACAATTTATATAGATGATTAATAACTTATTTGTCTAGGTATTTAACATCTATACTTTTCCATTAGACTGATGAAGGATTTACCATAGTTCAGATGTTGATATTCAGCGAAATGCCATGTATAAGTAAATAAAATGTTGAATTTCAGGAACATTATATAAATAAAAGCTACCACTAAAGTGTTACATGTTCTAGAAAGGCCCAATGTGGCTCTTAAGGGTGATGGCTATTATTTAGATACTAAAATAAATAAAACTTTTGGGGAAACTTGTGGGATTTAATTATTGTAAAGAAAATAAAACCAGGACATGAAACACTTTTGTAAATTTATGTCCTGCTTTTAGGAAAATAGGGGAAATGCAGAGGACTTTTCTTAAACCTATTTGTTTTCAATAGCTTTCAGCTCAAAATGATCCTATGTCACAGTGGCATATTTTGGGGTAGCATATTCTGCCACCCTTCACTGCGTATTGTTATCTAATCTTTTCATCGTAGTCTTTAATCGATTTACTGTCTTTATTGACTTTATTCTAATTGTAAAATTTTATTTATTTTCTATTTGTTCCATCTTTTTTCTTTATTTCTGCTTTTAGCTTTCTAGTGATCAAAAGTGTCGTTTTATTATTATTCATATTTTCCTCTTATTAGCTTTTTAGTTAAAAGTTTTGTACTTTTGTTAGAGTGGTTTTCCTAGAAATTATAGTAGCTATTCTTAATGGATTATAATCTCTCTGAAATTAGTACTTTTACCATTTCCTGGTGGATGTAAAAATTTACAATAGTTTGTCTCATTTAACCCTCTCTAGCCCTTTGTGTTTTTGTTGTCATATTGTACAACTATATATGTTAAAAATCCCACAAGATATTTTTATTGTTTTTTATGCAGTCATTAATTAATTATATTCAACTGCCATATTTACCTATTTACCACTTCTAATGTTTTTTATTCCTTCTTGGAAGCAGCTCTGTGCTTCCATGTGGGATCATTTTTCTAAAACCTTTACACTTCATAGAAGGACAGATCTTTTGATGATGAGTTCTCTCAGCTTTTGTTTTCTCTTGAAACATCTTTACTTCCTCTTCATTTTTGAGAGATATTTTGCTAGGTATAGAACTATCCCTCTTTTTTTCCTAAGGAATGTTCTCAAGTTCACTGTGGCTTTTTCAAGCAAAATAAAAAAAGGCAACTTCTTTAAGCTCCCTAACTGAAATCAGTCTTGGGTAAGAGAATACAAAAGAAGTGATTATCTTTTGTGGAGCAGAATAGAGAAATAAAGGGGAAAAAGAAAAATTTTATTATCGCAAAAAAATGATGATACCATATGTTTGGAATGTGGATGTACGAAGTTAAGAAAGTATACAAATTGGCCTAAACATTTCCCTGAATTAAGAGGTAAGTAACAAGCTATTAGCTTGAGAGTGAGGAAAATAGTGGTGGAATAGGAAGTATAAAGTTACAAGTTTGGTTTTGAAATGGTAAATACGAGAAATTGGACATTGAATAGAAGCAGGGACTTGAAAAATAATTGCTGAGCTCTGCTAAAAACCCATCTGGAGACCAAATCGTTGGCAGTAATTCATACAATTGCTTTATTTTTTTCTATTATAACAGAATTCGGAAGTCTGGGCATAGCAAATAATAAGAGGGATGGTCAGATAGAAAGAAAACATATAATCTGAAAACTTTCATGATTGTGAGTGAAGGAACAAAAGTGTGAGGATAATAGCAAGAAAGTTGTTGAAATGAACTACCAAGGTGTCAAGCACAGGACAAAATAAAATGAGACAAAGAGAAGGGTGATGAACTGAGTAAGTAGAGTGAAAGTGAATCCAGAATTCTCTATGAATAAAAAGAACAAGAGTGAAAGACCCAGAAGAACAGGAGATTTGGTAAGATGATGATAGTTTAAATTTTAAGATTTCATAAAAAAATTTGAGTGATGAGGTCAACATTATTTCTGTGGCAGTGGTTTAGAGGACTGGATAGGGTGGGGATATTGATATTAAAGTCAAGTCATTTTGAGGCTATTTGTTGGAAAGATCATCTATACATTGAAATGACCCAATTGATGTTGGTTGATTTCACTGTGGGAGTAAAGGAGACTAAAAGCCATGTTTCAAAGTCCCCAGTGAATAAATCAGAGTAGTCAAGATTACAGAGGATGACATCAACAAAGAGCAGTAAATAATGGCACACTCAGTTATAATAAATTTTAAAGAAAGAGTGATTTTTGCTTTAGGAGAAAAAAATATTTAGAAGGTAGGAAATTGCCAATGTTACCTCTAGGCCATCATATTCTTTGGGCATGGAAGAATAAGAAGCATTCATTCAACTGAGATAGAAGGAAAGAGGTATTTTCAGGGAACATCCAGGCTTCAAATTAATTAGGTAGCAGAATTTTTCTAAGGCTACAAAGGAATATTGTAAGAGCATGCAGGGTTCTAGCAGCCACTAGAAAGAAGGAGAAAGACAATTGTGAAAAGATCCCGACTGGAGAGAACAATTATGTAGTATGATACTAAGTGAAAGGATAATTGACTAAAGGACTTTGAATTTGGGTTGGTGGCTAACCATGAGAGGGAAGAGAAGCATAGTTGAAGTTACTATACCTCTAGGTTACTGCTCTAATGAAAGTAGTCTTTGTTGAGTGTTTAAATGGATTGGCACTGGGCAGTTCTGTTGCAAAATAATTTTCTCTGGAAACTAAGGGAGGAAGAATCAGCAAAAATTTAACCCAAAGTATTCCTAAAGCAGTATTGTCAGGCTTAGGAAATGGTTTTCAACAGAGCTCTCCCTAAGGCATTTCAGAAAACTATAGATTAGATCTCCAGAAGCTCATTCTGTAATTGAGTTTAGAGCTAATTATTATGAATTAGTCTACTTTTCCTGGATTCACTTGGAACATGTTGACAGGGTGGGAGTATCCTTTGAGTCCAGTATTCTAGCAACGTGGGGGAATATATGCAGTCATATACCCATGTCAATATTCAACTCTTAAGGATTCATGTTGAATTGAGGTGATGGGAAAGCCTATGGGATCTTTGGAGAGGGCTGAGGAGATTCTAAATGTCCACTTAATCTGTACTGGAAAGAAAAATGCCTAGGGAGCCTAGGGATTTTTTTTTCCACCCTGAAAAAAATGTCTATCACTCTGCATTAGTCATGTCCAGTGTGCAGTTTTCAAGCAAAAAAAAAAAAAAAGAAAAGAAAGAAAAGAAAAGAACAAGAACACAATATGTTACATAATTTTACTAATTTTGATGTTACCTGATATCATGTTAAAATTAGGACTCAAAACTAAAATTACTTTATTCTACTAGCATATAGGCTAGCCATCTAGTCAAACTTCCCCAAAGAAATAGACCACATAGTGTATACAGTAATTTTTTTCTCAGCATGACTTTGATATCAAATCCAGAATCAAGTTGTCTTAGTTTATTTTGTGCTGCTATAACACAATACCACAAACTGGGTAATCTATAGTAAACAAAAATCTATTGATTCAGTTCTGAAGGCTAGGAGGTCCAATTATCAAGGTGCTGGCATCTGCTGAGGGGCTTCTTGCTGCATCATAACATGGCAGAAGACATCACATGGCAGCACGCAAACTTGTCCTGTGATAATGACCCCCATCTCACCAATGGGGGTAAAGCCCTTATAGCCTAAACACCTCTTAAAAGTCCCACTACTTACTACCGTTAAAATGGCAATTAAATTGCAACATGAGTTTTGGAGGAGACAAACATTCTAACCATACCACAAGTTAAAGCAATAAAGAACACAATGACTTTTTAAACAAGAATAAATTCTTCCTAATTTTTGAAAAATAAGAGCACTCCTCCAAAATGCAACCATATAATGTAGCACGAAGGCCATTTTATTAGGCAGTGTGCATCAAAATGAAAGCAGATTACAGATACATACCCCTCTGATAAATATAATGCACACAGTTGATACTCGAGCAGGAAAGAATAAATTACTAAAGACTGTTGACTATTACTGAAGTCTTGGCAGATTAAGAAAATCGTTTTTTCCACATTGCTTACACATTTTTATCAATTTACATCTCTAATTACTTGTTCTACTTTCTTAGAACAATGGAATTATATTTATTATTTTAGACTGGGAAGACTTTTTAACTTATGTGAGGAAAAATGTAAATACAATCAGATTAGCAATGGTATTTGAACAAACGGTCTGTGACTAAATAGACCATGGGTTGTTTACAACCACTTCTGTGTGAGATGTTTATATTTGATTTTCACATCATTTAAAAGGAACAAAAATATAAAATATCCTTGTTATTTAAATAAAACCAAATAACCCCTTTCTTTCTTCTGTTGATAAACAGTTGTATGTATGTCAAAGCGCTTTCTTAGAATTCAGAGCAAAAAGCACAAGAGGAGTCACATGTATTATGTTTAAGAAATAATCTGGTCATTAAGAGGGGGCAAAACAGTTTGAGAAGAAGAAAAGTCTGCAAAATGCAGCAGAACATGAGAAGGAGATCCTGACTTGTGACTCATTTAATCTTTGGTTAGTTGAAATCCTATGATATTGCAGAGACTTTCAAATAATTATTAGAGAATACTACTGGCATCTGGAAATTGCTATGTAAGTATTATAACTAGATCTATTCTTATTCAGTGTATATTTATTTATTTTATTCTTCAGTGTATATTTAAGTAACAGAAGAAACAACAAAATTAAAGGGGTAATATAAAAATAGCAAGTGCATACAGAGAAATGCAAATGATTTTAAATGGGATATGTATAAATTGAAATTTAGTGCAATAGCTTGAAGAATTCATTACCTTCTTTTTAATTGAGTATCTAGATTATCAACTATTTTTCTACTAACATATAGATTTTTTTCACACTTTTTTTTTGGTCAGTTATATAAACTCACAATGCAAACCAATAGGAAGACACAAATCCCTTATACTACTTATGAATTGAGAGATAAAAATAAGACATAATATTGAGAAAGTGGAAGAAGACTTCACAGAAACTTAATCTCTAACAATCTGTTTCATCACTCTGAGTCACCTATACTTATAAAATGAGTAGAATAAAACTGACCTTACTGGATTAAATAGAGTAATATAGGCAAATCACCTTACTTGTTATCTGCCTAATACAGAGCTAACTCTTAGTACTACCCCTCGCCCATTCTATGTGCCAACTCTGTATTCCCCCATGAAAGTGGGGTAGAAGAAGGATACCTCTTCTGCTAAGACCTGGAGAGCATCACTTGAAGGGCTTCCTTCCATAGACTCACTGAAGTGAGAAAGAGCCAGAAGGCAGTAATGACCGGGAAGCAGGTCAGTCAGAGCATAGGACAAAGGACTCTGTGAGTCACTTTGGAGGTTCCAACCAAGGAAAAAAGGAGAACTTGCTGAAAGAACAGAGTAAGGAGGCAAAGATAGGGGAATATCATTCTAGAACGAGGGGCCAGGCTGTAGAGAATCCAATCTCAAGTGGATGTTCTTATATTGCAGCAAGAGCAAATCTTGCCAGGCTTGAGGCAGATTTTTTAAAAAGATAAATTATGCCAAACCAAATGGTGATTGATACTCTAGTTCAGGATGACAACAGGGTTTTAAAATACCCTACTTGGTCAATTTTTATGAGTGATGCTCAGAAGTCCTGCCTTAGGGTCACTCAGTAGTGTCACCAGTGGACTGAAGCATAGATAGCTTCCTTCTAACAATCTACAACCCAGAAAGTCACATTTTGGTCACATTTTATGGGAGAGCACAAAGATTCTAGATTCAAGCTTTGGTCATTTCAAGCGATTCACTTTCAACAATGTTCAAATACCATTAAAAATCTTTTTATTTTTTTAAGACTGTGGAAATTTTCAGTAAAATGGAAACAAATTGCTATAAGTAAACCATTTGTCACAGTCTGATTACTTTGCAGCCACTCTGGGAACACCAATTTGTCATGCTAGATCAAGATAACCACAGCCTGACTAGAGGAAATGGCTTTTTGCCTACTAGTTGTGATTTTTTTAAACGTTCACCCAGAGAGACGTGCTCCATGGAGTCTTCATGTTCCACTCCAGCTGTGTGAACGAAGAGGAAAGCTAAGGCATTAAGAACAAATTGCACCATCTAAAAGCATTTAAGGACAAAATAATTATGGTTAAATATAAAACACAGGGTTGGAAGAAAATATGCATTTAGAATATAATATTTCGTTGTATATGTTTTAAGTTATTTAAATGAGGAAAAGTTAAAGAACTATTACTCAGTTGGAAAAAGAAGGATGGAAAATAATCAAATAAATGTTTTTAACTACCTTAATTTCTCAGCATAAAGTAGGCACTTGAGAAATGCTTGAGATTTGTTAGTTGCTTGATATGAAAGAGACCATCAATTTGTCCCCTTGTTTTTATTATAAGATATATTAAAGCTGAGAAGATTTTTAAAATTAGACTGTATAATCACCTTCATTTTGGAGGCAGTTTAAATATAATTTAGCCTCAAAGAAAAGACAATTATTCAATATTCCTCATATTTTTTTCTTACATATCCACTTAAAATGTAATAAAAATGACATTCAGTGAATGGGACTTACAACTTGCTGAAATAGCTAGCATAGGTCAGAAACTCATATCATATCATATTCCTAGAATGAGTTTTGCAAACTAAGAATGCTTATGGATTCCCTTTTGCATCTTTAACAGTCTTCAACATGACAATGTTTATTTTTTCTCAAGAACATTGCTAGTTCACCAATTATGTCATTATTGATTGCTGTCAGGTTTAGAATAGTAAATATGCTCATTGTTTTGTTAATTTTGTGAAAGATCGAACTGTCAGCAAAGCAAGTCAAGTCTTTTTGCAATATGCCATTTGCCATGTGATATTTTATGACATGGATATCCAACTGGATATCTCTACTGCATCTTATCCTTGAAGGCGCCTTTCAATATATGTGTTGAAAGCATTTTTTTATAGTTACAACCTGAATGGATGGCCTATAATGTAAGCATCAATATTTTTCATCCATTTGTCCTCTCTCAAATTTTTTTAAATTACATTTTAATGTAGGGATATGTCTTTTTGTCATACAGTATACTTGTAAATTGTTTCATCTTCTGCTATGAAATGTAAATATTGTCATATTCTAAGAAAATAGACATTTCATTTCATCAAATCTTAATTATAAATCTTTCTGAGGATCTTCACAGGGGTTAATTTTGAAACCCAAATGTCCTCTAAACCTTACCAGTTTATTTACTTTGGTCTTGGGACTCTGCAGGGGTCCAGTGGGTGGAGGGTGGTAATGGAAAGAGCGGAAGAAATTCCTTCACTTAAGAATGACTGCTGTTGGCTTTGCAAGCCATCTTCTCTAGTGTCCCCTACATCACTCTACATGCCATGGAAATACAGTCCTTTGTAGAAGCATTGCCTGTGGCTAGAGGGTTTTGTTGTTATGATTAATAGTCTAGAAAACAGATATATTATTTGACATCATTTGCATAGTTTACTCTCAATATCTCTCTATCTGATTCTAGGTATCTAATAATCTATCAAGCTATCTAATATCTATCTACCAATCTTTTTACCTGAGTATTTTTGACTGCAACTAATTTTAAGAACATCATCTACATATTGGGGATATAAGAGTGTTTACCTCATAGGGTTTTTGTAAAGATGAAAAAGTTAATTCATGCAGAGTGCTTAGAATTGTGCTTAATATGTAGTAAATCCTCAATAACTGCTAGACATAATGATGATAATATTGGTGATGATAATGTAGTAATTGATGTTGGGCTAGACACTTTAGACATTAATTCATGCAACTTACTGAACCTTCAATAAAGGGCTTACGCTTATCAGTACAAATGGATTTCAGATTTATTCTTCCACTATCAGTGTTTCCAATGAAAAAATCAGTGATCAGTAGGTTTTCAAAAGTTTTTGAAAATCCTCCAGAAGGTGTTGGATGTATTCTCTCAGGATATAGTACATATTTCCAGTGAATGTGTTAAAATTGCCTGCTGTCAATCCTTTTCACCTTAACAGGTTATTGCCAAGCAACACTAAATTTGCTGTTTTTGTGGGGAACTTCTCCAAAATAATAGTACCTGTTAATACTCACTGATCTGTAGAGTCTTTATATATCTAGAGCAAGCAGAGGCAAGTTCTAGGCATATATTTTAAGGGCACACCTTCCAGATCATCCCAGTTAAATAGAACTTGATTGATGTACAGGGGTCTCTTTAGGTAGAAGTTTCAAAGCATGACCTTTTTTCTTCCCCATTCCCCTCCAAATAAACAAAAACAAAAACACCTATCCCTCAAGCATATAACACAGAAGGAAACCAATTTAGTTATTCACTGTTTTAGGCAGTTAAGGATGTACTGGAGGACTTGTTAATAAAGATACTTGGTTTTTACCAATGAAGGAAGGAAATACATACAAATTGCTACCAGTCAGATTATGTGGAATAATAATAATGATATTAACTACTGGGATATAAATGGTTTTGGAAATATTTTTGGAAAACAGTCACAATAATTCACTAAGAATGCTATGGGTGTTTTAATGTACTACTGGAAATTTTTAGTTTGACATTCAGAAAGACAAATTCCAAATTCTTTGATGTCTTCCTCAGTCTGAATGCTAGGTTAGATGGAAAATGGTAGTTACTCAGAATGGCTCTCTTTCTACTCTAATGCTATTTAAAATATTTTCAGTTTTCCTAAATAACCTATCTTGACATTCTTGATTTTTTAGCAATGTAGGAAATTGACATTTCCCAATCAAATAGCAACTTAATGGTGATGCTACTCAGATAAAGCACCTGAATAAAAGCAAAGCAAAAAACCAAAAATCTATCTACCAGTTTTTATAAAATAATATTACTTCAATCCTTTGGAAATTAGATCATGCCTATTTTCCTTGAAGGAGAAAACATATTGAATTCCCTAAATTAATGAAGCTACTGAATGGGTAGGAGTGCCCAAGGAGAAAAGACATATCAAAAAGATATGAGAAACGCTCAGACTCAGTTCATTTCTACCTGACACTAGCTATTCCCTTGAAAAATACCTCTGTGATAGATTTTCAGTTTCTCAGAATTACTGACATTTATTTAATGCTCTGAATGTCTTTTTAAAATACTAGATATCAACTTAAAAACAAAACTTTTGGTTCAAAATCAGTTGGAAAGTTATGATGGAGAAGAAAAGTAGTTGATGGTGAGATAAAGTATAATTAAAATTATAATGTCAAAGGAGAGAATTGTTTCCCACACAATATATTCTGGCGTATATTGGTGTGATAAAATATATTAACTAAAATGTCTGTGTTCTTCATTTTAAATAATAGATCCATTTGGTCACAGGCATGATACATTTTGATTACCAAAGGTTTAACAAGTATAATGTAATGTCAGTGATTAATCTAATACAAAATTTACTATAGTAAAATTTTAACTGGGGCTGCTCTAATACATAACTGTGTATGATCATTCCTCTAAAACCAAATGTAGATCATTCCTCTAAAAGGAAAAAAGTCATCTACATATTGGTTTAATATCTGCTTTACTGGAAATAAAGGAAATACTTAGATATGAAAAAGTAGACACCCACTTTTGTCTTTTATTATGCTAAATTTGGAATGAATTAACCAGACTTCTCACTTTTCTTGGAATTCTCAGTTATACTTAAAACTCACAAGGAACATTGCTATATCTGAGATCATATGAAATATTTCCCATTTTGAGCACTGCTTAAGGCTGGCAAAAATGATGAAGTATTCTGAAATAGCATTTGACTTTGAGTCTACTACATTTGGTTTTGTACAATATTGATCAGTGTACTTGCTGGGTTAGCAACAAAACTTAAGATCATTATTCAGCACTATTTAAATGTAGCCAAAGAAGCTCATTTTTTTTTCTTTTCCTGTTTTCTCTTTTCTCCCCTGTCGAATTGCACTTGACCACTTTTAAATTAGACAGGACTCAGGTGGGATATTGTGGTACATCAGGCTGCATTTTTAACTATCTCACTTGGATCACAGGTGCCCTCTGAAAAGAAAATAAACAGTGTGATTCTTGCACTCTACCTGTTGAAAGTTGAATTTTCAGAATGTAACTGTAAGACTTTGTCTTTATAGTTAGGGATTTATATCTCATAGCACTCCTGATAATAATTTGATAAACTCAGCTTCTGAATGTCCTAAGTTTGAGATAAGATCTACTCTATTCATTTGGAGTTTGATTGCCAACCAGGCAAAAATTATTACTGATAAGCCTATTCAAATCTTTCCTATAAATGCTATCTACTGTAATCATTTGCTTAATTAACTTACTACTACCACTACTCTCTGTTCCCTCTAAAACCAAAAATCACTACAATTTAAGAATGTGTCTCCAACCAAAGTTATCTACTGCCAATATCTTTTGCAAAGACTATTTTAGACTCAACAAGAAAAAAATATGTTCCATCTCAAGGTAATGTTTTTCTCAAACTTAAAATTTGATGGTACCTATTCATATTTGGACTTTGGCCAAAATCAAGAAGCACATTTTTATAACTTGCAGTTGGTCTGTAAATTTGATTTTGAAAATTCCTTATTTGTGTTGGAATACTTCTTGTGCCCTATCTTATATCCCCTCAAGTCCACTATTTACTCCTGCCACTGCTGTGGTGCAACTGGAGGCCTCCTCAATTCAGTTGTACTAGGGATCTCTAGCTTTCCACATGAGTCTTCTTTGGTCCATTAGACTCTTGCAGGAACCTGCTCAGCACTTAGGCATGTACAACCTGGGAGTGGGATGGAGTTAGCAACTCTTAACTTGTGAGGGAGGAGCCCATAGGTCGATCTCTTTGGTGGACAATCCTATAATGAATCTGAGGAGGTCTTTATAGAATTGAGCTGGTATCCAACTTGATAATGCACATTTGTTTTGACTTTTTCTCCTTCTCTTTTCCACTCTCCCATTCCCTTCTTCCTGTTCCTCAAAGCCATATCCTAAATAAGCTACCAATGTGAAAGACATTGCCTCAGACTTTGCTTTTGTAGGAAATGCAAACTAACACAGCATCCTCATTTTATTTTAGAAGACAGGAGACTTAAATTTAGGAATTATGAGATTGTGTTCCTTCTTGCCACTAAAATATAAACAAAGAGTTACCTAATCAGCACAAGGGAAACTGCTATTAGAATCTTCTTGGACCTATCAGTTATATTGAGTTTTAAATCAAAGATGTGAATTTTTTCAAAGAACTTTAACATTAGACAACTTACTAAATCTAAAGGAATGCTAATCAAAACTTAGAGGAACACTTTATGCTTTTGAGAATTTCTGATGATTTCCCAGGTATCACCAGCTTGCCCTATCTCACATCCCCTTGAGTCCACTGTTTACTCCTGCCACCGCTGTGGTGCAACTGGAGGCCTTGCACTTTAATCGTATCAGGGGTCTCTAGCTTCCACATGAGTCTTCTCTGGTGCATTAGACTTTTGCAGGAACCTGCTCAGCACCTAGGAACATAGATCAAAGTAATAGCAATAAAACAACAGCCTGTCACTCAAGTGCCCATCAGTGAACACATTGGACCCCCGCCTCCTCTAGATGTCATTCAGACTGGGCAATGGCTCGAGTCTCTGCTACAATTGTCTAAGTCAGTTAACCTGGACCACTGGCCAGAAGTAGTAAGGCCTTCCATTATAATCACAGGGCTTGTTTCCTTCCTCTCAGTGTTATTTCTAACTCCTGGAGTGGCCACTTTTACTGGAGCTATGGTCACTATGCTAAGTCCCTCTAAGCCCAAGGCTAAGCCCTGGATACTGCTCTACTACAAAGGGCTCCAGCTCCCAGACACCATGTGATGCTTGCTGTCCCTTTTCTTCATATAGAGGCTCTACCCAGCAAAGACAGGCTAGCTCAGGGCTAAGCTGCTGCTCAAGAGTCACACACAGGCTGCTGTTGAGTGCAAGGTTCTTTCTCAGTGGCTTTTCCATATGTTTCTTTTTCAAATCTTGCTAGGACCATAGAAAGGCTCACCAGGCCTCTACCCGACAAGAGAAATCAGGCTTTTCTGTTCACCAAAGCGCTATGGATATCTGATTGCTGTTTCTCTCTCAGATTCTAGGAAGCTAATGTTTTTCCCATGGAAAACAAAAAAAAGCCTGGATATTTTTCTGACCATGTTTCAGTCCTTTCTGTATAGATCAGGGTTTGGCAGTTCAGACATTTTCAACTCTGGAATTCTCATTCCTTGGCTTAGTGGCCAAATTTAGGATATAAATAAACTAAATAGTCCTGTACAGATTCCTTATTTTGTCTGTAGTTGTGCTATTTATAAGTGATTAAACTAGCTCTTTCATTTTAATTCACAGTATTTCATTGTATATACTGTGTAAATATCTATATATGTCAACATGAATAAATTTTGTACCTATAAAATTGAATGCAAAATAAACCTTAAAAAGATACATACAGACATGCGATTTATGTACAAAAACCACACAAAACCATCAACTCAATACTATATGTGTCACAGGTACAAATACACATAGTCAAGGTGTACAATAAAAACATACACAGAAAACCCACAGGTTACTCCTGGGCAGGAAGGGTACATAAGAGGGTGGGCAAGAGGACACACTGGATATAACCACAACATTATAAATGAAACAAAAATACCTAAGAAAGAAAAATATCTGAAGCAAATAGGACCACATATTGTTAAAGCTGAGTGGGTTGTACCCTTATATTAACTATTTCCTTCTTAACGGTAGAATGTTTGAAGTACTTAATATTTATTTCATAAAATATAAATAAAATTCATGAAATATCACAGGCACAAAAAAATCTGCTTCACTAATAAACAATATTTCAACCTCAGAATTATACCATGGATAGCTATTTTGAAATCTATTGAAATTCATTGTACATTCTCAAAACCTTTTATCCAATTTTTTAAAAAAAATTATTTTTAATTATTGGTACATAATAGTTATATATATTTATAGGATACATGTGATGTTTTGATACAGACATACAATGTGAGTTAATCAAATTATGGTAATTGGGGTATCCATTCCCTCAGGCATTTCTTTGTGTTAGGAACATTCCAATTCCACTCTTTTATTTATTTTAAAGTATACCCTAACTTATAGTGGATTGTAGTCATTTAGTTGTGCTATCAAATATTGTTCATTCCATCTAACTATTTAACTGTAGTTTTTGCACCCATTAACCATCCTCACTTTATCCCCTCCTCCCCAACACCGTTCCCAGCCTCTGATAACCTTCATTCTACTCTGTCTCCATGAGACCAATGGTTTTTAATATGTTCCACCCACACATGAGTTAGAACATGTGAGATTTGTCTTTCTGTGCTTGGCTTATTTCACTTAACAGAATGTTCTCCAGTTCCATAAATGTTGATGCAAATCACAGGATTTCATTCTTTTTTTATGGCTATATATGATAATATTCCATTGTGTGTATCTACCATAATTTCTTTATCCATTCATCCATTGATGGACACTTAGGTTGATTCCAAATCTTGCCTGTTGTGAATAGTGTTGCAATAAACATAGGATAGTGGATATATTTCGATATGCTGAATTCCTTTCTGTTGGTAATATAGCTAGCTAGCAGTGGAATTGCTGAGTCATATGGTAGTTCTATTTTTAGGTTTTTTTTCGAGGAACCTCTGTGCTGTTTTCCATAGTGGTTGCGCTAGTTTACATTCCCACCCACAGTTTACAAGGGTTCCCCTTAACCACATCCTTGTCAGCATTCGTTATTACCTGATTTGGGATAAAGGCCATTTTAACTAGGGTAAGAAGATATCTCACTATAGTTTTGATTTGCATTTCTCTGATAATTAATAATGTCAAGCAGCTTTTCATATACCTATTGGCCATTTGTATGTCTTCTTTCGAGAAATGTCTATTCAGATCTTTTGCCTATTTGTAAATCAGATTATTTAATTTTTTCCTTAGTACGAGCTCCTTATATATTCTATTTATTGATCCCTTGTCAGATAGGTGGTTTACAAATATTTTTACCATTCTGTTGGTTCTCCCTTCACTTTGTTGATTGTTTCTTTTTCTGTGCAGGAGCTTTTTAGCTTGATACAATGTCACTTTTCCAATTTTTCTTTGGTTGCCTGTGCATTGGGGTATTACTCAAGAAGTCCTTGCCCAGACCAATGTTCTGAAGTATTTCTCCAATGGTTTCTTTTAGTAGTTTCATAGTTTGAGGTCTTAGATTTAAGTCTTTAATCCATTTTGATTTGATTTTTGTATGTGACAAGAGATATAGGTTCATTCTTCTGCATATGGATATCCAGTTTTATCAGCACCATTTAGTCAAGAGACTGTCTTTTCCCCAATGTATGTTCTTGGCAACTTTGTCAAAGACAAATTCACTATAGATGTATGGATTGATTTTTTTCTCAGTTCTCTATTCTGTTCCACTGGTATATGTATCTGTTTTTATGCCAGTGCCATGCTGTTTTGGTTACTACAGCTCTGTAGTATAATTTAAAGTGAAGTAATGTGATTCCTCCAGTTTTGTTCTTTTTGGTCAGAATGGCTTTGGTTATTCTGGGTCTTTTGTGATTTAAAAAAATTTTAGGAATTTTAGGATTTTTTTCTATTTCTATGAAGAGTGTCATGGATAATTTGATGGGGATTGCATTGAATCTGTAGATAGCTTTGGGTAGTATGACATTTAAACAATGTTGATTCTTCCGACTTATAAGCTTGGAATGTCTTTCCAATTTTTTGGTGTCCTCTTCAGTTTCTTTCATCAATCCTTTATAGCAGGGGTCCTCAAACTTTTTAAACAGGGGGTCAGTTCACTGTCCCTCAGACCGTTGGAGAGCCGGACTATAGTTTTAAAAAAACTATGAACAAATTCCTATGCACACTGCACATATCTTATTTTGAAGTAAAAAACAAATGGGCAAAAACACCTGCATTGTGGCCTGAGGGCCGTAGTTTGAGGATGCCTGCTTTATAGTTTTCATTATACAGATTTTTCACTTCTTTGGTTAAGTTTATTCCTAGGTATTTTATTTTATTTGTAGCTATTGTAAATGGGATTACTTTCTTGATTTCTTTTTCAGATTGTTTGCTGCTGGCATATACAAATGCTACTGATTTTTGTATGTTGATTTTGTATCCTGCAACGTTACTGAATTTGTTTATCAGTTCTAATATTTTTTTGGTGGAGTCTTTAAGTTTCTCTAGATATAATATCATATTATCTGCAAACAAGGATGATTTGACTTCTTCCTTTCCAATTTGGATGCCCTTTATTTCTTTCTCTTGTCCAATTGCTCTAGCTAGAACGTCCAGTAATATCTTGAATAACAATGGTGAAAGTGGATATCCTTGTCTTATCCCAGATCTTAGAGGAAAGACTTTTAGTTTTTCCCCATTCAATAT
Source organism: Cheirogaleus medius (assembly GCA_008086735.1). Taxonomy (NCBI): domain Eukaryota; kingdom Metazoa; phylum Chordata; class Mammalia; order Primates; family Cheirogaleidae; genus Cheirogaleus; species Cheirogaleus medius. The sequence continues at coordinate 49,889,887 of VBSM01001562.1, read as the reverse complement.
ACTACTTGCTGTGGGTCTGCTATACATGGCTTTTATCTGTTGAGGTAAGTTCCTTCTATGCCCAGTTTTTTGAGAGTCTTTATCATGAAGGGATGTTGACTTTTATCAAATGCTTTTTCAGCATCAATTGAAATGGTTTTTGTCCTTCATTCTATTGATATGATGTATCACATTGATTGATTTGCATGCATTGAACTATCCTTGCTCCCTGGGATGAATCCCATTTGATCATGATGAATAATCTTTTTAATGTGTTGTTGAATTTGGTTTGCTAGTATTTTGTTGAGGATTTTTGTATTTATGTTTATCAGAAATATTGGCCTATAGTTTTCTTTTTGTTGTTGTTGTTGTGTCTTTGGTTTTGGTATCAGGATGATGCAAGCTTCCTAGAATTAATTTGGGAGTACTTCCTCTTCCCTGATTTTTTGGAATACTTTAAGTAGGTTTGGTATTAGTTCATCTTTGAATGCTTGGTAGAATTCTTCAGTGAAGCTATCAGATTCTGGGCTTTTCTTTGATAGAAGACTTTTTATTACAGCTTCTGTCTCATTACTTATTGGTTTATTCAGGTTTTGGATTTCTTCCTGATTCAATCTTGGTAGGTTTTATGTGTCTAGAAATTTATCCATTTCTTCTAGTTTTTCCAACTTATTAGCATATAGTTGCTCGTAATAGTCTCTAATGATCCTTTGAATTTCTGCAGTGTCAGTTGTAATGTCTACTTTTTCATCTCTGATTTTATTTATTTGGGTCTTCTTTCATTTTTCTTAGTCTGGCTAAAGGTCTTTCAATTTTATATTTTCAAAAGACCAACTTTCTGTTTCACTGATATTTTAATTTTTTTGTTTCAATTTCATTTATTTCTGCTGCGATATTTGTTATTTATTATTTGGAAGGCAAACAAACTATGTTAAATATTATTTAAAATGTTTTCCAAACATAGAGTCTCAATAGAATGATGTTTCACAAACTATATCTTAAAAATAACAACTAAATGCACAGAAGTTTCCTAATTATTTTATAAAATAAAGTAGATTGAAAGTGCACATTAAAAAATGTCAGGTTTACTCAGTGGCATTCTAATATGTTTTCCTGAGTGGGAAACAAAAGGGTGGTGTTATGACTGGTACTCTGGAAATTATGCTACCTGTGTCTATGCCAGAGGTTGTACTCATGGAAGTGTGTCATGCCTGTGAATGTCAACTGTCATGTGCGTCATTGGAGAAAAGTAAGTTGGAAGTATTTTATATATATTGCTCACAAAGTAGGAAGAAAGAGTGAACAATGAAAGACGGATGAGACAGGTTGCAAAGCCAGTTGAAAATCTACCTTGTTCATTGATTGGTAGAATCAATATCGTTAAAATGTCAATA
>VBSM01001562.1:49836657-49888414 GCA_008086735.1 Cheirogaleus medius | reverse complement strand
ACAAAAAAAAAAAAAAGAAAAGACTTTGAAGGCCATGGTAACGAATTTGAATTTCATTCTATATGAAATGTGAAACCACTGATTTTTTTAAAGCAGCAAAGAACAATTCTTTATTCATTCTTAACAAACACTGAGTGCCTGCCTGTGGAAGCTCAGGTGTTGCCTGCTGAGGATTTAATTGTTAGCAAGACAGATTTGGTCATTGCCAACCTAAGTAGTAGAAAGGTTAGGAAGATGAGTAAGTAGAAGCACTGTTGAAGTAGGTTAGAGAAGGGAAATATTAATACTAAATCAGGGAAGTCTACTGTGAGGATAATAAAATGGAGAAAATAAGCATAAGCAAAGAATTTACAAAATACTAGGATATTGGGATCCTCAGTATCTAATAAGAGATGCAAAGGTTTTTACTAATGTTCATCTTTCTTTATTCATTATGTGTGTGTGTGTGTGTGTGTGTGTGTGTGTGTGTATTTATCACGAGGTAATCTTCAGCTTCCAGGTAACATGTAGTTTTATAAATACTGAGATTGGTTTTCCTGGCTTTACCAGTTCAATTTAAACCTAAGACTATGTCAACAAAAAGGTAGATGACTAAGTTTGTATGAATATTTGGTTGAGAATTTCAACATTTTCCCTATAATAAATATATTGATCTAAACACAAAAGAGCAAAAGATTAACAAAAATCATCCTCATCTTTAAGACAGGGAAATAGACACCAAATTGCCTTGAAAACTGGGATGTGATTTTCCTTCTAGACTTTGTCAGTTCCTCTGTTGTCTTTGACAGCTATAGGCATCATTGCTGGCTCACATTCTTGGAGATTTTAAGGCATTTATTTTTATTGGTGATTACAACATATATATTACACACATATAGGACAGAGCTCAAGAAAATAGGTAAAAACAAAGGAATTCTAAACAGCATGAGAATGACATTTTTAATAACGCATGTTCAAAGTCTTGAACAAAATAAATATGTAATCCCAAGATATCCAATGCCTTTTTCAGAACTAAATTTTTGTTAAGATAGAGAAGTACCAACCATTATGATCACCTAAGAATCTTACATTTAACTGGAAATGTTGCTAAAAGATTAAGCTCTTACAACGGGCATACACAGAAAGAGAAGAAAGCAAATTATGAAAGGTGTTTTATTAGCTATAGTAACTTTGACATTAATTTGGTAAAAAAAAAAATGAAACAAAACATGAAAAATGAAATCAACCCTGTCCCACACAAGAAATGGAGTGCTGCCTCTACAGAGGTCCAATCTGATCCAAATCATTCTTAATATGTAAGAATAAATTCCAGTATTACCTGAGCAATTTAAATATAACAAAGTTAGTAGAAGTAACTGAACTGAACTTGATCTCACCGATTTGCTTTTCTTATGATGAAAATACTTTGTTTGTAAATTAATAAAAACAACTTTAAGTGTAAGTCATTATTAGCTAAACACTTTGAAAACTTCTACCCAAATCTTGTCCATTTATTTTAGCATCTTTTCTCTTCCACAGTTGGTTGAAGTTATTGAAATTTATGTTACTAACCCAGAGGAGAAAAATATTAATATTAATTTTCATTCTGAACACTGTATAAAAAGAGATCTTCCCCATTATTAAAAAAGAAAAAACTGCTTAGCATATCTAAATGAATATACAGTTTATAACAGAGTACAATGGTAATCATGAAAAGCTACAGAATGGTATTATTCTCTTAAGACTTTCATCAAACCAGCCATAGAAAGTGAAATATGAAATCTAAGCAAAAGTTTTCAGACAGTCACACATAGATGCATATTGTAAATACTTCTATTCAGCTTATTAAAGGTTCCTGTATTGTCTGTCTGTAATTTGTGGCTGTTTCATCAGCAGTGAGCATTGTCTTTAAGCTATAGTGAGCATCACTTCTAAGAGTTAAAGGAAATGGGAAGCGTGAAAAAGCTATGAAAGCAAGCAGACTAATTTGTGGTAATATTGAACTGAATAAAGGGCTGATTTCATCAAAGGCAGATGGAAAGATATTTCTGGTTTTTCAAATGTTAATGAATAAATAGCATTTAATTTCATAAATTTCCAAAGTTATTCTGAAGATAATTATTTCATAAAATTTTCTCATTTCCACTGCGTGCAAGCAGCTGCATTGAAGACAACAGGAAGACGATGTGTACATGCAATTCAGGGCAGGAGGTAATAACTCATTATCATAACTGAACAGAGACTTCTACAGTATATGAAAGTTATCAGGGAGAAGGCTTCACGATGAGAGCATTCGTTTTCGATTCCTGTTCAGAAATACTGAACAAGATGAGAATTTATTCCAGTGAAACTTGTCCTGTTTTGCTAAAGGAATCTGTCACCCTGAAGCAACACCCCTAACTTTTTCTGTCTTGGAGTTAACCAATTCAAATAATTTGATCTTGGATTGTCATCAGGACAGTCTTTCCCTGTGGCAATCTGGCTTCTATATCCAGGAATAAACTAAAAAAAATCAAAACACTTGATGTATCAAAAACATTTGATGGTTAAATTTTATAAGATTAAATTATAAAAAGTAGTTACATTAATTGTTCAGGATGTTGTATTTAACTTTAGCTGATGAATAAGAGAAGTTCTTTATCCCTTTACTTTTGTCTCTGATTTACTCTCTGATTCTCCCCTTGGTTCTGTATTATCTTTATTCTACTACATTTATATGAAAACCTTTTCTTTTTTGCATTCAATATAGTTGAGTGACTAGATACTTATACAATCATAAAATAACAGAACTGGAATGAATATTTAAAAATTAATCAAATGTAAAGCTAAGACCCAAACAGACCAAGCACCTTGTCCAATGTTACCTGGCTAATTTGTGATTGAGACCAGACAAAAACACGTCTCTGGATTATTTAGACTACATTGTGCTTTGTAGTAGAAGATCCAAGACTACAGAAATTAGAAAACTGAGGAGATACTTAAAATACAGGTTCCTAGATCCCTTTCTATATTTAGTAAATCAGAATTTGGGGGATATGGCCTAACAATTTGTACTATTAAAAAGACCCCAGGTGATTCTTATGAATGGTAAAATTTCAGAACTGTGGTGTGCCATAGTGACCTTTGTAGATTCCATAGAATATTATTAAATTTTTCTTTGGGGTCTTAGAATGCTCCATTCTATTTTCTGCCCTTACTCCAGTTTGGTATGATACACAGTTGTTAAAAAGAGATGGATAAAATCAAAGTACAGATATTTGCATAAGAAAAGAGAAGGGCAAACACTATAACTGGAAGATATAAAACATTATAGTAATGTCTTTTATGGGGCATCAGAGGCATACATTAGAAGAGAAATGAATTGTCTTGTTTATCGGAAATGTGAAGTTTCGGTAAATAGGATAAAGAATGTCACATGTATAGAGAGCTGGTATTGATGATGTTTTGATGGTAATGATGTTGATGTTTATATTGTTGCCTATCATGAACCTGGATGAATGAGTCATGAAGATAGGAAGAATAAGCTGGGTTAGGAGCTGAAAAATAGGTTATACTGGTTGACCCTGAGACATGTTCAATCTACTGAGGAGGACAGGGATTTATTTGGGTGTGATGGTGTCAGACTACAGACTTCTGTTGGCTGTGGAGTGCACTGTAATTGTGAGGTCTCCATGGGTATCCCACAATGTGATAAGTCTTTATGAGACTTCTGATCCATGGAGGGCCTTCTGAGCTTAGATTTGTCTGATACATCTCTATTAGCTTTGTCCCTTTCTGTCAAGGTCTTAATAAAAAAATTCACTTTCAAGGCTCAGGCTTTAAGTTAAACAAACATCCTCAGGAATTGGAGGTATAAGGCTCTATTCAGTTCCTAGAGGACAGGAGACATGCACAACGGAGGATCTAGCTCCTTGCTACCCAACTTCTGTAAACCAGCAGCAGGAACATCCACGTCAGCTGTGACCTTGTTACAAATGTAAGATCTCAGCTCTCATCCTGGACCTATTGATTCAAATTTGCATTTGTGTTTCTTTCATTTCTTTAAGCATTGTCTTTGCAAATACAACTTCAACCATCTATATGGGTTAGATTCAATCTTATGGCAATGCTTATTCCATTTCTACTAGGATTTTGTTAGAGTTAGAAGGCTTTTTCAACTTCACCATTCCCAGCTTCTCAACTAAAAATAGTTGTTAAAAATGCCAGATCATTGATCTAAGCTGAGTCATCTCAAAAAATTAGTTCATTCTTTCTGTGTCTCAGGTTCCTTACCTTTAAAAGAGCAAAAGTAATAAAACTCAATTTATTGTATTGTTAAGGGCTTAAACATGTTAACTCATGTAAACTTCTTAAAACTGCTAGGTACATAGTAAGTCTCCAGTGATGTTAGCTATAATCATGAAGATTTTGAAGCTGATGATAATGTGGGCTATTGTCTGAAAAGTCTTTGTAATCTAGAAAGAACTATACCAATTTCAGGAATTTTTATTGCTCAATCCAGAATAGATCATTTTTAATAGGTAAATGAGCAGATTCCTCTTGATTTATTTATGAGCTGAACTTTAAAGAAATCTAACCCCTTTTAACTAACAAATATTATATAGATTTCATGCATTTTACATGATATCAACAAATAGAGTGAATCATTCTAATTTGAAAAGAAAATGCACAAGGAATTTTCATGGGCACTGAAAGTCAATTTTTCATTCAATTATGAATTAGGTTATACTGGTGGTATTGTAGAGACTGCTGGTGGCATCTATTGAAGGTAAAGAACTGATCATAATTGTCATTGATTTGTACATTCATAAGGGAAAGTGATAGAAAATGCAGGATGAATCATTTTCATTTCCAATTTACATCACTATTTCCAAATACATATATATATTAGTAGAAGATTGTATTTAGTTCTTATAATAAAACTAACATGGAAACATTAAAGTTATTTAAATATATCAAGAATTTTTGAATTTATTTCAAAGAGAAAACATACATAGCACTATATTTCTGACAATATGTAGATACTTATCATGCTCCTACTTCTTTCTATTGTGAGAAAGATTTTGGAATAAAACGAAAAAGACCTATAAGGTAGAGATGTGGCCTCCAAGATTCAGGCAGATCCTGGTATATTTAAAATATTTCTTTTTTATGAGACTTTTTACAGTTGTTTATTTTTTTAAAAATTCTGGCAGAAAAAGGCAGCTATTGCTTGATATAAGATTTGTGCATTCTGGGAGGTGACTCTTGAGAGTAGTGTAGCTGTTTTGAAACAATAAAATGAAATCTATAAGAAAAGAAAGTGGAGCAAGCCAGCAGTCCCTAAGCATAGCTGATCACTCCCCTTTGTTTTGAAAAAGCCGGACGCAATTCAGTGAGAACTCCCGCTTCACAACAGCTCTCCAGCATTTGAAAACGTGGCTGCCTTAGCAGAGTAGTGGTAGTTTTCTTTTCTTTTCTTGTTTTTTCTTCAACATATTCTCCTCACATATGTTCAAAGAGAACTTTTCATTCAACTGCCGCTACCCTCTGAGGAAGCTTACGGTGTAATAGGTGAGAAGTCAAAAATAATTAAGGGAAGAAATAGCTGAAGGCAAAGTAAATCTTTTTGTAAATAACTCCCACCAGACTTACTAGAAATATGACATTTGCAGCATTGTGTGGTGGCATTCAACTTTTACTTTTTTAGGGACAAAAAACTTGAAGTAATTATCTTGGCTTGATTTCTTAGTAAAATATAGAGGATTTCTATGAAGTAATAGTGTTGAAATTTCTTCTCCTCGCCCCCCTCCTTCAAGAATGATATTAGAGTTAAAGGAACAAACTTCCACTTAAGACAGAATTAAATAAAAGGCATTCACTGCAGTCAACACAAAGCAAACACTAATAATTTCAGGGCTCCATTTCCTTAAAAGATGAAATAATTTTAGGTTAATGTACAAAAGTTTCCCTGTAATGATTTCACTTGCAATTTCTCTATGGGGAAGCATTCCTCAGCTCCAACTGATTTCTCAATAGAGAAATTCACTAGAAAAACAGACAAATGGCATGCTATGGCGAAGCAGGAAAAAGTATGCTTAATAATAGGGAAAGTTAATGATTTATATTCTAGACTAAACCTCTTTTGTATTATAATCTTTTTAGTTTGAGTTTCTCAGAAGACAGAGTGTGAGTATTGACAAGTACAGTACAATAGCATATACCATGTTAATATACTCTATCATATAAATTCAAATATTTTAATGTTAATCCTTTATATAAAATGCATTATGGATATTTTAAAATAGCCTCTACTTTCTGTGTACTAAACTTCTATTTGTAAATACATTTATTTATTTTGTATTTCTCTTATGGGGATAATAGCCAATATTATTCAAAATATTTATAATGGCTTTTAAATCTTAAGATTGCTTTAAGGATTACACTAAAGAGATCAACATTTCAAAAAATGTTTCTTAAGCTTTTGACTTTTTAATATGCAAAATCCTTTTAATCAGCTCCAAATGAAATGTCCCTTCACTTGTATGGAAGCATATTATTAGCACATACCTGCAGATTACATAGCTTTTGGTTGTTCTCTGTGTGTTTGAAAATGTGATTGAGAATAACCCTTTCTTGTTCTTTGCTCTGTCTCTTCTTCTCTTCTTCCATGCCATCATAAACAAACTGTCTTAAAGTTCTGGACTTATCAAGCATCGTAGGTTGTCCCAATGGACGTTTGCATTTTAGTTTTGTCCTATAGCTTGCCAGGAAATGTACCTGCTCAGATGACACATCATGTCAATTCCGTTCATACTCTCTACCTCTGTACAGTGGGGACAACTTTCAATTTAGCCCTTATATTCCTGGGGGGGGGCGGGGCATGGAAAACAATTGGACATGGGGACAATATCCTTCTGGAGGGGGAAAACCTTCAGGGTTGAACAAGGACAGTTCAAGCTTTTAAAAAGAAAGTATAGAAGCCTAAATAAATAGAGTATAGGAGCTTGAAGAAGAAAGAAACCCCAGTATTTGTGAGTATTTTAAAGTTGAGTGTCTGAGAAGAGCATTTGTAGTTAAGTTCAAAAATATCTCTTTATCCAGAAAATAGCTGGAGGGCAGGAAGCAGATTTTACTCCAGGGCCTATTGCTTGAATGAATGCTGGATGAAGGATGAAGGAACGTATTATTTCAGTGTGGATGAAACAAAAGTAACGTTCTTAAATGGCAATTCAGATAAATACTTCTGCTACTACTACTGATTGATTATGATAATAATGATGACTCACTGAAGGCCTGTTATATGACAATCATTTTGTTAAGCTCATTACATAGAAAATCTCATGTAATCCTTACAAAAATCTTGTAAAGTAGTATCATTCTTACTTTATGCATGAGGAAACTGAGACTGATGATAACTAAATAACTTACTCAAACCCTACTCTGGTTAGTGGCAAAGCCCCAGACTTGTTTAGGCAATCTTTATTTAAGCCCATCCTAGTCTGCCACATGGCCATCAGCTGCTGCTATGTTTTAATAAGAAAAGCAGTTGCCACCACCCATACTTTATATCTAGCTTCAGGTAGATATAAGTACTACTTTAAACATGATTCTGGCTCTTTTCTTCTGGCTCTGCAGAGTTGGATCTAAGGATGAGAGTCACATCCCAGTTTTAGTCCACCTTAGTTACTGAAGCAAACACCATATGCTTCTATTAAACATTGCACATTCACATTGTGTTAGATACCAGCCTGGGGTATGGAGAAGAGTGAGCAAAGCAGACATTAGCCCCACCCTAACGGAGCTCATAGCTTGGCTGGAATAACAAGTAACAATTAAATAAAGATATAAGCATATCACTAAAAACTATTATATGAGATATGTAGGAAAAGTAAGTGAAGTAAAGAGAGCATTCTTCTTGGGACCTGATCTAGTCTGTGAGGGTCAGAAAGCTTATCTAACAAAGGTAAATGAGCAGGAATTTGAAGAAAGAGTAATCAACCAAATGAAGAGAAAGTTGGGTTGGATAAAATAGCATGTGTACAGAGACTCTAAGGCAAGAAGAAGTGGAAAGAAAATGAGAGAAAAACAGTGTAGCTGAAACACAAGGCTCAAAGAGGAAAGTGATATGAAATGAGGCTGTCATGGAAAAGGCAAGGACCAGAACATATAATCACACATGGACTTACAGACAGAGTGAAGCGACAACCTCTTTGCTTGAGATTGGCCTGAGTTACTTTTACTGTCTTGGTATAAGTAATAATAGTGCCCCCATAAGTGTTCTGCTTTGAATGATAAATTATATAAATACTCAACAAACCATCTCATTTGCAACTAAATACACAGCTTAGCTTTTGCTTCCTGCTCTCTATATTTCTCAATCATCACCACAGGATTCTTATGAAAGAAAAATCTAAAATCACAGCTCAGCTCTGACTCCATGTTTACAGCCTTTCTCCTGGAACAAAGGAGAATAACTCAAAGTACAATGGATATTCCAGTAGACTGGGTTTTTTTCTGTCTATGATGATCCTTCATGGACCACAGCAAAACAAGATTTACCTTGGGATAATCTACTCTGGACTATTCAGCTACCCTTACCACCTACCATTCATTAGGAACAACCTTAATTTACTAATTCTATGAATATGAGCTTTTCTTTTTCTTTTTTCATTTTTCCATTAAATCCACTATACACAATCTCATAATCCTATGTGGCCCCAGCAAACCTGGGCCTCAATTATGTCTAAGGAAATTAAAAGCTGATTTTTTTCCTTTGAAAAATATTAAGAATATCATTCTAGGAGCCATACATTAATTGAGTATCTTCAAAGTCTTAAGCTCATCCTTATATCCCTTTTTCTTGGAGGCTGACAATGCTTTATGTTCCCATTCCTACTCCACATGTTGATGAGAGGCCTTCCCATTTGCCCATGGGAGTTTATCTTTATGGGTTTATTTTTCTTGTCCTACCTACTCTCTACCAATGTTAAACACTGATTGACCTTTTCACAAGACATGGGGTCTCAGCTGGAGAGGGCCGCTTTTATGGGTTCCCTAATTACAGAGAAGAGGGACTGATTAGTTGTTGTTCTCTATTGTCAAGCAGGTTTACCATGTACCAGCATCAATCACAGGGGAGGACTCTAATCACCTCACCAATTCCATGTACCAGTATCAACCCACTTGCATGGGTCTGGTGAGACAGAACACTCACATGACAGGTGAAGCAAAGCAACTTTATTGTTCACAGACAGGCAGCAAGGGGACAACAGAAGCCTAGGATTCACGGTTAGATCTCCCCACCCCAGGCTCAGAGAAGCTGCCCAGGGTAGATGGAGTCTCATCTGTTCATGCCCCCAGTTGCCACTGCAGCTGAGAAACCCTGAAAGCAGCCTGCTCTGGGTTTTATACCTCAAGGAAACCATGATTTGCCGGGATAAAGTGTGGTAGGGCATCCTGTTCTAGGAAGGACTGAAACAGAGCCTGGGCTGTTCCTGACAATTCTTCTTTATCTCAGGATATTCGATTCCCAGCATGTTTTACAGTGATTCTGATATCTACAAGTGGGAAAAGGGGAGGAAGAGCTGAGTTGGCCAAGACCATCTGGAGACCATCCTTCAAAGCTTATATACCTCTTATTCTGCATTTGCCCAACAGTTAAATATAGTCATTTTGTAGTAATTTATACTTCACTTTGTCTTAACATATGCTGCTTTCTCTCTCCAATACCCCTTCCCTTCAATCCCATCAATAAAATGTGACATTATGTGATTTTAGTATTTTTCTGATCTATTGCAGTAGAAATGGGTGAAATAATTAATGTTTTTGGTATCTATTAATACATTTATACTTCTACTTGGTGCTCATGGGCACCAAATATATGACCAAAAAAGTCAAAATGAGACCTTTCAGGATAATTCTCCAAATTCTGGGGTTCCAAATAACATGTTGGCAGAGTGAGGACTCTGGCCTTTCCTGTTTATGGCCCCTGCTATTGTCATGAGATGCTAACTTTTATAGTGATGTGAGAAGAGACATAGACTGGAGTGAGCCTACGTCTTGGTTCAGTTTTGCAAAATAGCTGAGTTCAGGTTTTAGAATCAGAGTGCCTTGGTTAAAGTCTTGGTTTCACCTCTCATTAGCTATATGACCTTGAGCAACTTAAACTCTCAAGCCTAAATTTCTTCATCTATAAGATGGGAATGATAATGCCTACCTCGGGGATTGTTTTGAAGCTTAAATAAAATAACTTAAGCCAGAGATAAAAATACTTCATAAAGATTTTCTATTTTAATTATTACAACTGGCCAATATTTTTAACTTATACAAGTTTTGCTCTAAATTTAGCCATCTGGTCAAAGTTTAAAATTTCTATGACCTGTTACAATAAGGTTTACAATCATATAAGGTCAATAAAATCCCATAAGATTTTACAAAGCATATTGATCTATCTTTTCTGAGTTAGCCATAACCCCAAAGGTGTTAGCCTTTAAGGGGTAGTAGGAAAGCTCTGTTATGAGAAGTTTTAACTAGACAAACCTTTAAATTCCATTCTACTTACACTTTGGTTGCTCTGTAAATTATTAAAAGCTCTAGATACCGTAATCAATCAAAATTGGCCAATATTCACTGCAGTTCCATTAATTTTTTTCTATGAACCCTCTTTCCAACATTTATTGACAGCTGGCATTCTACTCTAATCTGTTCTTGTTTTAAGTTATATCTGTACTCTATGTTTGGTACTGTAAGATCTGAAATAACCTGCTAAGCTTTAAGTAAAACATCATAGACACCTTTAACCAAATACTTTTGGTTTCTTACAAAATTTTCTTTGTGAATTTTTGGTGAGATTTACCCTGAGTCAAAAACTAGGTGTGTGTGTACTTTTCAAATAAATAATGCCAGATAAGATAAAATGAAACATGGCATATTATAATAGCCTGCCATGGATTAATCTATATTACTTTAACTCTCTAAGCCACCTTATGTATAGAATGTAGTTGTTGGATTATATAATTTCTATGTTCTTTAAAAGTTTATATTTTAGTCATTAAAACATTATATAGTTATCATCTCCATACTATAATGTTTAAACCAAATACTTTATGTCCTTAGAAAGAAGGAGCCATAGATACTTATTGAGTGCCTGTTATGTGCCAGATAATGTGCTAAACAATTTCAGTAATGTTATGTACTGAATATTCAGCAACTCTGAGAGGTACATAATGTCATTGCTGTCTTACAGATAGGAAAAAAATGAGGCTCAGAGCCATTGAGTCACTTACCAGGGTCACATACCTGGGAGGTGGCACACATCAGGTCTGATTTTAAAGTCATGGCTTCAGCATAGAGTCCCCCGATACACAGAATTTAAGAAAGTAGCCCAAGGTAAACTGGCCTTCTTACCAATTAAAAATTCCCCATCTTAGTTCAGCTCTTCTTGTCTGTTTTTTGGAATATATTAGTATATCTTTCTGAAGCCCTATTTTAGAAAAAGAATATTAAGTAATAAATTAGTACATAAGGAGGCTTTGGTAAAATTCCTTTAATACAATATTGTGCCTTAATTCCCTCTAATGAAAGAGGCTCCTAAGATTTTAATTCCTGTGATTTCATTCCATAATATTCTAGACATAAGGAGTCTCTAATAAAACTTAACTCTAAGAGATGTCTAACCAACAAGTATTTATTAATTGAGCAAATATTCACTGGGATCTTGCTGTGGGTCAGACACTTTTTGTACAACAGTGACCAATTCAAACACATTCCTTACCCTGAAGGATGGACAGGTTTATATCAACTGGGGATAGGATAGCAAATCAGTTGGTGCTATAAAGTGAAGAAAACTTTAAGAAGCAGCACGGGAGCTACTATGAACAACAAAAGACTTTATGTTGGAAGTAATAAGAGGCCAAATTCAAACATATATTTCCACAAGATTATAGAAGGCCTTGAATGCCAGGCTAAGGAGTCTGCGCAATTTCATCAAGAACATAAATGTGCAAGCCACCCTTAGTGTTATTTCTAAATTTAATTCAAAACAAGAAAAATTAAGGATGATTAGCACAATCAAGCATCAATCCTCGAGTGCTATTTTTGAAAGAAGATAGAGAATAATCCTTTTACGTTGTCAATTTCTACTTTAGAAAATAAAATTTCCTATTCTCTTTCTCTTCACATGTTCAGCGTGAATAGACAGTTACTCTGTTGATTTACCCTCGGGGGATCATTTGCTCCAACATAGATGAGGATTCAAGTCAGCAGCGTTCTATTTCTAATACTTTCTCCATCACTGCCCCCTACTGTTCTTTCACAACAGCTCACCATCTCCTGGTGGCATCTCCATAGGATCCTCTCCATGGGGGTTGACATCACGATACTGGTGATGTGGCAAAGCAGATGCTATTACTCATAGAAAACTTTTAATGGAGATGGAGGGATTTGAGGCTTTTATTGGCCAGAATCTAAAGTTGTCAGGCTATGCATTTTCAAAGAATGCAGGATACCAAGCAATACCTAGCAGAGATGATACTTCAAAACAGTCAAAATCAAAATCAAACTCTATGAACATACCCTTTCCTATACCTTCGTGTTCCACTGTTATCTATGAACTATGAGATTCTTCCATCTCTAATTTTATAATTAATTTATAGGCTCAGAACTCTAACTTATAGGTTCTCAATCTGGAAAACAGTGAGAGAGGCAGGTAACAACACATTCTTAGAGGTATTCCTCTGCATTCCAGAATAGCAAGGGAAATTCATTAGGTTTTTGGTTTATTTGGGTTTTCACTATGTAATTGTTTTTAATAGACTCTAAAAGCATCTGACTTTCTACTAGGAAGAAACTCTTTGTTCCCTTCTTCACCTGGAAAAATACAGGGTTCTGCTAGCAAGACACATCTGGAGTGCCTTCTACATGTGGGTGGAAAATTTAGAAAAATTTAAAGAATTTTGAGGGTTATCCTGATAAATATAAGTTGTTTGAATCATATTCTATGATATGAGAGGGACCGTCTATCTGAAAAATTTCAGTACAGTTTATTTTTATGCATTTGTTCACTCATTCATGAGGTAGCATGATATAATGGAAAGGATATGAGCCTTTGGACTCACATTGAAATTACAGTTTTGCCATTTAGACAAATGAAATTATCTGCTTAATCAAGACAGCAATGATAAGACATATGCTTGAGAAATTTCTGTAGTCTGTCTTATAAGTTATTTTAAACTTGAATCATTAGGGAGGGACACAAACAAGTTTAAAAAGTAAGTTATGAAACGATGATGTAGGTAGTTTAAATGTAATGAAAGTGCATAAGATGATCGTCTAGTTAAGCTGGGGAAAAAGCCATCCGGGGGCTATGGAAGACCTTATGGAAGTCTAATGGAAGACCTTAAAGATGAAAAGGAATTAGATAAAGGGGAGCAATGAATGGGAATTTTGGAAGGAGAAAGTGTATCTTATCCAAGCAAAGAGCTGTGATGCTGCAGCCCAGGGTAAAGGGAAGAAAAATGGTACATTAGGCACTAACATAGCCCCTCAGCATGGAGAGAGCTGAGAATGCAAAAGGGTGTGCTTTAGTCATCCCAGCAACTATTTTCAGTACAACACTAATGTTTTTAATTTTCTTAAGAGGACCAGTAAAGACAGAACACTCTCACAGAAAGGTCTTACAAAATCTTCCTGGTGAAGGAGACCCAGTTGTTACTTAACTTCAGCACTTCAACGTCATGTTCAGGATATCATTTCCTCCCCGGGTGGGGTGAGGGGAGGTGACTCAAAAGATTTCTTAATTAGAAGGAATGTTCTAGACTATTGTGATCTATATAGTTTTTGTGAAATTGTGAAGGTTAGATCATTATTTTAGCTCAAACTATTGAATGTCCCAAGAGCTAAGAGGTTAGTTTAGACATTTAAAACATTTCAATTTTCTAATAATCACTAAACTTGCAGTTAATAGCCATGTTTATTTGTTTTCTCTTCTTTCATAGGATTAACAGCCTGTACAATTTTTTAATCATTTTATTTGGATTTAAGAATATTTTTTCTATCTTGTCATCACCATTTTGAGAATTACAACTTTTCTCATACAACTTTTAAAAAATAATTCTATTTGACAACTGTGCTTTTCTTTGCTTTTTAAAATGTTTTTAATGTGGTAAAATATACATAACGTAAAATTTACCATTTTAACTATTTTTATATTTACAATTCAGTGACAATAATTGTATTCACATGTTGTATATCACTACCACCTGTTTCCAAAACTTTTTTATCACCCCAAACAGAAACTCTAATCATTAAGCAATAACTGCCCATCTGCCCCTCCTCAGCTCCTGGTACCCTCTAATCTATTAATATCTTATGTTTTGATAAATTTGCCTGTATGAGATATTTGACATCAAAAGCATGAGAGAGCAACAAAAGAAAAAATAAAGTGGACTTCATCAAAATTAAAAACTTTTGTTCATCAAAGGACACTATCAAAGAATAAAAAGACACCTTACAAAATCCAAGAACATATTTGGAAATCATATATCTGATAAGGGCTTAATATCCAAAATATATAAAGAAATCCTACAACTCAGCAACAAAAAATAAACAACCCAATGAAAAAATGAGTGAAAGAGTCCAATAGACATTTCTCCAACAAAGATGTACACATGGCCAATAAACAAATGAAAAGATACTCAATAGTGTTAGTCATTAGGGAAATGTAAATGAAAACCATAGTCAGATATCACTTCACACCTACTAGGATAGCTATAATCAACAAAATAACAAAGAAGTAGAAAATAACAAGTACTGGAGGATGTGGAGAAATTGAAACTCTAGAATTTTGCTGATGGAAGTGTAAAATGATATGGCAACTGTGGAAAAGAGTTTGGTAGTTCCTCAAAAGCTAAACATGAAATTACCATATAACCCTGTAATTTCACTCCTTGGAATATACCCAAGAGGACTAAAATAGGAACTCAAACAGATACTTGCATGCCAATGTTCACTGCAGAATTAATCACAAGTGCCAAAAGGTGGAAACAACTGTAGTATCCATCAACAGATGAATGGATAGTCAAAAGGTAGTGTGTGTGTATATATATATATATATATATATATAAAATGAAGTATTATTTACCCATAAAAGTAAATAAAGGTCTAATAGATGCTACAGCATGAATGAACCTTGAAAACATTATGCCATGTGTAAGAAGCTGAACACAAAAGGTCGTATTTTATGATTTTGTAGCATTTTTATTTATCTTCAGCACTGTTAAAATTGCTTCAATGAGTCAGTCTGCAGCTATGTTTGTCTCTGAGATTCTGCAGTTATTAATTTCTATATTTTGAATCTTTCAGGATTGTGCATGAATCAGCTTTATGTGATTCCATTGTATCATCATCATATAAAAGAAATTCTTTTCAGAGAATACCAGATTTTGCATGATGATGTGTATTATGCCCTGCACAGTTAACACACACACACAAACATACATATGTGTACTGAAATACTCCATACATCAAACTTCAATGAAATGGAGTTTCTGTGGAGATGGTGCATATTTTTAAGGAAAAGGCAGGGACCACTTTTGGTGCTACTATTTTATAAAAGAGATGATTTCAAGTGAAACTAGAAAGTTTGGAAAACCAGCGAAAATTATCTAAGAAAGAGACCTTAATGTGAATGTTCATATTCAGCTTATACTTTTATATGCTTTGCTGGATAAAATGCAGTATTAAAATGCCATTTAAACTTCATTTTTCTCTCACATCAAATCTTGCTCAGGGAAAAAACTCAAAAAGGACATGAAGATTTTAAAGTCTTCCTTAGGTTTCTTTTACTAAACAAAAATTAAGTATTAGATATTGGGAGATGAATAGAGAATAAAATAGAAATTTTTCTATAGCTTCTTTTGCGTATAAATTAATGCATTCTTTATGGAGATTTAATGTGAACATAGAAAATCAAGTTTAAAAACCTTATCTTATTATTATATTAAATTAATTAAAGTTAGGTCAACTCTGTGTACAATAAAGGCCATATTGCATTGCATTTTACCATCAAGAAAATTCTAGAGTCTATCTAGTATTTCTGATTTTTTTTTTCCCAACTAAAAATCTCCAGTCTCAGAACCACAGCTGATGCCAAAGATAAATAGAATTGATTCTAAAGCAGCCCAACAGGCAACGTGAAAACCATTTCTGCTGAACGTGTTCTTTCTACTTTGGGAATCCAAAGCCTAATCTTGTTACATTTGAATGTGTAACCCCTGTCCTATCACATTCTGATAAGTATCTTTTAGCGCTGGAAGAGCAATTTTCTTTTTAGCTTTAAAAACTCCTGTCTTTACTATAAATAGCAAGTGATTTATTGCCAACTTGCAGGGTTTGTTTTTGAATTAACATTTATTTTCATCTGTATGAATATTTTTAGGTTTTGGAAAGATTGGAATTTGTTGTTTGTATTTGCACATGAGGGCTTGCTCTTGTTATTTACCTTACTCACCTTTCTAACAAGAGTTCCTTTTATTTAAATGTTGTTCTTTAAAAGGATCTTGGCTTGGACTATTTCTTGGGAATTATTTGAAGGTATTTGTGGTCTTGAGGGACAATGTAGAAAAGTGACAAAATGTACACAATCCAGATACAATGTGAATTAATTCTTTATCAATGGAATATTTTCATTATGTTTTCATCCACTCCATGAAAATTTTTTGGAACATCTATGTTGTTTTTTTAATCATATTGCATTAACTTCTCAAACACTAAATATAATTTTTGGCATGGATCAAAATATTAACCTAAGTTCCATTTAAACTACAATTCTTGGCCATGGATGAATATAATTCCTTAAATTTATCCAGAGTTACCACCATTTTTAACTTCTCATTCTTGTACCTCACATCATCCTAATATAATTCCCAAAAGAGTAGGGGCCCAATAAATTTGAGTTGGATGAATGCCATTCAAGATTTGTGATATCCATTTAATCATCATCCATTTTAGGGGAAAACTCTTGTGCCCAATTTCCCATATTTCCATAGAAACTTCTATTAGAATTATACTCTTGCTCTCTGCCTCTTCATTTAATCTTCCCCCAAAGACAAAGAAGAACTTACGTCTTTATGATTTTGGAAGAAGGAATGAGGCATGTTAGTTTCAGATACTTCCTCCTCCTCCCTTTGAGTGTTCCTTCCTGCAGAAATTTACACTGTGTTATGATCTCTCCCATTGTAGTTAGGAGCCTGTCCCTTTAAGGGGAGGCCTATCCTTGTCTAGCTATGTCAATGATTAGAGGGGCTAAACTACTAATTCATAGGAATGCTCACCTGCCTCAGTCATCAGTAATAAGGCCAAGTTATTAATAATAAAGATAGTACTTCAGTTTCTACCCTTTCTGTTTTTGAATATATCTCTCATTCTTTTGGAACTCACACAGAGAATAGGTATGTTACTATTGGCCTTCTAAAACTCTAAAGGTTTATAGAATATGTAAGAGCTAGCAAGACTTCCCATATGTTTTGATGGTGTCCAAGAAGCCACTTTCAGGTTCCTTTTTATAATGATGACTATCCAGTCTAGTCTCTTGTTAGCAAATTTTGGAGGGGCTGGCATAGCCAGGAAAAAATTCTGATGCAATAGACCAAATGAAGAGATAGGTAATAGGTTTGATTATGCTATACCAGTGGTTCTCAAACTTTGGCATAGAGGGAATCTCTTGGAGGCTTTGTTAAAACACAGATTGCTGAGCCCTCCCTCCAGAGTCTGTGATTCAGAAGGTGTGAGGTAAGACTGAGATTTTGCATTTCTAATATGTTCACAGATGAGGTCATGCTCTTGGTCCAGCCACCACATTTTGAGAGCCACTGTGCTAGACCAATGATCTCATACCTGGTGGTACCTTAGCCTCACCTGAGGAGCTTCTTAAAAATATCAATGCTTGGGCTCTCTTCCCAGATATGGTGTTTTGATTGGTAAGGGGCTCAACTATAAGTGTTTGCTTTTTAAAAGCTCCCCCAAGTGAGTGAAATGTATGGCAAGAGTTGCAAACTACATGGATATACTAAGCTTAGTAAATCAATGATTATGTAGCAAGTAAAGGTGATGCAGGGTTGCATTGTGTGGTGCCTCAAAGTGTTCTTGCAGGGATGGACCGCCTTGCTTGTGTCATACTCATTCACTCACATCAAGTAAGCTGGTTTGTTTTACTGCTACTGCTTCCTCCACTTTTAGGTTATAATTGGAGTGTTACACTGAGTGGGAGGCACGGTAACAGATGATTGGCAAATTAATATTATTAGCCACTAAGTTTGTATAACTCAAGAAGGATCATGGAATTAATCCTGGTGCTGTATGTGAAAGGATGAAAGCTAAAAACATCCTGCTATGTGAGAGAAAAAAGTTGAAATAAAAGATGATATTTTATAACCAATTATAAAGCATATCTTCACATTTATAATTTATCAAAATACTTTTGGAGCATGGAGCCATACAGGAATACAAAACAAAATTGTTCAAAATAAAATCTAGGATTAGCTCACATAAAAATAAAAACATTAGTTATGGCCAGGTGCAGTGCCTCATGCATGTAATCCTAATATTTTGGGAGGCCAAGGTGGGAGGATCACTTGAAGCCAGGAGTTAGAGACTAGCCTGGGCAACATAGCTAGACATTGCCTCTGCAAAAAATAAAACTATTAGCTGGGTGGGTGATGTGCATCTATATTCCTAGCTACTTGGGAGGCTGAGGTGGGAGGATTGTTTGAGATCAAGAGTTCCAGGCTGCAGTAAACTATGATCATGCCACTGCAGTACAGCCTGGGTGACAGAGCAAGACTTCATCTCTTAAACAAAATAAAATATTAATTATTGGGTAATTTTTTTTGCCAAGGAAACAAAAACAACACTTTTTAGACCAAAAATGTGCAACCTCATGTGTTCATGCCATTTTTAATAAAAAACATAAAGTTGCCTGGATAAATAGCATGTTCCACCCAGTCTTGAAAAAGCTTAACTTATTTAAACAAATTTATTCTTCAGCCTATAAAACAAGATTTTCTGCCTTTTTTTGTCATGATGCTAGAGAAAAATAGCAATTATTTTAAATGTCTATTTAAGTAAAAACTATAAAAGAACAATAACAGTATATTTCTAAAGTTTATTAATAGTTTTGTATTCTGTCGAAGAGTGTAAGTTTTCTGAATGAATATAAAAGATTGTGCATGTCATGATCATTTTCTCTATTTGAAATCCTTGTGCTCAAGAATTTGAGGGTCTCTACTCAAATCACAACTTACAGAAATAGATTCTGTAATGCACTCTGCCCTTTTTTCTCTGAAAACCATTGCAAAATGCTCTGCATTGACTTTATGACATCCCTGATTGACACAGGGCACAAGGAGTCAACCGAGGTAAACCTCTTTTAGGTTAAACCCACACAGAGTGAAGGCCCTTGCCTTCAATGGCCAGGATTCCATGGAAACAAGTTCTCTGCTCCTGGTACTTCTTTCCTTACTTGTTTGAGGTCCTATCACCTCTGTATTACAAGTTGCATGCAACTTTCAAATTAAAAAAAAAAAGTGCTATTCATTTTCACAGGTCTCTTGTGATAAATAACATTAAATTTGTATTCTTACTCTTGCTCTCCAAGGCTACATCTCATTTGGGGAGGCTCAAAAGGTCTGGCCTCCTTTGCCCTGGTAGTTCTCAACTGAAGTTCCCTCAAACTTAGTTTAAGCTCTTTTTCTCAGCCAGTTTCCCTGGACTACTTCATTTAAATACCAGCTTTTACGGAGATGAACACTTTGAGTTGCCTTGACCCTAATTAAGTGGAGCTACATTCTTTACCATCTTTCAAGAAAATGCTCTCACACAGGAATAAAGCCTGGGAAATGTAAACTAATAAAAATATTCCAGGCTAAACAAAACTACTAATAAAGAGCTGCCAGCCATGCACAAACTAGCCCAGGCTAGGACCTTGAGAAAATTAAATTATTGTAAGAGGTTACAAAATATGTGCAGTCATCTGGGTAACTAAAGTTAATTGTCCCCAGTTGGATATGATCTCTATTACCTATGAACACTCATAACGCTTGGCTTAAACCACCTCTTCATAATTATATGACTGGGTTAACTAATTAACCTCTCTGACCCTCAGTTTTTTAACCTGTAAAATGGGGTTGAAACAGTTACAAATGACCAATGTGATGGTTGAGTAAAACAACATCAAGTACTTATAGTACTTGATTATACCTATATTATACATCGAATATATATAAATTATTTGAGCATATGCATATGTTCTAAAAATATAGCACTCTAAACATAATAATAGTAATAATAGTTACTACTTATATAATGCCTACTATTATTTTAAGTGATTTACATAAATTAGTTCATTCAGTCCTCACCACAAGCCTATGAGGTAGGAGCTATTAATATTATTATCTCCTTTCTACAGATAGGAGACATGCATGGAGAAGTCACTTGCCAAGGGTCAACCAAGTAAATGATTGAGCTATGATTTAACCTAGGTAGTTTGACTCTAGAGCTTGTTCTTTTGGCCCCTTTGCTCTACTGCCTGGATTTTACTGAATCATTGTCAACACACATGTCTTTCCTATGGTCTAGAAAACTTCTCTTAGTTGCTGTTTGTTTTAGTATTGTATAAGTCAGAGTTTTCCAGAGGAACAGAACCAATAAGGTATATATATATATATAGAGAGAGAGAGAGAGATTCATTATTAGGGATTGGCTCATGGGATTATAGAGGCTGGGGAGTCCTACGATCTGCTATCTGCAAGCTGGAGACTCAGGAAAGTCCATAGTGTAGTTGCTGTACAAGCCCGAAGGACTGAGAGTTAGGGGAGTGAATGGTATAAGTACCAGTCTGAATCTGAAGGCCCAAGATCAAGGAGCACCAATGTCTGAGGGCATGAGAAGAAGAATGTCCCAGCTCAAGAGAGAGGAAATTTACCCTTTTCTCACCTTTTTGTTCTATTCAAACCCTCCGTGGATTAGATGATGCCCTCCCACATTGGTGAAGGCAATCTTCTTTAATGCAGTCTACAGATTCAAATGCTAATCTCTTCCAGAAACATCCTCACAGACACACAAAGAAATAATGTTTTAACAGCTATCTGGGCATCTCATTGACACATAAAATCAACCATCACAAGTATTAACCAAGAAGTTGGGTGTGGTGGGGTTACCACACTTACCCTACTGCATATGGAGGCCCATTCATTCTTTGTTCACTGGATGTATTGGGTTTGCTAATTTGTACACAGCTTAAAAATAAATTGAGTATTATAGGAGAAATAATTAATTCATAGGAGATTCAGAACAACAATCGGATTTTCTGAAGCCTTTTAGGACATTTTCCTCTCAGTTACTGCTATTTCTAACACATTCTGAGTATAAATAATCACAAAGTTCTTAGTATAAGTAAGATGCCAAGGGCCTTTTTTTAGATATTCTTATTCAGAAGAGCCTTGAAATCTATATTTTTATCAATTAGTCCAGAAAATTCTTGTGATCAGACAAATTTAGGGAAAGCTAGTCTAATCTACTCAAAAAGTACAAATAACAAAACTTTAACTATATGCATTTTAATAAGTAAATATTAATCTGAAATTTACAGATAGAATGAGAATATTATTTCTAAAGTAAGAGTTTTGAATGCATGTCAAAACCAATCTAATTTCTTCAAAGCAATTTTTCATACTATTCAAACTATTGGAGGAGTCATATCCAAAAGATGACAGTAAGATTTAATTTTCAAACCTAAGTATGTCGATCTGACCTAGAAGAAAACTTCCTAAAACTTTCTCAGACTGAGTTCCCCAAAGGAATCTTCTCACAATCCAAATGATTTTCGTACTTAACACCTGATGCATTCATGTTTTTGTTTTTATTGTTCCCAAATAAGAATTTATTAAGCTATCACTAATTATTTGAGTTAAGTTAGCATGTCTAACTTGGGGGCAGCAGGCCTCTCGATACATACACTTGTGCACATATTTTCTTTCTGCTCTTTGGGAAGGTGCAAGGAGGACTTTGGGGTGATAAGTTCAGTTCTCAAGGTGATAACCATATTAGGTCATATCCCAAGATGAGCTATCCCAAGTGGCAGGCTTTGCACTATAAGATAGTTGGGATGGTTGTGGTGGAGGAAAAGGGAAGTGATAAAGCCAGAGGGAAAAAAGTAAAATTGGGCCAGAATAATGCCAACAACTCTCTCCCAGGCCTCAGAAAAGGAGTAATGGGCTATGAAGTAACATAATGTGGGAAATGATAATATGGAGTTTGGGAATGTCTGGCTTCAATCCTCTATAGAGATGTATGCAAAAAGCACTCTTTTATAAAAACTGATAACACAAAATAGTAACCACTAAAAGTTGGGCTCAGTTGTAGAGTGTTGTATGTTTGTCCTCATTTTTTTCTTGCTAAATATAATAATAGTGAACATTTAACAAATAGATTTTTAAATTTGTAGTTGCATCAACCATGAGAGGTGTGTCTATTGGACTTACTCGATAGAGAAGGAAACTGAGTCTAAAAGGTAAAATATTTTGTTCAAAGTTACATACGGCTAGACATGAGGTTTAAACTTAAATACGTACAATTCCGGAGCTCTTAATAATAATACTAAACTGCTAATAACATAGTACTTCCTATCTTGTGTCCCCATCCGTTACATTAGCCAGACCAAAGTAGTATTCAAATGAAGAATTTAAAAACTCCCTTTTCATGCAAGGGAGATTTTATCTCCTCATCATCCTGACTCTGATTCCATCTTTGATCTTTCATCTCATTTCTGGTCACTCAGCCACCAGAGACCAAATCTCCAACTTTGAACTGCAGTTCTCCTAACTATAGATACCCATCTATAACTGCCTGAGTCTGTGGGTTGATTTGATGGTGGTGGTTGTTTTCAATTTCTGCAGCTGAATCTTTTTCTCATTAATTTTAACCTATCTTGCTGTACCTTTAATGTTTTTAAAGCTCTAAATTTCCCTCTAACAAAGGCTTTAGCTGTGTCCCAGAAACTTATCATATAATGTCCTAATTATTATTCAGCTTTAAATAGTTCTTAATTTCCCTTTCAATACAAGGATTATTCAGTGAGATATTATTTAGTTTCCTCATACTGGCTTTTTAAAAATTAAGCTATAACTAATTCCTAATGTTACTGAATTTTGAACAACAATAAAGTATACATAATTTTGATATGTTAGAATGTATTGAGTTTTTAATGACCTGATATTGTTTAAAATTTTAGCATCAGGTTACTAAGGATGTATTTTCTTTCTTTTATCTTTTGTATTAGCTTTTATCCCTAAGACAACAGTAAGCTGACCAAGTCTTTGATCATTTTACTTCCCACAGTCTTTTGTAGAAACTCTTAAATTGTTAAACTTGTTTCTTTCTCCAAAATCATATTCAGTTTGGGTCTTTGCACATTAAAATTCTGAGGCCATTGCTTCTACTTCTATTGTCTAATCTTTTATACTTTATGTCTTTCTTTTAAATTTTATATCTTTTTCATCTGCTTTCTCGGAGAATTCTTCTGATATTTATTTATTCTTTAGTTAGTATAAATCTTTCTATTTGTTCCCCCATTTCCTAGGATGGTCTCAGGATGACAAAAACCATTGTTTGTCATGCCTGTTTGCACCCACTTCCTCAGGCAATTAGTGACCTCAAATTTTCTGCTTTAATTTTGTTTTCTTTTCCAAATAGCAGCCTTGGGAGAAGGCAGTCCCCTGAGATTTATAATCCATCAGGCCTGGAGTTAAGAGAAGTACGTGGAAGAACGAATACCAGAAGGTGGCAACTCAGTCTGTATCTATTTTCTTTGACTTCTGCCCTGAGCAAGGCTTCCCTTTTTTCCCCTGATACTATCACACAAAAGGTCTCACAGTCTGAACTGTTTCAGCCAATTTCTGAGGTGAAGGGGAAGACACTATTTGTCCAAAGGCAGCAGTGGATGAGGAATAGATGCTAGAGCATAAATTAAAACTCTTTTCTTCCACTCCTGCCTATGGTTACCTTTCACCTCTGGCTTTAGCCTTTGCCTCTCACAAACATAGCAGTTCAAGACAGCCTTTATTTTTTCCATGGTTATCTTATAATTTTTACTTTATTTTGTTAATAGACTCCAAGTTTTGTTTTTTTTAACTGCTATGGTTTAGAGTTGGTATTGTAGGATTAAGTCAGCAGTTGGGCTATTTTACCATTTTAAGAATCCTTAGCTTTCTGTATTAGTAACTGCCTTGGTTTCCCAATCTATTTAACACTTTGGACAAACTGGATCCTTTCTTGTTCTTGTTCATTAGGCCATAGATATCAACACACACACACACACACACACACCTCTGAGCACTCACTCATATACACAGATCATGGGACTAGAGTTCTAGCTTCAAATCCCAGACGTATGTTTCAATGGATATTGTTTGCTGATGGCTTCGTGCATCTGCCTGTTTGGATATTTGAATAAAGCTGGTATATTAGTTGTAACCCAGTCAGGAAAAATTTTCATTTAATATGAGGAATTGTTTACAAGGTCAAAAGGATGACCTAAAGTCACCAGAGGTGGCAACGTTAGGGAGCAGCTACCACAGCTGCAGCTGTGGAAACAAAAGAATGAGGTTGCAGTTATCAGAACGTACAATCTTGGAATTAGGACACTCTGGGACTCATGCTAAGACCTCTGAAAAGGGACTAACCTAACTGGGCTGACCCCTCAGAGGGGTACAATGAGGCTGCTACTGAGGATGTAGAAAATGTTGGAAACTGGACCAGGTGTTGGATCTTGGCTGTGGTAATAGGAAGGGGAAACAAACAGGAAAGAGTGACTTCCTTTTCTCTCCTCCATCTTTCTAGTCTTCCTCTAACCCCTCTACTGGCAGAGCCTAACAGGGGGCCAGCTGGAATGGAAAGTGTGATTTGAACAGTCTCAGTCCCAGGATCACAAAGCACAGCATAGGAGTTTCACTAACAACTGCTTCTGGATTTTCTGCCAGCCTGTGTGGATCACATTTACCTTTAGCTATCTGGACCTGTTTTAATCACCTGCCTACGTGCCTCATATAAAGTGTAGTGAGCCTAATCACATTCCAGATTGTATACCCTGCAGAAAAGAAATTGACATTGGGGACTATACTGAAAAGACTCGCTAAGCTATAACGGTCAGAAGCTTCCAAGGCTAGAAGCTGTCATCAATTTGGTTCTCCACGTAGAATAGCAGCTGCCAGAAGACCATGACCTTAAGACAATTTGATTAAAGCTGGCATCAGTAGGTATTTTTCCCAGAATTAAGAGTTTATTATTTCTACTCATCACTGAGAGAAAATGAGAACAGAACAGAGTTCATTGTTCATTTTATATTTGGGTGGATTGGTAAAAAAAAATCATACATAAACAATTAGACTTAATGTCCAAGGAGATTATATAACTTACCTAAGGTCACATAGCTCATTAATGTCAAGGTCATATCAAACACTTGACTTTTACTCTTGAGTTTTTTCTGTTATAATAGAGTATCAATTCAGTTTATTATAGATATAAAAGATACCTATAATATATAGATAATATATCTTCATATATTTATATATATATTCTCACACATATATAGTTATATATGAACCTCTAATGTCTAGAAATCTGGCTAAATGTGACAGGACATAGAAGACTGAGAAGGGAACATTTCCTTGCTGCAAACAGTTTGTAATCTAAAAGGAAAAAGAAGAGATGTACATACATAACTGCAATCCAAGGTAGAAAGAGATATGCTCTCTTGAAGCAATGTAGTAGAAGCAGAAATTACTAATACTAAGGAAAAAAAGAATCTATCAAAGCCTCTCAAAATGCTGCTTTAATAGTCAAGGAATGCCATATATCATTTGATGCAGGAGCTTTCTATAACTTATTTAAAAGTATTATAATTACAATTGTGAAAAATCCTTTTCTCAAGCATTAGTTACCTAAACTTTCTATTTAAAATGATTTTTAAATGCCATTTTCAATATAAACAAGCAAAGATGAGAAGATGAACAGAACGACTACACAGCCACAAGGATGAGCTCTCAGTTTTTCAAAAATAGGAGAGAGCCTGCAGCCAAAAGAATTATCATGAAACTGCATCCTTGTGTATTTTCTGTTAAAAATAGCTATCAATTGTAAACACGATTTATTGCTCAAATGTTGAAGAACACAAATCGACTCCATATAGTTGAACACAAATACATTCCAAATAGTATAGCAATTGCAGCTATTTACATAGAGGTAACACAAATATGAATCTTTAGGAGATGTGGTAAGATTTTTCATGTCAATCATTAGGCTATTTTGCTGTTAATATCCAATATTGTAACATGCAGTGATAAGACCAAAGATATAATGTTGATACATGAAAAAGATAATTTCATAATCAACAATAGTACAAAGAAAATCAAGAATAAGTCCCAGGGCAGTGACATGCCTTTTGAGATTTGTTTGCTTATTTAGTGAACTGGTATCTGTTGTTCCCAGAATGCCAATAATCTTGTAAAAATTCTGAAATGTTTTCACATTTTCTCTACTGCCTTTAGGCAGGAATGTACTGAAACCATTCAAGAAAAATGCCTACATACTCTGGACATTTGCTAAAACTATTTAGAATCAGAAATTTCTTCTTTTAGCTAAATAATATACCTCAGAAATTTAAGCTTATTTTCTCTTTAGGAAATATAGAAATTGATTAATTCACCTGTGTCTTTGTTATTCATACCAAAAAGTAGTTTTATGTCTCCTTTAGTTTATCTCCAGGTTTCTCCCCCTCTGCATTATTAATATTTTGAGCTGGGCACTTCTTTGTTCTGGGAGAAGGCTGTCCTGTGCTTTGTAAGATGTTTAACAACATCCCTGGCATCTACCCATTAAATGTCAATTGTATCCGCCCTTCCAGTTGTGACAACCAAATGTGCCTACAGACATTATGAAATGTCCCTTGGTGGGGCAGAATCCCATGGTTGAGAACTACTGGCTTATCTTCCCCAAGCTTGTTTCTAACTCAAAACATCTATTAGATTGCCTAATTAAGTAACATTAAGTTTGGAGAATTTATGGCATAAAGGAGATGAGGAATTGGAACAATGCTAGTGCTTTGAGGGGCTATAAGACAATAAAGCATTTTCCCATCACTTCTCCCCATCCATGCACTTAGCATCACTTATTATATATGGTTAGTTAAGTAAACTAACCATTATAGAGGAACCAGGCTTGGGGATTTTGGGGATATTGGAAAAAAAAAAAACATTGGAAGGAAGGTGGAAGAAACTTAGTTAAAGAGGATGTAAGTCAGTATAAAGCTCTGAAGCAAGCAGAGCAGTGTCAAAAGATTTGAGTCCAGAAAGATTTTTCTGTGGATAGAACTGGTATTTGATCTTATGGCAGTCTGACCCATCAGCAGAGAAAAAAGGGCTCTACTGGTGATTCAGATAGGGCTTCTGGGGATCCGAAGAGTCCTGAGTATGGAAGGGCCTTGTGCACTACAGGGCTTTGATGGAGAGTTACATGTAAGTTACAAAGTGATGTCCATATAGATCTTAAGAGGAATGAAGTGATGGGTTTGGGGTCAGAAGAGACTAAACACTGAGGGTGTGCCCATGGCTTGGGAAGAGTGGCTGGGCAAGTCTGCAGAACATTCCCTGGTGTTAGGAATCACATTGAGCATGGAGTCAAGGCCCCAGGACACTTTCTTGGGCTTATTCTTCATGGGACACTGTTCTGGAAAGAGTGTCTTATGTCTTACACAGTTGCTCTGAGTATAAGATAAACATAAGGTAAATATGAGGTAAGCTCTGTGTTGTTATATTCATCTTGTAGCACACTGCCAACCTCAGAAACTTTCTCAGTCTTGCCTGTAACTAGATCATTTGCTATTTTTTATCTATCGAGGAAACATTTTTATTTGCTGTTTTATTTTTTAAAAAATGTTTATGCAATCATGCCTTTGTGATTACTTTAGTTTCACTGTCTCTCTGCATAAGGAAAGTTTTATGATAATAAATAACTATTATTTCACCTACAATTCAAGGTTTTAATATTTATTTTTTAAAAAGGAAACAAGAGAAGCACCAACTAATGGGAAAATATGGGCTTCAATTTGAAGCCCATACAAGATAACATTTGGAAACAAGTGGGCATAGAAAGCGAATTGCAGTTTAAATGTTATA
This sequence comes from Cheirogaleus medius, assembly GCA_008086735.1. Taxonomy (NCBI): domain Eukaryota; kingdom Metazoa; phylum Chordata; class Mammalia; order Primates; family Cheirogaleidae; genus Cheirogaleus; species Cheirogaleus medius. The sequence continues at coordinate 49,860,230 of VBSM01001562.1, read as the reverse complement.
TCTAAGAGTATGTCTAAGGAAACTCTTTCCAAAAACAAAGGATTAAAACACCTATTAGATTTTCAAGTGTTTTCCTAAATATTCAAATGTGTGGTGAGGTAATGAAATCTCTTTTTTAAGACATATTCCTCTGATTTATTCTTACTACACAGCATATTATACATCTGATGTATCTGATATATGTTACAAACACTTGAATGACTTAAAGGCCCAAGGAGGAAAAATGCAACCCATCTTAGACATCTTTGGTTATTATATTCATTGTCTGATGAATTTACTAAATTGTATACTCTACATTGAAAAATGCTATTTAAAAATTTCTAGGCACTTATTGACCTAAAAAAACTGTGCTCACATGATATACCACTGCATTTTTTTTCATAGTTTTGTACTTTGTTTGAGACTCTCTTAGGATATTAATTACAATTGGCCATTTGTTATTAGCATTTATGTTTTTTAGTTTCTATCTTTAGATTAGGAATAGCAAATTCTATTTTGTGGCCCTTCTGCCTTCCCTTGCCCTTGGAAGATACTGCTAAGTACTCTCACTGCTGAAGCTGGGAAAAAACCTTAGAATCCCTCTGAATGTAGCACTTCAGGCAGCCATTAATAAGTTTCAGAATGGGAACAAGTTTCTGTGATGATCGGTTTTATGGATCAACTGGGCTTGGTTATAGTACCCAGTTATTCAATCAAACTAATGTAGGTGTTGCTGTGGAAGTATTTTGTGAATATGATTAACATTTATAATCAGTTGACTTTGTGTAAAGGAAATTGCCTTGGATAATATGGGTGGGTCTGAGTCAATCAGGTGAAAGGCATTATGAACATAGCTGAGATTTCCTTGAAGGAGAAGAAATTCTACTTTTTGACTGTAGCATCAGCTCCTTCAAGGTCTCTAGCCTCCCTTCCTCATGACCTGCCCTACAGATTTTAGATTTGCCTAGCCAGCCTCTACAATCACATAAGCCAATTACTTGCCCTTCCCACCTTCCTTCCTAAGTTCTGTTTCACTGGCATATACATTTTTATTATCATGAACATAGGTTACTATTGAGGGAGCATCACAGAACACTATGAATTCATTGTGACATATCTGCTAAACAAAAAGAGAGAAAAAGTAATAAACATTAAGAACTGTAATCTCAAGAAATATATTGTCTATACCGTATGTAAGTTTGTTTTCAAATCTTGGGACCTTATTTAAAAGAATTATGGTCAAAATGGATCATGTTCAGAGAAGAGAAAACTGGCGGATGAGAAATAAACCATACCATGTAAAGAACTACCGGAACTGCTTGTGGTCTTATCCTGGAAATGAGGCTGCAAAAGGAGAAGGGCCATGTCCAGATTGATGAGGCAGCCAGTATGACAGAAACATACAGAAGTGACTCCCACTTACAAATGAATTCATGACTAGTGGTTTGGAGAGGTGAATTTATTTTTGTCAGGCCTTCCTGCATATTTCAGTGGTCCACCCTTTCTCAGAGAAAGATCCTAATCTTATTATTCTCTGCTTAACTGTCAAGCTCTTACCTGAGGCACGGGACTTTCTAGAACTTGCCAGATAATATGTCTGGAGTCCTGTAGCCAGGGGGATGGCATTTCACAGTAGTGTAGATAATCAGAGGTCCTTGTCTTTTACAAACAGCTTTATGATATTAATTTAGCCAGGTATGAGCAATAATGAAAACAATAATAGAAAATGTTTATCAAGTATTTGCTATCTATTAGACATTGATCTAGCATTTTATCTATATTAACTCATTTGAGTTCACCACAATTCTGTGAAGCCAAGTGCTCTTTGTATCATTCTTTCACAGAAGAGGAAAATCAGAGAATTTAAGTAAAATATCCAAAGCCATAGTTCATAAGCCTATCAATTTGGTTATTGTTATGGGTTGACTTATGTTCCCCCAAATGCAAAGGTTGAAGTCCTAACCCCTGGTATCTCAGAATGTGACCTTATTTGGAGAACAGGGTCTTTGCAAATGATCAAGTTAATTTGAAATCATTATGCTGGGGCCTAATCCAAATATAACTGGTGTTCTTATAAAAAGGAAAAATTTGGACACAGGAAAGACATACACACAAGGAGATCGCCATGTGAATGTGAAGGCAAAGAATGAGGTGATGCATCTACCAACTAAGGAATGCCAGAGATTGCCAGCACTTGCCAGAAGCTAGAGACAAATGTGGAAGAGGTTCACCTTCACAGCCTTTGGAAGGAACTAACCCTGCTGAAATCTCAATCTCAGATTCTGATTTCCAGAACTGTGAGACAATACATTTCTGTTGCCGAGGCCACCTAGTTTGTGGAACTTTGTTATGGCAGCCCTAGAAGAATAATGTAGTTCTCCTACTCTAGTTGTATTATAATCAGTCCTAACTATAAACAATAATATAAACAATGATTCAGACACTGTAACATATCTTTGTGAAATAATGGAGTAAAGTAAATATACAGTTTTATTTTACAGCCCTTGCAAATTACTCTCTCCTTCTTTGAGTCCAAATTGAACACCAGTATCTGCTGGCTTTCCTGGGCTATCATGTGGGAACAAAACTCAACTTATTTCTGATTCGATACAGAAAACACAATTAAGACCAATGGATAGGAGTTCCACAGTAGCAAATTTTGGCATGATGAAGGGAAAATCTTCCCACCAAGTAAGATTGCCCCAAACGGGGATGAGAGTTACTGTGAGGCTGTGGGGTTCCCATCATAATAGATATTTTTCATCTCAGGAGGGATCTAGTCCTCAGGATTGATTTATCTAATCTTTCTGAAGCAGCGCCCATATGGTCTTGCTGCCTAGGAAAAAGCAGGTCAAAGGTGGGATTTAGTTTCTGATAAGAGCAACGCTGACTAGAATAGATCTATTTCTAAGGAAGTTACGAAAGAGCACCTTAGTCTGGGAGAAATGCAGCCAAGAGGATTGCTGTCATAAGCTCAGAGGAAGCTCAAAGAAAATGATTACAGCGACAAGCACTGAGAAAGACATACAAGGGAGGGCTCAGAGATTACCTGATGCTCAGAAAGAAAGGACTGGCAAGAAAGATGTAATGGTGAGTATTTCCATTCACTGGTGGTGAAAGGGATACAAAGTAAAGAATATCATAACTGTGGAGATCTGATCAAAACTATGGCAGCCATTACTTTTCAGGTCAAAAAGAAGGTCTGTTGACACTTGATGCCTCAAAATATACAGATACCAAGAGCTGCTTCTGCAGCTGCATGTCTAAAGAATACAGATATGACATAACTACTATTTAAGATCTTTTTCCTGGAAGGAAAAAAAAAAGCATAATACAGCTGTGTGGTTGAAGTGGCTAAAAGTAAGATATGAAATCATCTGCTCTGATTATTTTTAAACCAGAGCAGTGTTGGGGTGCTGTCTGAAGAGCTTATCTATGTGTATATGCAGAAAGAAAATGGAAACTGAAAATGTGGCACCCAAAGCCAAACAGATTTTGTTTAGTTTTTGGTATGGAACCCATCTGAGATACCAGTTATTTTCATATGTCTGCTTTGTAATTCTGGCCACAGACTAGACATTTGATGTTAAAATTTTACAATGTTTTATGAAATAGTACTTCGTTCCCAAGTCTTATGCCATACTAGTAGCCAAGAAAGGACTCTCAGGCCTTCTGACTTCTAATTCAGGTTATTTCTACTCGAAATTGCAGGCAGCGAATTGTCAAGACAACATGAACAAGTAAAACTTCATTCCCAAACTGAGGGGGACAAAAATTTGGAAATGTTTGTGTTTGGAGAGATTATTTTCATCCTTTGTTTTTCCTTTATTTAAACGAAGTAAGTATTTAAATTCATACTTTTTACAAAAATTGATTGGCTTCCTTGGTCTGCCTTGCAACTAAACTGGAAAGATAATTAGTGGGAGAGATCATTTACATTTTCTCATAAGAATAAGAGAAGGAATAATATTAATAATACTAAAGCTGAGCATTCATTAACTCCACAGATTCTAAGATTTACCTTAAATAAAACTAAATCAACCCGAGATCCTTAAAGCCTACCTCATTCTTGACTATATCTGGTCCTTCGTAAAATATCTTTGAGATGTCAGATCTAAAAATAGTTAAATAATTTACCTTCTCCCCTTCATCCATACAGGACTATTTTTCTTTCCTTAATTTTTACCTCTACTATAAAGCTAAATTGGAGACATTAAAGTTTGGTTCTATTTTAATATTATTATTGATAAACATACACACATGTAATACCCATGTGTTTATTTGAGGAACAGTCATTCACAAGTTAGGAGCACAGTAAAACATAACATTTCTTTGCCAACTACTGTTCCTAAAATTGCTTCAAAAGTAAAGACACTCAAAATAGAACACTCCCTGTAGATTTTCAGTTCTTCTAAATTGCTATTTTGAGAATTTTTTCAAGCAGGAAAATTAAATTTTCTTATATATATTTTTTTTCCTTTTTCAATCTGGATTCAGCTAAACCACTGGAAGCAAATTGATTCTTAAAGTGTACTGAGGATGAGAATAGAAATTCTTCCTTGTACCTAGGACTCAATCTTTGAGTCTCTGTTTAAGGCTCCTTGGTAGTCAACAAGCAGTTATACTTTTCCTTCTCTTTGTCCCATGTGTTTTGAAGAAACAAGGCTAGAGAAAGGATGGTAATAGCATTCTTCCAAGATATGGCCAGTTTGTGTTTTCCTCCTGGTTTCAAAAAAATGATTTTTAACTTCCCCAGGGAAGTTGTTTTTTTCATATTTATCTGTCTTTAGCTTTATAGATTTGCCTGGCTCTTCTTCTCTGAAAGAAACTAGCATTTGTAAATTTTAGGAGTTTGAGGCAAGTGGTGGTGGTTCATGTTATTTGATTCCCATCATATACTGACAGATTTCCCCCAATAAAACTAAATACAAATGCATAGATTTAAATACAATTACTGAATTAAATTATAAATTCTTAGGGGACAGAGTGAATGTTTTATTTTTTTATTCATGATAATATGTTTAAAAGGAAATGCATAATTAGTTAGAATTAGTTTCTTTATCATTTAGTTTAAGCTTTCTTAAGCAACAAACCTAGAATAATCTATAAATAATTATAAAAGATCTCAATTGTATCTATGCTTATTTTACCTTGAATTAATTTATGATGAAATCAGCAACTTTTGAATTCAACACATATTTAAATATATTGACTTATTGGTCAATATCATACAAGGCTAATTTCATATAAAAATGATAGCTGCCATTTATTGAGTGCTTAATTTGTATAGTTGCTGTGATAAGTACTTTAAAATAATTATTCTAATTTTGCTGATGAGGAAATGGATTTTCTATTAGTAAGCTTAACTAAATTTTCCAGAATCACACACTATTTGGTTGAGGATTAAGAATTTGAATCCTTGTCTGAAACTCCATTTTCTGTATTCTTTAAAATTGTACTAGAAAATTGGAAGGGTTCTTATAATTTGATTGAGAAATAAAAGCACAAACACATTTACAATACCCATCTTTCTTCAGAGAGAATAGGCATTCTAATTTTTATTTGGTTCATTTCAATGTATGTTTCTTGTTTTTTTCTTGAGAACCACTGAGTTGGAAGCTCTGGGTAATATGGAAATTGGATGACAGGGCCTAAATTCTAAAGCAACTTTGAAGACAGTGAATTCACATTATGTCCTGTAGCAATATGATATATGGTGATTTATTTCTATTTGATTTAAACACTTAAAGTGGCAATGGATTCATGTTGTATGTACAGTGACAGTTCTCTATCTTGCTGGTGCCTTGATGCACCTGAGAGTGGGGTACATTCATTTTCATGACATCGAATCATGACAGTGGTATTTCTGATCTGGGAAGAGAAGTGGTATATTTACTTCCTCTCTTTATTCCAGTTACATTTCTGGGAAAAAAATAATCAAGGGAGAAAAAGCTCCTGCTCCCTTGTTGCTTCTAGCAAAATGGACATCAGAATCTTCAAGGGAGATTTTCTGTGTAGTTAGGAAATGCTGCCAAGTGATCTAGATATTCCCTTCTCCATAGACTGTTGGAAATAAGTGATTTTAATATATGTTTCTTGTTAATGACTAGAGTAACAACAAGTAATATTTACAGGTTTTAGAAGAAGTATATTTACTTGCTCCCATACAGAACAAATAATAGAATATAAAAAGAGGAGAAATTGGTGCACTATTCATCAGAAAGAGAGTAAGTATAAAAAGTGAGAGGCAGGGTTAATCTTATAATAGCAGATACAAAGAAAATAATTTCTCAGAATTTAGTATAAAGGAAGTGAGCACTTATCTTCCTGGTAGGATCCTTATTCTATTTGCTAGAAAAATGTATATCAGATGAGCTGTGGTCTCTGGCCTTTATTTTTGTTTGTACTATTTTTGGTCTCCATGATTATTTGTAGTCTTTGAATATCCTTATCTAGACAGATGGAACTACTTTTTTAAAAAAGCTTTGCTTGTCAGGGTCCAGGAAAGTGAAAATAAATTCACTAGGCATTATAACCTTTTTCTGTATACTGACTGGAATCCTAGAAATAAAATAATATATAGAATTATGAGGCAAAACATAAAACCTCTCCTTCATGGTTATACCTATAGATTTTAATGAATTGAGTCAGAAACTATTGAGTAGCAAACTTTCACTTCTGTGTGTGTGTGTGTGTGTGTGTGTGTGAGAGAGAGAGAGAGAGAGAGAGAGAGAGAGAGAAGGAGAGAGAAAGAGAGAGAGAAGGGGATAGGGTTTGGGGAGGAAAGAGAAGCCACCAAGAAAATTAGGAATGGTACTGAAAATATATTTGCTATAGTCAAATTAACTAATTTCAAAGTTATCCAAGATAACCTTAAATATCATCATCTATGAATTCTTATAAAGATAAATTATTCCTTAAGAGATAATCTTGAAAGAACTTGATTTGTATGACTGTGGGAAAAAAACTGTCCTGTATGGTTTTTCTTAGAATAATACACTTCCTGCCTTTTATAATGTCTAACTTATCAGATACTGTAACTATCATTTGTGAATGTTAATATAGTCTTGCAGCAGTCTCTATTACCCAGAAAATTCTACTGGAAGATACATAGTACTGTCAAATGATGGCACACAGAAAAGAAAGTATAATTTATATCTGTATTGCATGCTTCTTCCAGTGAACTCAGCCTATAGATAATACATATTTTTAATCCCATGTTATATAGGAAACCCTAAAGAACTCAGATTTATTTGGGGGCCATGGAGAGACTTTGGCAGAACTAGGAAATAATTTAGAATTTATGTTTCTATATTTTATTTTTATATTTTTCACAATCCCAAAAGGCAAAGATGTCTTTATAAAACTGCGAGTAAAGGAACTTATCACCTAAAATCAGAAAACATACAGTATGTCTGACATATAGATAAAGCTCCATTATTCAAGTTCTCTAATCTTTCAGGTTTAGTATAATTGCAGGTGTGTTATGACTTGGCCTGTGGAATAATCACTGACCAATTTTTTTGCTTTAGTTGCATTGTATAATGGTAATGACTTCTGTTGACTGTATGAATATGTTTGAGGGTCCAGTGAGTGTGGCAACTGTTTCCCAAATGCATTCTTAGGAACATGAAAGCTACAGTCAGCTTTCACCCAACTTCTCGTAAGTCCAATTATTAAATGGGGTGGGGAGAAAGGAGAGAAACTAAGAAAACAGAATACCTGTAGTTGTGTCTCTCTCATACTTTTTGCAAAGGATAATTTGTGTGCATAATTTTGTTCTAATTAACTCAATAACTCTTGCATCTAGATCAAGGTAATTCTTCCTTCTTTAAGAAATATGTGGGCAGCTGGCAAAAATCTCTGGTCAGGTAATAAAACAATTTTCCTTTCTTTTCTTTTTTATAACTTTTATTTAAAATATTAGGGGATACAAGTGTTCTTGTTACATGGATGAATTGTATAATGCTGAAGTCAGGGCTTTTAGCGTGCCCATCACCAGAACAGTGTACATTGTACCTGATGGGTAAGTTTTTACCACTAACCTCCCTCCCAACCTCACCCATTGTTAGTTTCCAAAATCCTTTACACCATTTTATGACCACAGGTACCCATTGTTTAGCTCCCACTTTTTAGTGAGAACATGTGGTGTTTGTTTTTCTATTCCTGAGATACTTCCCTTAGGATAATGTTCTCTAATTCTATCCAAGTTGCTGCAAATGACATTATTTCCTACCTTTTTATGGATGAGTAGTACTCCACGGTATTTATATATACCACATTTTCTTTATCCACCCATAAACTGATAGGCACTTAGGTTGATTTCATATCTATCTAGTTGTAAATTGTGCTGTGATAAACATTCAGGTACAGGTGTCTTTTTAGTAAAATGATTTCTTTTCCTTTGCTTAGATACCCAGTAGTTGGATTGCTGGATTAAATGGTAGGTCTACTTTTAGTTCTTTGAGGAATCTCCATACAGTTTTCCACATTTTCCATAGAGGTTGTACTAATTTACAGTCCCACCAACAGTGTATAAGCATTATTCTTTTTCAACCACATCCATACCAACATCTATTTATTTTTTAATTTTTTAGTAATAGCCATTCTAATATGGGTAAGGTAGTTGCAGATTCTGGATATTAGACTTTTGTTGGATATATGGTTTACAGATATTTTTCTCCCATTCTGTAGGTTATCTTTGCTCTGTTGATTATTTCCTTTGCTATGCAGAAACATTTTCATTTAGTTAAGTCCAATTTGTTTATTTTTTTGTTGCTATTTTGCCTTTGGGGTTTTAGTCATAAATTCTTTGCTTAGGCCAATGTCTAGAAGAGTTTTTTCTGTGGTTTCTTCTAGAATTTTTATGGTTGCAAGTCTTACATTTAGGTCTTTACTCCATCTTGAGTTAATTTTTGTATATGGTAAGAAATAGAGATCCTGTTTCATTATTCTACATGTGGCTATCCAGTTTTCCCAGCACCATTATTGAATAGGGCATCCTATCTCTATTGTATGTATTTGTCTGCTTTATTAAAAATCAGTTAGCCATAGCTTTATGGTCTCAATTCTGGGTTCTCTATTCTGTTCCATTGGTCTATGTCTCTACCTTTCTACCAGTACCATACTGTTTTAGATCAGTCAGGTAACATGATGCCTCTAGATTTGTTCTTTTTGCTTAAGATTGTTTTGTCTATTTGGGCTATTTTTTGTTACATTTGAAATTTGGGATTATTTTCTCTAGATGTGTGAAAAATGGCATTGGTATTTTGATGGGAATTGCATTGAATCTGTAAATCACTTTGGGCAGTAGGACATTTTTATTTGCATTATTCATGTTTGGAGTTTCTTGGCTCCTTGAATCTGTGGGTTTGCATCTTTTGTCATATTTGGGAAGTTTTCATTCATCATTTCTTTAAATACTCTTGTATCTGCATTCTTTTTCTCTTCTCCTTTTTGAAATGAAATGATGCAAATGTTGGATCTTTTCTTATTGTCTCATAGGTCTCTGAGGCTTTCTTCATTTTTTTTTTTTTTTCAGTTTACTTTCTGTTGTTGTCAGACTGGTTAAATTCCACTGAATTGTCCTTAAGTTCACTGATTCTATTTTCTTTCATCTTCACTCTACTATTGAGGCTGTCCAGAAAGTTCTTGTTTCTGTCATTGTCTTTTACAGTTTCATAATTTCCATTTGGTTCTTTGTTATAGCTTTTATTTCTTTGCTGAGATTTTCTATTTTTTGTTTGTTTCAAGAGAATTTGCAATTGTTTGCTGAAGAATTTTTTAAATGATTGTTTGAAAATTTCAGCATCTGATTCATCTTGATGTTGAAATCAGTTCTGTCTTTTCCATTTCATTTATAATTTTCCTAGTTTTTAATATGACAGATATAAAATTATTTTCTATGCATTTGGGGCATTTTTGCCTACTATGCTAGGAATATACGTATAACTTATATTTTTCTTTTCTTTTCTTTCAGAAGAGAGTCACCCTTTTAGGTTTAGCATGCAGGCCCTGGCCTACTTTTGTATTCTGTGGTTCTAATGAAAATTTAATTTTCTAAGACTTTCCATTGCTACTTTGATCTGCTTGGTTTATATGATGTCATTTAAGTTCTATTCATCTTACTGGTGCTTCCTGAGGTGCCAGAATTAGCTTTCTCAAACTGATTGACTACTTACTATTAGTAAGGATACTGATTGATCCCCCTTGAAGGTGCTGCCAAACTTACCTGGGGTTAATGGAGGGAATCCTGTTTGATATTGGGAAGAAATGAACTACTTGGGATGCCTTCAGTTTCTAGGGTAGGGATTGAGAAATACTGGGCTTGGGCCACCTTCTTCTGATTGGTGGGGGAATTTAAGATGCCCTGCTGTTAGGTTGCTTCTCAAGTCCTGAGGTTTCTAACTAGTCTGTTTCCCTCTTTGCACTTTCAGAAGCTTCCTTTTATTATCTTATTTGTTGCTTTTAGGATTTAAGTTGTACTTAGTGGTGAAAATCAGGAAAAAATAATTCTATACTATCTTGTTCAGATTAGAAGTCCATATCATAGCATCTTAATTATGGATATAAAAAGAGTCATATATTTTTAGTATATTTTAGCTGAATATAATCTATAAATGACAAAATAGATAAAATATCAAAACAGTGAAAAATAACCAAGTTTGACCTTAACGTATTAGGATCACCTATTATACTATATAGCTAAAAGAGAACATATAAAAATAACAAGTTCATAAACTTGCAGTTTTAATATAAAATGACTTTTAAAGAAAATATAAATCTGATTATTTGCTTTAAAACTAGATTCATATGATTCAACAAAACAATGTATTTCTGAGTAGAGTTCATTTATAATTCAACACTTTCATTTATAAATAATTTTGGGGGCCATGAATAATTATACCACAGTTTTGATCGTTGGTTTCAAAGTTTGATACAAGGGTATATTCTAGAAAGGCTAAGTTTGGCTAGTTGAACCCTCACCATTGATCAAGTCTTCAGATTCCTCAGGTTAAGGTCTCAAGGTTGACCAGACTCAGGAGTCTGACTTACTTGGACCAAACCATAACTATAAAGAGGTACCACAAAAAAGATTTTTGTAGAGATAGAATAGTTCTGTTTCTTAACTTCAATGGTGTTAACACAAATCTATACATGTAATAAAATTATATAGAAGTATAAGCACCCATTGTACCAATGTTAATTTCCTTGTTTGGGGTAAGCTGAGTGAAGAGGACATGGAAGCTCTCTACTCTTTTTGCAAATTCTGCTGAATCTATAATTATTTCAAAATTAAAAATTAAAAAATTGGTATACCCTTATTTTAATTTCTGGAGGGCAAGTAATTATTTCCATTTTTTCTAAACTCTTAGAGTATATCTGTATTGTTTGAAATTAACATTACAATTATTTGTGAAGTTCTAGAAATAACAGATTTCATTGGCATCATATACATTGACAGGTTATTTGAGGGAAAGAATTGAAAACCATAATATTGTCCTCCTATCCTTATCATTACTAGGTAGAATGGACAATACCCCTGACCTCAGGGACATTGTAACTTTAATGCCACAGGTACAGAATGCTGACAGAAGTCTGCGCAACTCAATCCACTATGGAAAATGATATTTTCCTTTTATCAAGAAAGGAGACTATAGAATCAGATAAGTCCAGAAAGTGGTTAATAATAAACTGTAATTAATATGCCAAGAAAGGTAAAGCATCTTTATGAAATTAATGTTTGGTGAGATAAGATATCTTGGCCCTCCTCTGGGGGTTTAATAAAATTCTCTTTATTAATAGTTTTTTCAAATCACACAATATTTCAGAGAAATAAATAGATGGAATTTGTAATTTCTTTAAAATCTTTGCTCTTTGCTCTGTTTTTTTCTCTCTCTCTGTAATTCTCATGCTCTAATTTTTAGACTAGTGTTTTAGTTACTTAAATATGCTGTGTCTTCTCCAAGTCAAGCATGGGATCTGAAAAGTATGAAAAACACACGTTGAGTTTAATTTTAAGCAATGATCAAATCACCCCTGATTAAAACTATTTAGTGGTTAGAGAGAATTAAATCCATTATTTTTACTATGGTCTGTAATGTCCTATGGAATCTGGCCCCTGCCTACCTCAAGGATCTCATTATGTTCTTTCTTTCATTCTACAAATATTTGCTGACTACCAGCAGCACTCCTCAAGGTCTATGGAGTAGCCAAGAGTGAAAGACAGGCAGCATTATGTACCTGTTCTCTGGGAGTGAGCATTCTGGTATGGAGAGTTAGATATATCAAATCAATGAATGTCTGCTTTTCTATGCATATATACCTTTAAAAATTATCAAAGATTAAAAATAAACAAACGACTTTGTTTCCACCTGGATTAGTGGCTACCTCCTGATTGCTAGTTTTTATCTGTGGTCTTTTGAATAAAAGAATTAGAGGAGATTATAACCAGAGTATTGCTGTTAGAATGATGCTGGTACAAACATTTTCAGTTCTTATGTCACTACTTGCAAAGTTCAAGGGAGTCAAGATAGGTATAACATTTGCCATGTGTCCACCACTTGGGCAGGGGAGTTGAAGCATGTTCATGACTATGCTACCAAGATAGTTTCTAAGGTAGAAAGGATATATCCCTATGGGAAAATCAAGGTGCTGTGCTGTTTCTTCTACTGTTGTGGCTCTTATGACAATTAAAGTACTAGACATATTTCTAGCATTAGTCTTCTGTGAAGAAGGTAGGACACACAATACAGTTTCAATTTTACAAGTGGAGAAATTGAAAACTTGGAAGCATAAATGCACAAAGCCAAAGCCTGAGTGACATAGCTAGACTTGCATCTGTTTTAACCTCAAAACTGTTGCATGTTTCACTATCAGAGACTATTAAACTGAGGCTCAGAAAGGTGCTTTAAAGGTGTTTATGAATCTCTTGAAATATGCAAAATATTTATAGGTTTGGATGTAATTTATTTGAGGGAGTGATCCATGGATTTCATTAGATTTTTTTAAAGGCCTATGGCCCCCTCTCGATTTTTTAAAAATAATTAATAAGATTATTAACTACTATGTGCGTATTACATCTTTTAGGAGGAAATAAAAAAAAATTGAGTCCCTTACCACTATGCAGCTTACATGTTTCTCTTTCATGTTTGAGAAACTATGAAATATTAAAAGTTGCAAATGGACAATGCACTCCACCATTTATCACTACTTTGGGATGTATACTTAACATTTTGGGGGACGCTGTCCCTCAGCAGTGTATCTATAAAAGAAGGCTGCCTCCTTTGAGAGGTAATGATGAGCAGCTACTCACTCATTTCTCCGGTGCTTTGGATCTCCATGTGAAATCACAAAAGATTCAAATTTAGTCTCTACTCTTTTTAGGAGAGTAGGGGCACAAGAGGGAGAAGGTTGCCAATTTGTTCACTAATGCATAGTGAAGGAACCTGGACCCGCTCATCTCCTAACTCCTGTACAGTTCCCTGAAGGGAGAGAGAGCTGAGTGCTAGAAGAGATTAACCTTGAAGGATGTACTTAAGTAATTAGGATGGGAAGAGGGACTGGAGACTTATCCCTCCACAAATGTGCAGTATTTTAGGAAATATAAAAACTCAGGGATTTCCCAAGAAACCACACAAGGCATTTTTTTTCAGCTCTAAAAGTAAAATTATAGGTATAACAGATGTGAAAGTGCTTTGAAAAAGTAGATAAAACACTAGAAAAATGTGAAGGCTTATAATGGAAGCAATCCCCCTACCCGCCTGCTAAAATGCTACATTTCATTTTGTGTGCATAAAACCGGTAGTAACAAAACCCAGTATCGAACTAGAATGCATTAAGTAGGGATGATATGAGTGGTTTTATAACTAAGAATTAGCATATTTTGGTAAGATTACCAAAATTTATTTTTTTCAGTGACTTTTTATTTTGGGTACTTGAGAATTATATTTTTCCCTTTGGAAATCAGAGATTAATATAGGTTAATTCTATTTGCATCTGGCTACGTGTTCTAAGACTGCTCCTGTGGGTTTAGAAATCAATCAGATGACTACACACAAAGCCCTTCTTTGCTGGCTGTATACTCATTTCTGACTTCTTATCCTTAGAAAATAGCTACAGTTTCTTTTTCTGAGAAAAGCAAAATGGCTACTGTTCCAGCTTCAGAATTCTTTTTTCTTCATTTTCGACATCTGTTGGATGATTCAGGAAACCAGGATTTCTCCATGTACTCACTTGTCATCTCCTAAGTATGTAGTAGTATATTATTAGTTTGAGGAGTCTACATGTACAAGTCTCAAAACTGTCTTGTATACCTAAAGCATCATTCAGGAGCCAAAATTAACACAAAAATTGGAATTCACTTCTTGTCTTGCATGTATCAAATCACTTACAAGTATAACCAACCACTACTTTTTATAGTCTTTTCCAAAAGCCATTTTTCACTATGAGGATTAACTGGGCCCCTTTCTCATTAGGTAACAGTCTTTCTCTTAGGAGAAATCAAAGGAGTGAGCAAATATAGACTTCTCTTTTGTGGGAAGGAGGAGGGAAGGCTATGATTATTACATCTTAGTATTTGTTGCATTCCAAGTGTCTTTATTGAAGATCTATTATGTATCAATAAACATTTTTTAAAGAAACCCTGTTACAAGGGGGGGCCCAGTTGATCTAGCAGCAGGTAAAATATCCTACAGCAGTGGTTGTCAAAGTGTGGTTTCCAAACCAATAACATCAGCATTACCTGGTAACCTGTTAGAAATGCAAATTCTTTAGCTGCACTACAGACCTATTGAGGGTGGGACCCTGTAATCTCTGTTTTAACAAACTCTCCAGGTGATTCTGCTGCCCACTAATGTTTGAGAACATCTGCCCTGTTAAAAAGCCATTTTCCTTTCCCTTTTAAGATACCTGGACAAATGTTTTCCAATGAGGCTAATTTAGTTTTATGTATCCTTTAATTTTTAATACCATAACTTTTGGTCAAATCAATATTCAACTTTTATTTTACTATGATTATATTTACATTGTTTTCTCCTAAAGCATGTTCTAAGATTATATTTCCTTTTTTCCCTTTACTTTCCTAGAACTAATTATTGGCTTTCCATTTGTTTCATTTACTATGTGCCTTTAGTAATTCTTCCCAAACCATCCAACAGAATTGTAAAATTACTCTAAACACTATTTTGCTCTTGTTCATATATATCAACTTCTGCCCCCACCTGCATCCAGGGAGGATTTCCTCTTGGAGCCCTTTAGCTTCTATTGGGCTTGTTGTTTTTTAAGCCTTCGCTAGACTCTCAGTCTGGGATTTCCTTTGTCGTCTCCTCTGTATGGATCTCATTTCTCCTATAGCCAGTATCTTTCTCTCTTAATTAATTCTTTTCTCCCTTCTCTCGCCTTCTTGATAAGAGGTTACTATAAGTTACTATTTTTTAAAACTTGTTTATGGAAAATTCTTTTATTACACTCTAGACTTCAGAGTTGGTGATTTTTTGTTGCTGGGTTTTTCCCCCTCTTTTTAACACAAAGCACTAAAAAATAGTATGGAAGTTTTGTATTTATGGTGAGAGCATCCAATCTAGCAGGAATCTAGTTGTGTTATTAGAGAATTCTCCACAGTCAATGACTATTTGTCTTTTCTTATGAGCGCTTAAGTTTCCCCTCATAAAAATATTTCAATTTCTTATCTTGGGAAAGAGTGAAAAATGGTGATTTTATGTGTGAATACCAACCATACTTACTGGAGCCAAGCAGCAGTAGAAATGGGGCATCTTGCCATTCAAGATATAGATTCTCACTTCTCAGTATTGTGCCTTTCCCAGAGCTCTACTGTGTCATGATTCCTTAAATCTGGAGCTGCTCTGGTTCAGTTTACCTCCAGAAGAAACTTTCAGGCTCCAACAATTGCCTGGCTGTGCAGAATCTAAAGCTTCTTATGGAGACATTTTAAACAATCCCTCTATTTTCAGCCCCACACCTCATAGGAAATGTCAGAGATAAATGGTACCTTGAATTCTTGAGATTTTCTGGAATTCTGCCCCATGATTAGGCTTGCTTCTCATTGGAGTTCTCCTTGCAGTCACTTGGTATTCACCTTCTTCCCCTCTGCAAACATTATTAAGTCCATAGCCGTCTGAGGTGTGGCATAAGAAGAACAGGTGCATGAGATATTATGAAGGAAAGATTGACAGACTGTGATGACTGGATGACAGGACAGAGGGATGAAGAGGTCAGAGACAAATATCAGCTTTCTGACTTGGTCAACTGTGTTCTCAGCAAATGGCATCGAAATTTACTAAGCTGTATAATACAAGAGAAAGAGGGGGTTTAGGGTTTAAAGTAATGATGCATTCAGTTTATAACGTTGATTTTGTGGTGCTTGTAATTCTTTTGAATGAAGATATTCAATTGTGAGACATATAAACCGTTCTGGGTGTTTGATTTGTGCTGGAGATAAAGATCTGGGCTATACTAACAAATTGATGCTACGTTGTATATATTGGAGTAACCAAAATGAGTTATGGTACAAATTAATAGAAGCAAAAGATGGAACCCTGGGAAACACCAATATTTAAGGGACAGTGGAAGAAACTCCCATAAGGAAGACAGTGTTAGTTTGGGTCTTTCAAGAAGCAAACTGGATAAAATACTTGAGATTTGCTGGGGAAACATCTGTAAAGAATGAAAAGAAGAGTGAGAAGGACACACCAAGATATGAATCTGACACCTATGGAAGGGGAGAAAGAAAAAAGAATTGGGTAGGAAGAGTCATACTGCAGTGCACTTCTCAAAAATTTTTTTATCAAACTAATGGGATGTCCCTGAGCAAAGGTTTATCCTTTGGATGAATCCTGTGTAGGCAGGAATGAGTGGTCATTGTACCTCTGCCAGGTTCAGTCATTAACTGGGAACAGTCCAGGGAAAGTGTGAACTTGGTTCAAATGCAGTGGTGCATCCAAAGGTGCAGCAGTTAGGGCTGTCAGTCAGCTCTGCTTCCAGAAGCAGGGTTTCTTGGAGATGTGAGAGGCTAATCTTAGAAATATGACAGAAACTAGAAGAAATTGTGGTACCAAAGCTGCAGAGAGGAATTTATATGTACTATACTCATAATTTTTATGTGAAGGGAAATGATGGATAAATCATGTTAAAACTGCTAATATGAACCTAAGACTTTACCCTGTAAAATCTGTAGTTAATAGTCATGTGCAAAAATGTGCATAATTGGAGGCAACATTAATACTGCAGAAAACATAGTTCTGAAAAAGATGATGGATTAGCTTTAACGTTTAGAACCATTTATAATTTTCAAATATGCACTTAGAGTTGATTTGAAATATTTCATACTTGAGTTTCCTAATGGAGTTAATTAATCACAGCTGATTTCATTGCAAGCACAGCACCAACTAGAAACAACACAGCCACAGCATAAGTGCAAATCAAGGCATATCACTCCTACATATTTAGTGATGAGGAAGGGATTTTTTTTCTCCCTAAGCCTTCATTCTTACTTTGTTAATATGTTGTATTTCAATATAGTTAGAAACTCAGTTATGGTTATAGACTCTTATAACCACAGCTGCTCAATTTCTATCATACTTTCTTTGGAAATTTTAAAGTTATTACATATTTTCATTGTGCCTTTGGACTTACTTTAGAAACCTGAAAAAATCAGTCCACATTTCATAATCCCTACATAGATGCATATGGCTTTCAACCAATGGTCTAGAAGCAACGATTCATTTTCAGAAGGACTTGGGAATGTGTCCATCACATACACACACAGCACAGAAACAGAATTTTAAAAAGAAAAGGAGAGAGGGATGAAAAATCCCTCTATTGCAGCACATTTCTGCATCTACAAAGCTGAATGATGGTTTCCCTGATGATCTCCCTCGTGACTTTAGAGGATTGCTCTGTATAAAAAGGGAGCATGGCTGCATGGCTGTATGGGGAGAGTTCAGGAAGGAAACAAGAGCTGCAATGGCTGATTCCTGCAGTAGGAAAAAAGAGAGAGTAAAACTACCAATTCTGTGAGGGTAGGCATTTCGTCTGTTTTTGTGCTTTGTTTTATCATTAGCAAAGTGCTGGTCTATTGACATAAATTAACAATTTGCAATTCTGATGTTCAGAATTAAATGGTTTTTTTCCTCAAATTAATTTGTTTTAAATCTAATTTCTGCAGCCAGCTCAGATTGTAAAGAACAGGAGAGTACTTATTTCTTTAGTTTACCCCACTGAGTTTAGCTGTGTTTTAGACATCCCATGGGTGTTCAAAAGCTACTTGATGAATTGAACTGTTTCACAGTTTTAAAGTAATTTAACCTCAGAAATGTTAAGTTTCTTTAATGTGATCACTTATACCCCTTTTGTCTTTGGATGACCAAAATCCAGTTCTGACTTGGGGAGAAAGTCTTTCTTCTTCATTTCTCAGTGTCTAATAGTTTGGACATTTTTCTTTACAACTCTTAATGAAAGGGAGGTTGCCTAGAACAATTTTGTTAAAATCAAAACTTCTTCATTATGTGTTTGATTGAAAATACCAACCCACCAGGCCTAATGGATTCTTATATATGAAGTAGTTATATATTAAAAAAAAATTCACTAACAGGATAAAAGTGGATCCCCACACCCACTATCATAAGACATGTGGTTGGCATCCACTCTGGGCTTAGTCAGATCTGTTCTTAAAAATCACTGACTTAACAGAATCATATATAATTTTTTTTTTAAAAATTCAGAATATATTGATTTTTTAAAATAGGAAGAATTATGTGATTAATATCTAAAAAGAGAATACCTTAAAAGGATAACTCTTCAGTAATTTCCATTTACATTTTTCTAAAAGCAACTAAAAACACACATATACACACTTGTATATATAATAGAGAAATGCTATATGCCATATAAACGTATGTATAGAAATGTACACAAACATGTTGTGACGGTTAATTTTGTGCACCCACGAGGTGCTTATATATTTGGTTAAACAATATTCTGGATGTATCTTTGAGGGTGTTTTTGGATGAGATTAATATTAGAATCCACAAACTGAGAAAGCATATTTCACTCCTAAATGTAGGTGGGCTTCATCCAATCTGATGAAGGCCTAAATAGAACAAAAAGACAGTAAGAAATAATCCCTTCTTTCTGCCTGACTGTCTGCAAGCTAGGACGTGTGTCTTCTGTCTTCAGACTTGAACTTGAACTGGAACTCACACCATCAGCTATCTTGGTTCTCAGGCTTTGGGATTTGAACTGAAACTGTATCATTGGCTCTCCTGGGTCTACAGCTTGCTGACTGCAGATCTTGGGACTTCTCAGCAATCAGCATCCATATGAGCCAATTCATATTGGTTCTGTTTCTCTGGAGAACCCTGACTAACACAAACACACATACACACACACACACACACGCACGCACACACATGTACATATGGCATAAAATAGTAATAAACTTCTAACTGCAGAAAAGAATTTTGAGTCTTTTAAAATATGGTTATACATGTAGTTGTCTTTAGCTTCTTTTATTTTTGATACAGGCAAAGCTTCTGAATCTTGAAGTCAAAAATAATTATTTTTGTTAAAATTGTGAAACATGAAATTAGAGTGCTTTAAGGGACATATGTGATGATAAAAACAATTGAAGTCATTAAGATTCAGTGAGTTTATTAAAGTGTTTACTGATCAGTGTGATTTTGTTTTGAGCCAAATTCAGGTATATCTCTAGGGGTGGCATCAGTAATCCATCTGAATTTTCCATTACTGCTAACACTGACAAAAAGTAAGAAAAAGGTAATTAAAATTATAATTAAACCAATGCTGAGAAATAACTGGAGACAGGAAACATTTATAATTTTATTTAAAGTTTTCTTTTTAGAAAAGCTTTCATACTTTCAAAGATAAAATAATATTCATTATTTATTGTATATTTTCCTATGATATCTACTTCCTGTAGACATTTCCATGGTCATCAAACTGAACATTCAGGTTTGAGTTATTTCTAGACTTTTACTATATTAAATAAAAGAGGAAAGCTACAAAGTAGAGTACATAGTACAACTCCTTTTATGTGGCAAAACATGATACTGCTATTAATATAGATATATAGAACTATATATTTCTATATAAATACATTGAGAAATAAAATATTAAAATTTGGCTAATAGTTGTTAATCCTGACACAGAAGTTTGTGGGAGGTGATGGAAGCCTTTCAAATTTCATGTTGTATCTTTCTATACTCTAATTTTTTTGTCCATGTGTCTCATTGCTTTTATTTAAATAAAATCAACAAGCACTCTAAGTTCTTGGGTTTCATCTTTACAATATTTCTTTTAAGATAGAGAAGAATGGTTTCTAACATCATTTAAAAAGAATATCTCCTTTAAAAAATATTCTAATTGTTTACCTAAATATTTTTGAATTGTTATTCTCCCTTAAGTGGGTTGTAGCAAAGATTATATCCAGGGAGTTTGAAAGACCTCTCACTGGGGGAAATAGGAGTAAGGTTTGAGAAGGGGAACACTCAAAAGAGAGGACACTGACAGACTTAGGGAGGTGTAACAGAGGTGGGAAGAGAGAAGAATGCTTCTGGAATAATGTGGAAAGTTCCTCCTCCCCAAAACCACAGAAGAAACTAAGAAGGTGCAACAAGTGAGTTGGAAACTCTCAGGAAAATGAGGGTTGAGGATGCATCATATATTTTTCTCAAAGGGATGGCAATTGAGCTCTCGAGTGGAGGCTGGAGAGCTGTCATATCAGAGAAAGTAGAAAATTTAGTCAAGCTTCTCCAAAGATAATGAGAAATTCAAACTGATACTTAGAGAAGAAGTGTGTCTGGCTAAACATGGTGGATTAAATATCTAGATCTCTACTCCTTTTTAAGACACCATTAGAATGCTAGTAATGTGGGGGAAAAAGGTAGAAATCCTTGAGAATCAGGAGATAAGAGCAGATAAGAGATAGAAACTATTTTTTAAAAGCAACAAAGTAGATGGAAGTTTGCAGAGAGGAGAAAGCCGAATCCCAAGTGAATGCAGAGAACTCCAATAAGAAGCAAGGCTATTCATGATGCAGAATTCCCAAAAGTCTCAAGAATTGGAGGCACCGTTTAATTCTGACAACCTGTGTAAGGTGTGAGCTGAAAACGGGGTTGTTTGTATGTCTGCATAAGGAGAGTATTAGATCCTGCTCATCCAGTTAATTGCAGAGGCCTGGCAAGCATTTAAATCACACCAATATCCAATCCCTATGCCCAGAAATTCCGACTTAAGTTAGTCTGGATGGCATCCAGGCATATATATTTTGTAAAAGCTCCTGAGATGATTTTTGACATGCATACAGGGGTGAGAGCTACTGCTCTCCTACATATTGACCATTGTTCAGAAAAGGAAACAGGCTATGATTTAGCGACCCTACCGGAGACTTCCTATCTAATAGAACTAAGTGGGGATGAGAAGCCGTTCACTCTCTCTAGGATTTCTTTTCACTGGCCATCCTGCCTCCACTCCTGCCTATTAGAGGTAGCGTGACTTACTCTCAGCTAATTATGACACTGAGTCTCCAGACACTTCAGCCAGAGCACTAGCAGAAAATGATTTTGTAGGTCAGAAATTGTTTATATATTAAGGAAAAAAAATCACTTTTATGCATTATTGAATTGCAGTCCTCAGAATATTTTTTCTCTTGTTTACACATATCTCTGTGCCCCATGAGAAAAACAATACAAAAGAAAGAAACGACTATGTCCGTCAAGGAGTTAGATGCCCTTTGGTGTTGATTTTAACACCCAGATCGCTGCATTTAAAATTAGGAATGCAGGCTTTGCGTGCCATGCATTTTCATGTCATCATGTTTTCATGCCACGAGAACAATTTTTATATAAAACAATATTGCTCTGAAAATAGAGTGCTGTCCCTTGGAATGAAGGCAAATGAGGATTTAGAACCCTTGCAGGTTGTACTGTCAGTACTAATTTGAGTGCTAAAGTTCTATTTGCAAACCTAAGTAAACAGGAATGTAGATAGCTTGAACAAGATGAAATTGTGATATCGCCCAAAGGAACAAGCAGATCAGGGAGAGCTCAGCATGCATTTGAATCAAGAGCATCTGCAACAACTTTAACTCTGCTTCATGTAAGCTGGGCTGCACTGCAACAAGGGAGGCTTAACCCCTGACACCTGGGATGGAGGGCAGAGAGCCATACACTAGATATTCTGATAGCCTCTCCAGATTTTTGTAGCACATAGGGGCTTGTGCTTAGACAATGACTACATTCAATTCTTCTGCAGCTGTCGATCACAGTGGGCTCTGGCAAATTCCAGTTCCTGAGCTCATCAGCTGCAATAAATATTTATTGCATGTTTCGTGAGCACGTGGTAGCAAAACTGAATTTGTACTAGAGTATAAAAACTCTTCCGATTTAGACAATGCACATTAAAGGCACATGACAGAATGCTTCCCTAAAGAAATGATAAATAGTTGCTTATATAATCAAAAGCCTCAGAGCCTAACAGCACCCAAGGTCTTTGTGGTTGAAGAAAAACCTACTGAAGCCAGAGAACAAAAGATTCCTTTTAAAGGGAGGATTTTGGCCTTTTATAAATCCAGCAGTGCTGTCCCCATTAACTAGGGCACTCTGCTTGAGTGGACAGCCTAGCTAAGGTGGCAAAGTGTTGTTTGGACTCATAAAGTTTCAGTTTTATAGAAACCACCTGAGAATGGTTACTGAGTCAGGGCACAGAGATAGGAGGAACAGATATGGCTTCCTACATGGGCAAGGTTTGGCTTCCAGGGATGTCAAACATTGTTTCAACAAGCACTGATCCAGGAGAGTTAATCAAGTTGAAGAGTAAGATTCAGACTAAGTATCCAAACTCCCTTAGGGCAATGGAAACGAAGCCATTATACACAAACATAGCCAGGAGTTAAATGAAAATCCTCTCTCTTCTCTTAAGGGATTTCAAGTCTCTTTTCTCTTTGGTTATAAAGTATAGTCTATGTCTAGGGCTGCGTGGAATACAAAATTTTTCCCACTAACTAAAAGTGATCTCTCACTGTTGGACTGTACTTGCTATGAAGAAAGAGAATTTACTTTGGTAAATATTTTTTCATTATATCTTGAACACCCATGGCAAATTGAAAATATGGACAAAGAAAGAACAATTTCCTAAGAATGGAAATTGGGTTGGAAAGGACTGAGTGAAAACTAGTCCCAAAATAATGATTCTCTAATTTTTAATTTGCAAAATCTCCCTATTTGGGGTGTGTGTGTGCATGCATACTCATATACATGTAAGTTTTCTTTATGCCTCTTGTACAAAAATAGTCAAATAAGAGGACCTAGTTGCAGGGCAGCAACTAAAACAAACTGAATGGAAAGGCGCTCTTCTGGGCAAATTAGGAAAAAAGGTCCTTCTTTCTCCAGGCTGACTACAGCTCAGAGACAGGGCTCATGCCTTGTTGATTTCAACCCTCATTCTATTTCCACATACACTGCCAGGTGCTTTTATATAGGGTACAACCTGCATCATCTTGCTGGTTTGCCATGCTGGATAGCAAAATGCACTAGTATCCTTTTTTTTTTTTTTTTTTT
>VBSM01001562.1:49810755-49836647 GCA_008086735.1 Cheirogaleus medius | reverse complement strand
GTCTTTGAATTGAATTTTATGAGGAAAAGAAAGAAATTAAAAAAAAATACTACTTGATAAATTTTCCCACTCCAAGTGGTCACATATTTAAATGAGAGCTTGAACTACAGATTTTAAACCTAAAGTTCCACAGTGCTTTTGAAATACAATGTCTTTTGTGTATATACATCTGTACTTTTCTGGGAACAGAGGGTTTGCAAATGTGTCATTGACTCCAAATTATTAATTTAGCATAAGGCTAAAGTATTGTGGAGTTAATAATTTAGGAATATATGTGAAAAAATAATATAACTTTTTATAAAAGTGTCCCTGGATTATTAAAATGAATTTGATACATTTAATGCATTTGACTCTGAATTCACCAAACTTGCTTGAAAATAATTTCTTATAATTTTACAAGATAATTTAATGTGAAAAGTTTTAACAAGTTGTTTATAGGCTAAGCTGCTAATCTTAAAAATTGAGTAAAATACCTGCCTCTTGTCGTTTATATTTTCTTTCATTTATTATAGTCCATAGCTCTGGTTTCCCTTTAGCATATTGACTCACACTTTGAAAAAATATTTGGTGATTGAAAAGTACAGATAATTTCAAGTCAAAAGTGAAAACAATCATAATTCACTTTTGGTTGTTTTTCCCCTTATCCTGTGAGAATCACTGAATTGGAAGAGGCCAAAATACCCTGCTACTTTTTTCTCCTTTATGCAAGATCATACCCCACTTGGCTGGATTTTCTTTTTCCATTTTAAAATTAAATCAGTTAAAGGAATTCTCTTTGTTTATATACCATATAAACCAAAGAAATATATTCCATGAAAATGTATATTATTAATAAATTAGCTAGTTACCCATGCATATACACTGTGATGTCTACATTGTTGTATTAGAGCTCCTTAGTTTCCTTAAATATAATTGTCTTTAATGCACTAAAACATCATTCCTTTCAGTTCCAGAGTTTAAATTTTATGATTTTTCTAAAAGGGCTAAGGTTGAAATGAACCTGTATGCCTTTACAATATAATTTTTACTTTTTATTATCATAACAGACTTTTCTTCATTGATAGAGCAATTAGTTTCATAAGCATCCTTACATAAAACAGAAAGCGCACTCTTACTGAGTTTGATAAAACGTTTGATCCATTTGTTTCCCTGTTCTCTTTTGACTAATGGGCAAAAATGAGCTTTGTACTTTAGTCTCAAATGAAAAACAATTGCTTTACATAAATATCACCTCCTATTTGTATATATATTTTCAGAATTTGTAGATCATCTAGTATTAATTCTTTCTCAAGATGTATAAGAAAGAAAGCAAGAAAGCAAGAAACAAGCAAGAAATAAGAGAGAGCATTCAATAACACCCACTATTTTCCTTAGAAGTTTTCAGATGAAGATCTTTCTTTTCCCCAATTCTGATGATCAGAATTCTAATCTTCTGATGAAACTGTCTCCTTTTTGCTTTTTACCCAACACATTTATATGCTAAAATTAGAATTATATAATTAATGTATGTCTATTTCAAAGCATATCATTTAAGCAGTGCAATTATTTATAATTTTTAGAAACTGGAAGGTGCTTATATAAGGTTCTTCTGGGGCAGAAACCTTCACCTGGAAAAGTAGGAGTCACAGCCAGCTGGGGTAGTACCAGGTACCCAGCACATTCAGTGTGACACTGCACATGCCCTCCCCTGCTCTCATTGTGACTTTACACGTTCCTGGGCTTCCATGGGGCCAGGTGCCCTGACTTCTGCACCCTGACATTGTGATAGTGCAGCCCATTCTAGGTTTGACCCACTTCAGTGTCCTGGTCCTGAATATGTGTATACCCTTTAAAACAATGGTAATTTACTTTTAATTTCTTTTTTTAAAATTTTTAATTTTTTTATTTCAGCATATTATGGGGGTACAAATATTACGGTTATATATATTGCCCATGCCCCCCTCCCCCCTCGAAGCAGAGCTTCAAGCGTGACCATCCCCCAAATGTTGCACATCTCACTCATTATTTACTTTTAATTTCTACACTGCTTGATTCTTAATCCTTTTGGAAGTCTAATCTTTTCAGGAAGGCCCTCTTTATCCATTCTAAGGTCCATTCTACTACACTTTAGAAATGCCCATTTATGAACTTAGAAACTTGTTTTCAATGGGACCAGCAAAGGCTGGAATACACATGATATTTATTTTAATCATGTGGGGTAAACACAAACATAATTTGTGGTGATCTATAAAGATCTTTTATTTGACAGATACTTAGAATGCATCAGACCCTCTCCTAGGAATTACCGCATATTAAAGAGAGGTAGTAAAATATTTTATTTCAATTTTCAAAACCAGGTAAGGGAAGATAGAAGTCATACAAAATTAAGATCAAATATAGAATGTGAAAAATGATATAAGAAAATAGAACTGGGGATGTAATTAGATTTCTTCCTTTTCTGAGATTTAAAAGAAATATGATTTATTTTCCTATATTACTTCCCCCAAAGCATCAAGGTTCAAAATCTTTGAGAAACCAGGAATACAGGTATTTCTCCATCTGAAATTAATACTAATGAAAAGTGGTTTTGTTCATTTATTGTTGCTTTCTCTCCTGCTCTCCTTCTTGCAGTATTTTTTTTTTTTGTCATGGATCTCAGACAAACATGGAAGTCCAGTATAGCACCCAATTATAGTTAAACAATTATTGATAAATAATGAAACAAACAACTTCTTAAAAGAGAAAGGAGATGTTGGAACTGGGAGAAGTTGCCCTCATCTCCAGTCTTGATGTACTTGGTCTTCTATGCTTCTCTAGAGGCAACTTCTCCTTTATAATGGAAAAGTGTAAGAAATGGAACAGGGTAATTAATACCTGGATTGTGAGTTAGATGAAATGGATCTTAGAAAACAAAACAAAATAAAAATAGAATAGAATCAGGCATCTTCATTTTTATGATTTTGTGTATTGTTTTGCTTCTTGAATTTGCTTATTTCTCCCTTCAATATTTATTAAAGTTCCCATGGAAATTTTGAACCTGAACCCTCTCATCCTAAACAGAGGGCAGCATATCTGGGGCATGTGGCTAGGAATATGGCAGGGGTGTTTAAGGTGGTGAAAACCAAAGAAAATATCAAACACTACACAGAGGTTAGACAAGAGATTTTTAGGACCTGAATTTAGAACCTGGATTCAAATTTATTTGGATGCATGCACTTTGGGAGGTTTGTTTTGGTTTTATCTTTTTTTTACTTTTAGCATCGGTGTTTTTTTCAAATCCTAGGGAAAAACTCAAGAATAGCATTATTCTGAAATTTCACCATTTGCTTCATTCTGAATTTACAATAAGAAGGAAGTGACATTGATACCTGTTTGTTTTCAGGGGGCGTTGTGAGCAATGCTAAAGTATTTAAGAATAGACAATTATTGTTGGTAAATATATTTAACCATTGAGTTACTCTAGAATTCAAGACACTTGTGACCTAATCTATTTTGATTCTTTCTTATTTTGATCCATTAATTTATTTTATTTATTTTTTAATTTTTTAAATTTCAGCATATTATGAGGGTACAAATATTTAGGTTATGTATATTGCCTTTTCTCCACCTGAGTCAGAGCTTCAAGTGTGTCCATCCCCCAAACGGTGCGCACCACCATTAGGTGTGTATATACCCATTCCTTCCTCCCTTCTGCTATCTGCCCGGCACCCAATGAATGTTATTACTATATGTGCACTTATGTGCATCAATGAATACCAATTTGATGGTGAGTACATGTGGTGCTTCTTTTTCCATTCTTGGAATACTTCACTTAGTAGAATGAGTTCCAGCTCTTTCCAGGATAATACAAGAGGTGCTAGATCACCATTGTTTTTTGTGGCTGAGTAGAACTCCATGGTATACATATACCATATTTTATTAATCTACTCATGGATTGATGGACACTTGGGTTGTTTCCACATCTTTGCAATTGTGAATTGTGCTGCTATAAACATTCGAGTGCAGGTATCTTTTTTATAGAATGTCTTTTGTTCTTTTGGGTAGATGCCCAGTAATGGGATTGCTAGATCAAGTGGTAGTTCTACTTGGAGCTCTCTGAGGTATCTCCATATTGCTTTCCACAGAGGTCGTACTAGTTTGCAGTCCCACTATCAGTGTATGAGTGTTCCTATCTCTCTGCATACACGCCAACATTTATTGTTTTGGGAGTTTTTGATCAAGGAGTTAAGTGATATCTCATTGTGGTTTTGATTTGCATTTCCCTGATGATTAGAGATGTTGAACATTTTTTCATATGTTTATTGGCCATTAGTCTCTCTTCTTTTGAAAAGTTTCTGTTCATGTCCTTTGCCCACTTTTTGATAGGGTTGTTTGGTTTTTTTCTCGCTGATTTTCCTGAGTTCTATGTAGATTCTAGTTATCAGCCCTTTATCAGATGTGTAACATGCAAATATTTTCTCCCATTCTGTAAGTTGTCTGTTTGCTCTTGTGATAGTTTGCTGTGCAGAAGCTTTTTAATTTGATTAGGTCCCATTTATTTATTTTTGTTGTGGCTGTAATTGCCTTTGGGGTTTTCTTCATAAATTCTTTGCCTAGACGAATATCTATAAGAGTGTTTCCAACATTTTCTTCTAGAATTCTTACTGTTTCATGCCTTAGTTTTAAGTCTGTTATCCAAGGTGAGTTGATTTTTGTGAGAGGTGAAAGGTGCTGATTCTGTTTCATTTTTCTGCATGTCACTATCCAATTTTTCCAATACCATTTACTGAATAAGGATTTTTTTCCCTAGTGTATTTTTTTGTCCACTTTGTCAAAGATGAGATGACTATATTACAATGGTTTTATATCTGGGTTCTCAGTTCTGTTCCATTTAGCTCTGTCTCTGTTCTTTGTGCCAGTGCCATGCTATTTTAGTTACTATAGTCTTGTTAGTATAGCTTGAAGTCTGGTAAACTGATGCCTCCTAATTTGTTCTTTTTGCTTAAGATTGCTTTTGCTATATGGGGTCTTCTCTTGTTCCATAGGAAGCATAGAATTATTTTTTCTAGATCTGTGAAAAATATTGTTGGTTTTTTAATAGGGATTACATTGAATCTGTAGATCCCTTTGGGTAGTATAAACATTTTAACAATGTTGATTCTGCTGCCCCATGAGCATGGTATGGTTTTTCACCTGTTTATGTCCTCTGCTATTTCCTTCCTCAGTGTTTCATAGTTTTCCCTGTAGAGGTCTTTTACCTCCTTAGTTATATATATTCCCAAGTAGTTTATTTTCTTTGTTGCTATTGTAAAGAGGATTAAGTCTTTGTTTTGGTTCTCAGTTTGTTGCTGGCATATAGGAATGCTACTGATTTTTGTACATTGATTTTGTAACCTGAGACTTTGCTGAATTTGTTTATCAATTCCAGTAGTCTCATGGCAGAATCGTTGGGATTTCTAGATATAAGATCATTTCGTCAGTGAAGAGCAATAGTTTGGCCTCTTCTGCCCCTATTTGGATGCCCTTGATTTGTTTCTCTTGTCTGATTGCCCTGGCTAGGACTCCCAGCACTAAGTTGAATAAAACCAGTGATAGAGGGCAACCTTGTCTGGTTCCAGTTCTAAGTGGGAATGCTTTCAATTTTAATTCAAAGACATTTCTGTCATTTTTTTCAAAATAATGTTTTTGTGTTTAGGAAAATCACTTGCTTCATAAACATTTTATAAGAATGGACTATAAACAGAACTTAATTATAAAAATCACTGGACTGATTTGTATTGTAGTTGGTTAGTGACTCCATACCATATCACACAATATTGATTCTACAATTGGATTTTTAAGAAAGAGAAAAAATATATTTTATCTTGTAAATTGCAGCTCAAAGACAAAGCACAATATTATGGAACTTTCTCAGATTAAGGAATCAAACATACCAGAATGAAAGGATTAATAATTATGTTCTCATAAGTTTGACAAATTAAATGGTCTCCATAATTTAAATACATATGAAATTTTAAACTACTTTAAAATGAAATTCATTTGATAATTCCTTTTGTTTGAAAAAATAACCAAAGTATATCTGCCATGATAGAAGCTTTACATTGATAATTGTATTTATTTCTCCTGGGAAAAGTGGTTTTATATATGCAGGCACTTAGGTAGAAAAGCACACTCCAGATATTTCTCAAGGATAAAATGTTTCTGATAGTTCTCTGTACTGGGCAATTAAAGAACAAACCATCCTCCTATACTTTACTGAAACATGCTAAACAACACATTTATGAACCTCTCTGTAGTTAGCCACTGTATTTCCCCCAGGAATTCTATTTTCTCAATGTTATTTACTTTTTTACATCAACGTAGGTACTTCTTACATTTCTAGAAAATATTGATCATCTTTAGTAAAATAAGTTTCCCAGTGGTTATAAATGACTTATGAATGTGGTAAAAGAAAGTTCATTGATTTCAAATCCAATAACCTCATATGTGCAGACAGAGTCTTTATGAATCCTACTTATTTATAGGTTTCTATTAAGTGGCTCGGCTCATAGGACTCAAGGTACTGTTTTATCATTATGATTGTGCCTTTGAAGCCAATAGTAAAAATACCAACTGCAGATTATGAATAAAATCACTTTTACTTAGACCTGCATTCACACAATAACACAATTTCATTAAAATAATTGGTTCCTTCAAATTTCAATGAAACCTTCCTTCTTTGGTGTTT
The DNA here is from genome assembly GCA_008086735.1 of Cheirogaleus medius. Taxonomy (NCBI): domain Eukaryota; kingdom Metazoa; phylum Chordata; class Mammalia; order Primates; family Cheirogaleidae; genus Cheirogaleus; species Cheirogaleus medius. The sequence goes on along the minus strand of VBSM01001562.1, from coordinate 49,829,962 downwards.
TCATCCATGTGGTAAGTCATTTTTCTTAGAGCTTTGTTGCACCATACACTTATTTAAATTATAGTCTCATTTTACTCAATATCCATTTTTATAAATTCAAAACAAAACCACAAAATGATACTCTTAGAAACTATAACATCATCTGAAACACTTTGAAGAATGACATTCATTTATGATGATATTCAATAGCACTTGAATTAACTAATTGAGAAGCAGTTTCTGTCATAATACATTTAAAAATGAATGACTTTGAAAAAAAATTTCAGTTGTCTACATAATCTGTTTCATAATCTAAATTATTAGTGTGGGGGTGCATATTTAGGTACTGCAACATAGCTAACCAAAAAAACCCAGTAAACAGTGAGTTCATTCCTTTAAAGATTCAACTGACTGGCAAAATTAGAGTCCAGGAAAATAAATGGCCCCCATTGTGCCCTAATTGTCTATTAGTTCTCTTGCCAATGAAGTCCAGCTAGAGTGTTCTTGGGGTGATCGAAAGTGACCCTTGGGGTATATCTGTTAAAGCAAAGAAAAATTCCAACCCAAATAATTGATAGTTGGATTTCTCCTTACTTCTTTTCCTTCTTTTCTGTTCCCATCCTTTCAGATTTAGGACTCAGGTTGAATGCTTTCTCAAAAATGGATGCTTTGCTTGTTCTTCTGTTGCCTTTCCTTTGCTGACATAATTCTTCACCTATGGGGTGATAAAACTCACACATTCAGGCCTCTGTGCAGCACTGACAATGAGGCGGATCTGTAGTTCAGGTGGGATCTGTATTCAGATGTCAATCTCAACTGAACTGCAAGGAGACATTTCTCTCAGTGACAAAATTAATATAAAGATGTAACATGTTGCCATCAGCTGTTTTTCAGAGAAGAAACATATTTATTTGAGTAATAAACCTTTATGTGCCAACATTGAAGAGTTGATGTTTATAGAACTGTTATATGTGAAATATCTCAACCACAATGTGGAGTTTTTAAAAACATAATTATAAATCCAGACAGCTCCATAAAAAATATATAGTCAAAATATGAAGAGACAATACCATTAGATGAAAACTAAAAGATAGGCCCTGTATTATAAACATATATCCTATCATGTTGAGCATAAACAGGATTTGAGGTGCAAAGAGAATTTATATCAAACTTATTTTGACTTGAGTATCAACTAACCAGTTCTTTGAGAAGGATTGTATTGCCAAGTGAAACTTCTAGGTTGGTGTCAGCAAGTATTTGGCGGGATCAGTTCCTAGTTCTGAGCTAATGGGAGACGTGGCTAATCAATCATGGTACTCTTTCTTGCTGAGTCCAGATTCAGCCTTAGGTATCATTGTGAGTGCCAAATCCATTACTTTATGTAATAGCTGCCTGAAGAATTGTGCTGAAAAAGGCTGTATTTCAATGCCAGTTTGGGGAGCTCTTCTGGGTTGTAACAGTTGAAAAGCACTGATAGAAAACAAAATGGCTCATAGTATATAAAAATAATTCCATTTTGGTATTTTGTTAATTTAAAGGTAATAATTCACACATTCCAATGAACCAATAATAGCTTTCAAACTACCAATGGTAAATAGATTAAAATGTGTCTCCCTTGTCCTCCCCTATGCCTCTTGCCTTCTTTTCACAGTCAAACCTTCTAAAACAAGTTGCTTATTGTTATCTATATGATATCACCTGTAACCCTTTAACTTTCTCTTATTTGACTTCCATCCCCACCATCCTACTGAATCTTCATTTAATCTGACAATTATTTCTATGTAATTAAATCTAACAATTTTTAATCTTTATTTTTCTTGATTTCCAAGCAGCCTTCAGTACTGCTGATCATTTCCTCCTTCAACCTTCTCTTCTGCCTTCTTAATATCCATCCTAGCACAGTCTCTTTGGTTTCTTTTTTTTTTCTTTGTCCTCCTTAGTGTTTTGTTGTGGGGTTTTTTTGTCCCTTCCTAACTCTATAATCAATTTTTAACTGTTGTTTTTTAAGGGCTTTCAGCAAAGTTGTTTTTTCTTTTCCCTTTGTATGTTCTTCCGAGTGAGCTCATGTCCTCCCATATCTCAAATTGTCTTCTATACACCTGTAACCCCTCAACTCTGTATTTGCAGCACAAACATCTCTCCTGGGCTCCAGGGCTATTTTTCCAGAGGCCTTACTTGGCATCTTTACTTGGTACTTGACTAACCAAGTCAAAACTGAATGCTTTACGCTCCTTATAGAACCCCTGATGTTTCTTCAGTGTCCCCTGTCTCAACGAATGACCCCACCTTCACCCTGTTGCTCAGGCCAGAAATGGGGAAGTCTTCTGACTGGTTTCTTTTCACTTATCACTATCCTTTTGATCTATTCTGCCCATTATACCCTCCCAGTATTTTTAAAATCAGTCCATTTCTCTTGATTCACGTTACCTCTAGTTGAATTACACTTCCTATTTCTATTCTTGTTCCACCCAAACCATTCTTCATACTACCAATAGAATGATTGCTGTAAAACTCACATGCCACATCACCATCTAAAATCCTGTTATAATTCCTGTCACTTACATTAAACTTAAATCTTCACAGAATTCACCCTGGCCTGCCTCCTCTCTAGATCCCTAGCTCCAGGATTCAGTTCATTTTCTTCTGCACTACGGCTATGATGTGCATGTGTCTGTTCCATAAATGAGCTTCGTTGTCTTGCCTGGGCAACTTCACACATTTTATTCCTTTATCTTGGTACAGCTTTCACCCCTCCATTATTTAGGGAACTCTTACCATCTTTCAGGATCCAGATTATTGTTTATTCTTCAAGGAGGTCCTCTCTGAATACCCAGGTTGAGTCAGTTATTTCTATTTTATTTATACAACACTCACTACTTGCCTTTTTGAAACTATTACCACACTGTACTTTTTATTCCATAAGGGCAATTTTCATTCATATTTGTCTAGTTCTTAGCTGTATTCTCAACATAGGCACTTCTAAAATACTTTGGAAATATTGCTAGTTCTGTGAATTTTATAGAGGAATTAAAAATACATTTTTCCTTCTTAACAGTACCACTTTTCGTTGGGAGAAATTTCTCTCTTCCATGGGACACAATCTAGTGGGACCAAGTCAGAGGCCCTGCCCTCCTCCAGTCCAAGGTCAAGGATGAGATTAAATTTGGATGAGGGTGCCCACAAAGCAGAACATGAGGGTTAATTCCTTTCTAGTGGAGACACTATGACTGCTCCTGAAGTTGCTATCTCTCAACTCCAATAGGCTACATTGGTGCCTTCTTTCCATTTCCAATACTGTTACTCTCACCCTGATGTTAATTCTCTGGGCGATATATTTGTAATGAGCTTTCTTTTTCATAAGTTAACCAAAGATTTTGTTGTTGTTTTTTTTACAAAAAAAAGAACCCTCATTAACAGCTTTTACTTTTTTCTTTTAACGTGTTAAAACCACATCATGATTTGTTTGGGATTGTGGATTGTAGTCTTGGATTTGTAGACTTTTTCTGTAGCTGGAATTTTAAAATAATAACCCTCAGCCTATAATCCTTTTATGCTTGGCTGTTATAAAATTCTTAAGCATTTCTATTTTAGTCAATCCTATGTTTATTTATTCACTTACACGTTTTCCCTCATGAATGTTTACTTATCACTATGTATCAGATATTAACTGGATACTAGAAATACAGAGATGAAAACACATCCTTTTATTTCAAATTACTAGTGATGAGATACAGTAACAAATTATTTTGATATCTTGAAATGTGATAAATGCTGCAAAAGAGATGATATACAAAGTAAATATGGTATCATGGTCTATGGAGGACTATCACAGTCCCTTGGTATAATGGAAGATTTCTCAAAGGAGGGTCAATAAGAATGGAAGGAGCATGCTGTGTTTGTGAGGATATGTAGTATAGTCATTAAGAGCACAGACTCTGAAGCCAGACTGGATTCAAACACTGGCTCTGCCCCTCTGGCATAGTTTTTCACATCAAACCAACCCAAACAAAAACACAAAACAACAATAGAATAAGTCCACAAAACTGCAAATCATGGTAAGCCCCTAGATCTAACTACCAGTTTGCAGAAAATACAGAGGTCAGAGGAACATAATAAATGACACTACAAAGATGCAATCAGAAAAATCCAGAATTTGGAAAACTCCAGAGAACAAAATCTGCATTTTTGCAATAAAGAGCTAAGCAAAACAGAGAGAGAAAGGATCTATAGATTAAAATAAACTTGAGACATAACAACTATATCGACTATATGGCTTTTGTTTGGATCCTGATTCAAACAACCCAATAGAAAAGTACATTTATGAGAAAACCATGGGAATTTAAATCCTGACTGGATTTAGAAAAATAATTGTTAGTTTGAGCTTTGACAATGGTATTGTTTTTATGTTTAAGAAAGTTCTTTTAGATTTATAGATATATGCAGGAATATTTACAAATAAATAGTAACATGTCTGAAATTGCTTTAACACAATCCACTTTGGAAAGAAAGTGAAATGGAATTATATAAAAAATAAGAGTGGACATTAGTCGTTGATTAATGAGCATTGGCTACTTAAATGGGGTTAAATTCATATTGGAAATTTTAAAAATAAAAATAAATAAAAATCTGCCACTTACCCACATGCCAGTTGTATATGTGATCTTGGACAAATTACATATTATCTCTGTTTTAATCTCAGTTTTCTTTATTTGTAAAATAGAGATAATATTAAACTACTATTTACTATTAGGATTGTTGTGAAGATTAAACAAGCTTATTTAGGTAATGAGTTTACAGTCATGCCTGACCCAGAAATATGCTATATAAATGTTTGTTATTATCATTTAAAAATGGCATAGCAAGAAGATAAATTGTATGAAAAAGAAAGGCTGGAGAGGAAACTGAATATATGAGAATTCTATAACAGGGATTAAAATTTAAAAGGTAAGAAATTAAGTTTTAAGAAAACATAATGTCCTTAGGGCATAGTGAATATATTTGACCAATTTCTATATAATGTTCAGAACATGAGCTCAGTATATAAGAGAGAATGGATAAAGAAATAATTTCATCCTGTTTGTTTTAATTTTTGCTATGCTATAAGATCTCTAGCAATACACAGTCAATTGTACTTTGCAATTATATTGGCTTGTTCAAAAATCTTATAGTGCATTTCCAAGAAGAGGCAGTTTCACTATGATAAAGTTTCCTGATGCTATTGCCTTCATAATAAGCACATTTCATAGTTCACTACTCATGATATTTTTAATCTTCCAAGTTAATGGTTTTACCTAAATTCAGCCAGCCTGTATAAATCATGGAAAACATATATGCCTTTCCATGTGAAGTATGAGTTATTATTTTATTATTAATATTGGATGATGATGATAACAATTACCTCTATGTTCATTCAGAACCCATTTTCAATTTGGGATGTTTTTGCCTGATTGCTGTGTTTTAAGTGATAACTTCAGCAAGCATCCTAGTTACTACATCACTGACGAGCCTGTGTGTTCTTGAAATGATTTTACAGAGGTAATGTGTTTCTGGCTTAGCCTGTCTGATTATTTTATTGAATGTATGAGAAATGTTAGAAATAGCAACACTTTAAATTAACATAATGATCATTTACAGTCATGTGAGCATATTGAAGAAAAAAGCAACATGATATGGCCACATGCCTAGAATATATGGAATTTTGTTAGCGTGAAATATTGACTAATGTAGTGTTTATATAATGCATCTAATGGAGACTGTGAAAGTGATTTATAATTGTTTTTAAAAGCACTATTAATTTAATTTTTTAGCATTTTTATTTTTTTTGCTTCCAAAGAAGCTCTGTATGAATTTTGCTTTCCACTGTGAAAAACACTAAAGGGTAAACCTTTTATAAATATATAATTAAAATTCTTACAAACAGAAATATTAAGTTGTCTCATATGTTTATTAATAGTATTTTACATAATATAAATTTAAAACAAATTAAAATTAAATAAAGTCATTCATTTTATTTTATGAACATTTCACAAATATTAATAATTCTCTATATAGAAAGAAGAAAGGAAGAAGAAAAAAGTATACCAGGTATAATAATTAATATTAATAATTACTGCTATAATTTACAGAGTTTTTTCTTTGCCGGCATTGTGCTAACCATATTATGTGCATTATCTCATTATTCATCACTACAATCGTGTTAGCAGTGGTGGCACCTCTCACCTTAAGCAACAGTGAATAAAAAGAGTCTAAGTAAAAACAGTGTGCTTGCCTTAGAGCTACAAAAAAATCCTCTGTCCCCTTCTCCACTTCCATTAGGCTGCCACTCAACCACTCTTCTATAGAAAGTCTTGAGGTGCCATTGCCTATGCAGATCCTATTAGCACACTCATTTTGGCAGAGTAGGAGGTTAATTCTGAGTTTACTTTCCCAGGTCATACATTCAGTGAATGCCAGACACAATGCTGGGATCACCACTCAGTGATTTCCTCATTTGTTCTTTCTTCCATTCATGCTCCTCCTCTTCTTCTTACCTGCTGCAGAAATTAATTGTTGAAAAAAGTTTCATTTTGGTTGATTAAATCATTAATTCATTCAGATCTCCCTAGTTGATAAAACAGTGTCTCCTTTTGGTGCAGTGATTACAACTCAGACTTCTTGTCCTCGGGAAACTATCTCGGTAGCCTGATCCTTTTTAGCCTCTTGAGTGCTTTCAAATCAGTATTTTTCAAGAATTAGGTTTGCCCCATTCCTGAAAGCAAGTGATCGAGGACAGGTGAAAGTGTAACTGTTAAGGCACTATAGCAGGTCCCTGCAATCATCAGAAGAAAGTACGGTGAAGTGACTGGAGACAAAAACCCACTTTTAAAAAATCTGTGTGTGTGTGTGTGTATGTGTGTGTGTTTTCAGTTGAGATATTTGTGTCTTCCTATATTTTATTTAAATGGACTGTGAGATTGGAATGGTCAGAAAATTGTAAATTATAAATGCTTTAAAAACAAATGCACTTTTCAGTATGAGAGCTTATTTGCAGGTAATGCCATATAATGCTTTATAGATTTAAAACATAAGTAGTTTAAATATTCTTTCAGAATTATGAGATTATTCTAATTCCTTTAGATAATGTAATCCTTTTAGTCTTTATCAATAGTTGTTACAAAATGATATTCAGCCCTTCATTTTGAACAGCGATGCATTTTATATGACCTGTTTGTGTCCCCCACAAAATATTAATAAATAAAATGATGAGTACTTAAAGACTGACCTTTTACTCTGAACCAAAACAGAGAATATGATCATTATATATACATAATATAATAAAAATAATAAAGAAACATCTATTTTGTCAGTCAGGACTCAACAGAAGTAGAACTGGTTGGATGGATGTGTGCATTATTTACTACAAGGAGTTGGCTTACACAATGTGGGGGTTGGCTAAGGAAGTCCAAATCCACAGGGCAAGCAGCCAGGAAGGGAAGATAGATAATGAGTAGTATGAACCTCTACAGGAACAGGTGGATTTTTTTCTCTCTCACAGAAAAACCTTAAACATACTTTTAAGGCCTTCCAACAGATTCCCATAGGTTTGCCCAGATTACCTGAGGTAATTTTCCTTAAAGTCAACAGATTATGGGCTTTAAATACATCTGCAGGTTGCCTCCACAGCAACACCTACATTAGTGTTTGATCAGATAACTGAAGACTACAGCAAGGTTACCACTTTAATAAATCCATCACATCTACCGGTTTCCCAGCAACTTAAGACCGATCACATTGCCCATTTTGAAGTTCTCTCTGAGCTCCTGCCTGCTCATATCCTTCTACTTCCCTTACAGAACCAAAACACTGAACCACCATATTGAATTTTAGAGAAGTATCCTCTTGCTTTTTTCTTTCATCTCGATTTTTGAATTTATAAACAATGATGACACTGTATATTTCCCTGAGGTATGCTTTCTCCACTTAGCCCATTTCTAAGATGTATCATTTTGGTATGAGTAGCTATTGCCATTCATTTTTATTTCTGTGTATTATTGGATTATTTGAATGCACCAATATTCATTTATCCATTCTCCTATATATGGTTCTTTTATTTATTTACAGTTATTCTTGTTCAATCAATAACTCTTTGGAGTTTTTTATACAAGTCTGTAGGGTCACATATTTAAGAGTATTTCTGCATCAATATTTAAGATTAGACTCCCTGGGTTTTATGTGGTAAATCTGGGTTGAATTTACAAAATATTTATAGTGGTAATATCCATTCACTTTGCCTCCCTCAGTATAAGAGATCTAGATCTTTGCCAACACGTGCTATTATCAGACTGTATTAGTTACCTATTTTTGTTGTAACAAATTACCACAATTTATTGGCATAAAACAACACAAATTTAACCTCTTAGGCTATAATTCCAAAGTCAGTTTCACTGGGCTAAGGTCAAGGTGTCACTAGGGCAGATTTCTTCCAGAGGTTCTGAGGGGAAAATCCATTTCCTTGCCTTTTTCAAGCTTCTAGCTGCTGCCTGTATTCCCTGGCCTGTGTTTCTGTCATCTCATCACCTTCCCCTTTTATAGTCAAGTCATCCTCTGCCTCACTCTTCACTCTTATAAATATATTTGTGATCACATCTCCAAGTCTTTAACTTAATCACATCACCATCTAAGGGGTCATTCATAGGTTGTGGAATTTGGGTTGTAAACATTTTTGTGAGGGGCAGAGGCAGGAATTACTCAGCCTACCACATGAACTTTTTGTGCCAACCTAGTATACATCTGTATATATAAAATGCAATTTTACAGTGCTTTTAATATGGATTTTCCTGAATACTAATCAGTTTGAAAAGACATTTGTGTTTCCTCCTCTGTGAAATGAGTGTTTATGTCTTTTAACATTGATTTTTATTGAAATGTTAGCTATGGATGCTGGATATCAATTCTGTTATTAATTATGTCCATGACAAATGTTTTCTCTCAGATTATGATTTATCTTTTAATTTTTAACATTATCTTTTGGCAATATAAACTCTTAATTTTAATGTAATCAAATCTTTTTCTTTGTGCTTAAAATTTTTGTTTCATTTAAGAAATGTTTTCCTATTCCAAACTCATGAAGATATACGCACTAATTATTTTCTTTTAAAATATTTAAACTTTTGACAACATATTTGTATGTATTCCACCTTGAATTCATTTTGTTTATGGTAAAAGTAGGATCCAATTTCATCTTTTTTCTTTGTAGATACCCAACTATACCAGCACTAATTATTCAAGTCCATCATTTATCTCCTGCTTTAAAATTTCACTTCCTTGTGAATCAAGCCTTCGTATAGGCATGGCTCTATTTCTAGGATCTGTATCTTGTTCCATTGGTCTATTTGTCTGTCACTGTGCCAGCACCATTTGGTTTTAACTACTATAAATTTATGATAGCTCTTAAACTCTACTAGAGCAAACACATCACTTGGGATCTTTTAGTAGTGTCTTGTCTTTTGTCCTCCAAATAATTTTAGAAAAACCTTTGCCAAGTTTTAGAAAAAAAAAATTCTGTTGACTTTTGATTGGAATTGCATAGAATCCATAGATCAATTTGAGTGAATTGACATCTTTATGATATTTAATCTCATTAACCAGGAATATCTGTTCCTATAGCTATTTTTTAAATAATCTTTCAATAAGGTTGTACAGTTGACTTCATAGTATTTTACACATATTTTGTTAGATTTATTGTTAGGTATTTTATTTTTTGTTGCTTTCTAAGTGAAATTTTAAGATTATCATCTGACCTTTTATTGCTATTATGTAAAAATACAACTGAGTTTTACATATTGATTTTATATCTAGATCTTTGCTAAATTCTTGTTAATTCTAAAATTTTATTAGTGGATTATTTTAGATTGAACATGTACATAATATTACTTCTGAATAACTAGCATTTTATTTCTTTAAATCCTCATAGTCTGTTTCCTTTCTGTATTGTTAAAACTTCCAATGTATTGTTGAGTAAAACTGTTGATAGTGGTCATCTCTGTCTTGCCTCTCAGTTTGAAAAGAATACTTCTGACTATTCCTTGTGAAAATTGATTTTTTTATAGATTTTGGTAGATATTCCTATCAGTTCAAGGAAGTTATTTTTTTGTTTATCACTTACTAAAATTGTTCTCAAGAATGATGCTGAATTATATGTATTTTTTACATGCATTGAAATAATCATAGTTTTCTACCTTTACCCCTTGGTGATTATATAGGGCCCTAATGTATTTACAGTTTCTAATTTTAAATATGTTTCAACTTATACAAAGTCAACATAATAATACAATAAATCCCCATCACTCAGGTTCAACTGCTATGAACATTTTGCTATTCTTGTTTCATCTATATTGTTCCCTCCATGCTCACTCATTATTTTAATATTTTTATATAATCTTCATATACATTGAATTATACATCTTCTACAATTTTGACAAATGATAAATCTTATCTATTAAGACTATAGAACATTTCCATTATTCTAGAAAGTTCCCTCATCTTTTATCTCAGTTAATCTCATCTCCATCTGGAGACAGCTATTGTTTTGAACTTTTTTCACCATAAATTAGTTTTGTCTACTTTGAAACTTAATATGAATGAAATCATAGAGTATATAGTCTATTATGTTAATTTTATTTAACTCAGCATGATGTCTGTGAGACTATCCCATCATGTTTCCTGTAGTTCATTCCTTTTTATTGCTAAGTAGAATCGTGTTATACAAATATACCACAATTTATTTATTCTACTGTTGGTGGATGTTTGGATTGTTTCTAGATTTTTGCTTATTACTAATAAAGCTTCTACTAACACTTTGTACAAATCTTTGTGCAGATGTATTTTCATTTGTGGAAGTAAATGCTTAGGAATGAATTACCTTTTTATATGTAAGATACTACCAATCTTTTTCCAAAGTGGTTACACTATTTTCACATTTCCACCAGTAATGGATGTAAATGAGTTTTAAGATTTTTAATTATCAAGTTTATTTCTTAATGGTTCTAAGGTATTTATGCTTTCTCTTTCTTAAGTTGGTTTTAGTAAATTATATCTGCCTTCCAATTATTTAATGTTTTTGACATAGATTTTTTTTTGACATACATTTTTATAATAGTTTCTTTTTAATCTCTGCTATGTCTGTGCTGATGGGCCTCTTTGTTTTCTAATATAATTTGTACCTTTTCTTTAATTTTCTTGAGCAATCTTTCCAGAGATTTGTCAATTTTCTTGGTCATTTTAGAGAACCAAATTTTGGGTTTTTAATACTCAATTTATATTATATGAGGTTTATATTTCAATATTTTTAAGAAATATTTTAACAGCATCTTTGTTTTTTCTTTTTCTAAGCTCAAAAATATTTTGTTCATTAATATTCAATGTTTCTTTATTTGCAAGCAACGCATTTAAAGTTACACATTTTACTTATGCCCTACTTGGCTCACACTGGCAAATGTTATGTAGTATTTTCAATATAATGCAGTCTTATGTATTTTCTAATTGTCATAATTTCTTCTCTGATTGAATTCTTTACATGTGCTGCTTAATTTTTAAATGCATGACCTTTTGAATAATTGTTATTTATTTCCAATTAAATGCATTGCAATCTGTAAATGAGGTCTATAGAGGACTTATTCTTTGAAATCTATGAATTTTACATATTACCTAAATAGCCAAATTTTGTGATACCCACACATACTTGCAATGAATGTGATTTTTCTAATTAGATTAATTTGTAAATTATGTTGTTTAAAACTTCTATACACTTGCAGGTGTTTTTGTTTCCTACTGCCATATTTTCTCCTACTCTTCATCATCGGGGCTTAGGAAAGGGCCTTAAATAATAAGGTGAAGACTTTATCTCCCATACGCCCCATCATCAATGGTAAAAAGGTGTCTTACAAACTCATTTCTTCTTACCCCCAACATTTATAATCTCACTACCACTGTCTGCCTTACTAGGACTAATCTCATTTTACCCTTAATCCATATTTAGGTTGATCATAACCAAACCCTCAGAATCGAAGGCCATTTTTCTTTTCCTCTGCTTAATCCTTATAAGGCTCTACCTAATACCTTTTGTCTCCCTCTTTCATCCTTCTGAAACTTCTTAAATCCTTCTAGCTCTGTTTCAATCTTCTATATCATCTATAATAATCCATGCCATCACTGATCAATGTTTTTCATGAAATCCTTCTCTACTGTCTCTACTAATTATCTGTACCATTATTTTTGGAAGAAATATGTGCCTTTATTTCCTTTGTTTGCAATGCATAGTAGTCTTGATTTGATTGTACACAATTTGGAGGAGGAACAATAAACACTTGAGAAGCATTTAGCCATCATGACATTTTTAGATATGAAATAAAATTGGAAATCACCATAGGGAGAAAGCATTCAGTATGTCACCCTTAAATACGATTTAGCTGTAGATTTTCCATAGATGCTTTTTATCAGATTGAGGAAATCCTTTTGCATTTCTAGTTTGATGAGAACTCATTTTATTTCATCATGAATTATTGGATTTTGTCAAATGTACTTTATGCATTATTGAAATAATTATACAGTATTTCCTTTTAGTCTATTAATGTAGTGAATCACATTGATCAATTTTTGAAATTAGCCCAGCATTTTATTCTCAGAATAAATCCTATTTGGTCATAATTATTGCTCTTTTTTATATTTGCTATATTTGATATGGTAATATTTACTTAAGAAGGCTATTGGGGTGTGTGCGTGTGTGTGTGTGTGTGTGTGTATTCTTGACCTAAACATAAAAGCTAAAACAATAAAGCCCTCAAAAAAACATAGGAGAATATATTTGCTACTTCGAGATAGTCAAAGACTTCTTAGAAAAGACATAGAAAAAAATAACCATATTTGAAAAATGATTAGATTTTATTAAAAATAAAAAACTTCTGATTATCAGGATATACTTTTAAGAAAATGAATAGACTAGCCAAAGATTGGGAGGAAAATATTTACGAAACTTGTATATGGCAAAGAATTGGTATCCAGGATATTTTAATAAATTTTATAACTCAATCATAAAAAGACAACCCAAGAAAAATGGCAAAAGTTTGAAGAATCACTTCACAAAGGAAGATATACAATACAAATGGCAATAAATATGTATGATAGTGCTCCAAATGATTTGTATTCAGGGAAATATAATTTAATATGCTGTTCCCATGGATGGTACTGAGGTACCGCTAAATTCCCACCAACGTGGTTAAAATTAAAATGACAGACATTTCATGCTGGCAAAGATACAGAGAAATCGAAACTCTCATATATGCCTTGGGACTGTAAAATGATGGAAGCATTTTAGAAAACATTCTAACAGTCTGCTATGAAACCACACACACACTACCCCATGACTCAAAATTTCATTACAAGAGAAATGAAAAGTGTGTAATTCCATAAAAAGATTTATATTTATAGTAATTGTATTCATAATATCTCAAAATTAGAAAGAACCTCGGTGTTCATTGATAAAGAAAATAGATTAATTCTATTATATTCATACAAAGAAAACTACTCAGCAATAAGAAGGAATTCTAAGTACTGATAGAATCAACATCATGAATGGATCTCAAAAACGTTATGTTGAATCAAAGAGGTCTTGTCCAAATGATTGGTTACATATTGTATATTTCACATGTGGCAAAACAAAAGTTAGGTTGTCTCTGGGTAGTGGGGGAAATGGGTGGAGATTTACTGGGAAGGGAAGTGAAGGAAATTCGTGGGTGATGATACTGGTTGGTATTTTGATAGAGGTTTGGGTTGCACAGCCTTATGTATTTGTCATAACTCACTGAAAGAGACATTTAAGATTTATGCATTTCATTGTATGAAAATTTTACCTCAAAAGAAAAACACTATATACAAATATTAAACTCTAGTTAATGATAATTAATGGCATGTTCACGGAAATTTTGGGGAGAAGGCACAGTGATGTCTACAATTTACTTTGAAATATATATTTTAAAAAGATCCACTGATGGATGAATAGAGGGATAGAGAGATACAATGACATGTTAAATGCTAATTATAGAATCTAGATGATAAGTATATGAGTTTACTGTGGAATTCTTTTAACTTTTTCTGTACCTCCATAAACTTTTATAATAAAGTATTAGAAAATATAAAATTCACATTTCCACACAAAATATCTCCATGGAATGATTGACAATTTTTCAAAACTTTTGGGTGCTATCTGAAATTCAACACTACAAGCATTACCGAGGGCTTGCAAATTTTTATTTTTATAAATTTGCTTTTCTTCATTTGATTACTTTCATTTTTGAAAAATTGAATTTAAAAAATAAATATATTTTATCATAATTCCATTAAATATTTTAAAGTTATTGGGCATATTTTTAATAAATGAAAGTAAAATTTAGGTAATAACATTGTTGATACAGATGTAAGTTCCCCCTCAGTCATAGCTAGTTGATTTATTTCTAACATGTTGAGGGCATTATTATAGCTATAAGGTTAAAAATAATAATAATTATAAAAAGCAGCAGCTAAAGCTTAGTGATTGCAGGTATTGCTCAGGGAAAGAATATTTGATCATAATTCAAAGGGTCTGTGTTTCAAATCTGGATGCCTACTAATAATTTTTGCAAATGGATACATCCATTGGGAAAGACTGTTGAGCTAATGTGTTTGACCCCTTCTGGTTTTTGTTTTTGTTTTTTTCATGTATTGTCATTTGGAGAATTTGCAGAGCTATTCATATGTTGTCAGACCACGAAGCAATTTTTATAATGCTTTAACATAATATTGTAGTAGTGAAGAGTTCTGATTTTACAATATATAGACATAGAAGTTAATCTGATGTCTATCTTATACTACTTGTTTGTTTGAAAGCAAATTGTAAACAATCTAAGCCTCATTTTACTTATTATTAGGGAAGAACAATGGTTTCTTTCTCCCAGTACCATTGTATTTCATGGTGTTTATATTATGTTAATATTATACTAAGCAATAACAAAAAGAGTGTAAAAGTCAAGAATATTATATATAGTTTGCTGATTTATTATGTGGTTGTTTTTAAATTCAGATTGTTGAAAACTAACTTTGAATAGTTTTAACACAAAGAATTGAAAGAAAACAAGGCAATACAAACCAAAGATCAACAAGTAAACACAAAAGCCTGAACTCTAAAAGAATATACCACCTACTAAGACATAAAACATTTGCAAATTATGTGTGGAAATTTAAAACAGGCTCCCCTGAAATTTTCAGAATGAAAACTGATTTTGATTTTGAAAGAATGTCTAGAAGTTTATATGTGTTGTTTTCACTCATTTTGTGACTTAAACAAGTTTTTGTACTTTCATTTTTAAAGGTCAGCTTGTTACAGAGAAATCACACCTGCTTCCTTAGTCACACACATCATCTCTAATTGTGTTTTTAAAAAAAAAAAAAAACACTATTGTCAGACTCAGAAATCATTAGCAGATTTTTCTATGTATTTTCCTGGTAAAGCCCCAAAATCCACAGAAAGAACAACTTGAAATCATCTAAGATAGAGAAGTCAGACTGGAACTACCTAACAACATGAGTTTAATGTTACATTTGGGCGTTTGGAAAATCAGTTCCTAATGTAAAGATAACTGCTAGAATAAACGTTCAGGTTTTATGACCATATACCCTAGGTCTTTCTAGAAGGATCCTATTTATCAAAATGTTTCAAAAAGTAAAATGGGCCATAAATAAATCATTATATAGGTTTTGTTTGGTATAATTTAGAACACTTAAATTGTTTTGCTGCATTTTCTTATAGAAACCTTGAGGGGCTCCTCATTTATTTTTAAAATCAGACCATTTCAGCTAGAAAGATGAAAATATAGACTTTAATGTAGTAATCAGAAACAAAGCAAAACTCACCTTCGCTGTTTAAGGATAACATAGCACAAATGGGTTTACATATAAATAATAAAGGAAGATATTTGCATCTTGGCTGAATCACAGCACCAGTTCAAATTAAAGTTTGCTAGCTGTATTATGATTTCTAAGATCTGTGAAAATAAAATTTAATAGAGAATCTAACACCTATTTCCAGTGATGCCAAAATAAGGCTTCTTTTGTTTGTTTGTATTTTTTAAAATTCATTCAAAACTACTGCAGTGGAAACTATTACAGCCTTTTTGGAAGTCAATTTGAGAAGTTACATCAAGAACTTCATGTATACTTAAACCCCTGATCTTATAACTTCTAAGATTTTTTTCCTTGAAGAAATAATCAAACATTTATTAAAATATGTGCATGTAGAGTTTTGATTATAATAGTCTAAATAGAAAAATAACCTAAATATATAGAAATAAGATTTATCAAAAAATTATAATATTCCATGCCATTTAACACTATGAAGTATATATCTAAGATTATTTAAAATCTTGTGATTATACTCACAATTAGTAATAAAAATAAAAAGTTTTCAAAAGGTAATATATAAGTTATAAAATCACTCACCTTCACACTTATGCACAAAAGCAAAATAAAAGATATAATAAAAAAACCATAAGAAAATTCAACATTATGCTAAAATTGGTTAGGTCTGAGTGGTAAAATAACGGATAACAATTTGCCTTTTTATTTTTCTGCATTTCCCAAATACTCTGACAAATATGTGTAATAACTTTTATCATTAAAAAATATTAAACATTTTTACTCATGAAAAAATACAGGTCCTCCGAGGATTAATTTTGGAAATCCTGTTCACATTCTCATGTTGGATAAATATAACAGAAGACACACAACAGGACTAAGGGCCTTTAGGGTAAGCCATTTAACCTTTCTGCATCTTAGTTTGCTAATCTATTAAATGCACCTCATGTTGCTCTTTGATGAAAAAAAATGAGTAAAACTTGGTTCACAAAGTCAGATAGATAATAGATGTTTATTTCTATTATTGAACTACATTCTTATTTTAAGAATCTTGGTGTTAGAAAAATAATCTCCCCAACAGTAGCATCAAGGTATTCATAGAAGGAGAACTTATCAGGTCCTGGAGGCATTCATAATGGAATTTAGTGTCTCTTGGTCATCTGTCCACCCTCTTGTCCTTAAGTTTTCTCTTGTTCCCAAGACCACAAGGCTTACTGATTTCTTTTCTCTTCAACTACCTTCCTTTCTTTCCACTCTCCCATTGATCCAGGATATTCCTTTCTTGAAGTGGTATAAACATAGTAATTAGAAGCCAATCTATGGCGGGTTAGAATCCTAGCTCTGCCACTAAATGGCTATGTGACTTTTGCAAGTTATGTAGCATCTCTATGCCTCAGTTTCCTCACCTATAAAATTGGGATAATTGTAGTACCTATTTCATATGGTTATTGCAAGTATTGTATGAAGTGCCTAGTCAAGTGTCTAGAACTGTGTTTGCCACATAATGAGGGCTCTATAAATGTTAGGTATTATTATGTCTATTCTAATTAGCATGGTAGAGAAAGTGCAGGGGTGGGGGAATGAAAGGGATACAGGATATTTTTATGAGATTCTTTTTTATACAGCAATTGCTGTTTTTGCTGAACTATGGTCCCTGTGTCACTTCTATTAAGCAATTACACAAGCATGACATTTGTTGGTGCTCAGAAAGGGATAGGGGAATTTATGTTGCAGTATTACTATAGTCTAGACAGTTAACTGGGCACTAGTTTACCCCAGATTCTTGGCATTGTTAATGTTCTCTCAGATAGGAATTTTCTTGATGACAGCAGATGAAAGTAGAATTAATGATAGCACAAAAGAGTTCTTAAGTCAGACTCTGTGGTGTGACACCAAACTTCCTAAAGATTTTCTGCAAAATGTTAGTGGCAAGCACTTTTCAAAGAATGCTGATCTGAATCTTTAACACTGCTTCCCACTTTGTGATCTGGCCAAAGCAACATTTGGTTTAGAAAGGCCCTTCCTGCTAAAGGAGTATGAGTCTTATTTTCACCAATTTATGACATTAGTCATATTAGAATAGTATAGGTTCAATTGTACAAAGTCTTTTCATCATGAGGAGCTATACCTTTCTAGAAGTTGCGGTGAAGTTATAATACATTGGGGAAAAGGCTAATGATAGAAGGTAGTCTGCTGTTATAGCTGGCAACTGGAGAAAACAAGGGGGGATGCTATGTATGGCTCAGCATTAAAATGTTAGAAAGCACAAAAATAGTAATACCCTGACCCTAGTTATGAAGGATTTCAAAATAGTAGAAATGTGGCATTTTTATTAAAATTCAAAGTATGCACAGTCAACACTGAACAAATCAATGATGTTTTTTTCCTAGTTTTCATAGCCTGAAGGCCAATGTTACCAACTACACCAGATATGCTTTGATAGGGCAATAAAGTAGGAATTCAAATTATATCAAACTCCCCAATTAGCCAGTGAGATTCAGATATAGGCAGCTTTGGTTATAGTGATTCTGTTATAGACTAAAACTCCAAATAATGTAAACATTCAGAATTGTGTTACAAAGCTGAAAATAAATAGCTTCTGATTTTAAAGTTAATAAATATGAAAGATGGCATTCCTCATCTCAACAAACACGTTTACTTAAGAGGTTTAGAATTGTGTGCTGAGATTGGGATGTTTCAAAATTCCATTAAGAAAACTAGGGTTTCTCATAAATCAGGACTCTACCATCGCACCTATCTTAACTACTACCTGAAGCACATTCCTTTTGGTAGTCAATGGACAAATTCCTACTCTCTCTGCAGATCAACTCAAATTCTTTATTCTCTAGAAATAGCTTTCCATGTCTCAGGGGTTTGTTATTATTTTTCTCCTGTGATCCTACTGTGCCTTTGTATATTAAAGGCTATAGCAGTCACCATTGGAAATTAGAAATGTGTGCTTACTCTTCTTTTCCCTGAACTACACATTTTTGAAAGAGACTAGATCTTTTTGTCTTTGCCAATGCCTAATATGACAGGCAATATACATTTATTAAATGAAGTTTGAGGCGCATGAAAATTACCCCCAATCAAATTGATGACAATTTACCCTGAGGTCAGCTATATCCTCTCACCCAAGAAAAAGCTGAATAATTTCAAATATATAAAACATATATATGTTAATTTTAAATAGTAAGAAAAGGAGAGAAATTGTCTGCATGGCTTTGCATTTTGTTTTTGTTTTAAAAGTGAATGGAAGGCCAGGCGCGGTGGCTCACGCCTGTAATCCTAGCACTCTGGGAGGCCG
>VBSM01001562.1:49788524-49805542 GCA_008086735.1 Cheirogaleus medius | reverse complement strand
AATGTTATTCCTACATGTCCACTTAGGTGTTGATCCGTTAGTACCAATTTGCTGCTGAGTACCAACAATACATGAGTGGATCAACAAAATGTGGTATATGTATACCATGGAGTACTATTCAGCTTTAAGAAACAATGGTGATATAGCACCTCTTGTATACTCCTGGATACAGCTGGAACCCATTCTACTAAGTGAAGTATCTCAAGAATGGAAAAACAAGCTAGCTGGATTTTGAATGTTGTTATCATGGTCTTTTTTCATCTCCAAAATGATGCTTTCCTCTCTGCATGGGCTTCTTTCCTAGGAAGGCTTTTTCTACCTGGCAGGAAAGAAGGTAGCTGACAGCCTCAAGCCTATATTTCTATTACTTTGTGAGCAAAAGAATGAGAGAAACTGTTTCTTTTAGCACCAGGAATATTAGAGAAAACTCGGTTTGTTCCTGGTATGGACCATCCCTCAACCAGTCTACTTGGGAAAGAAGTATCCACCTGGCTGTTCCTGGGTTATATGTCTACTGTAGTGGAGTGAGTGGAGGGGAAGAAGAAGGCTGTGAGGCAGCCCTCTCAAATTTCACAAAATGGATTTGTCATACGAAAAATGCTTCAGAAATCTTAAGTGAGGAAGGTTTGCTTGGCATGAAAACAATAGTCATTCTGTAAAGTAATTTTCAGTACATCTGAGATACTTCCCTCTTATTCATTTAAGAGTTAAAGTGCGTATCTCACTGCCTTTTGATTAAATGATACGTAAATGCTATTATAATTACATATTTCTCAGGTTTAGCTATTGACTGGTGTTCTTCAAAAAGCCTAATTGAAATTGCCGTTGATATTGCTAATAAAAGCTATATAACTTTAACTTTTTTAAATTTCAGCATATTATGAAGGTACAAATGTTTAGGTTATATATATTGTCTTTGCCCTACCCGAGTCAGAGCTTCAGGCATGTCCATCCCCCACACAGTGCACACTGCACCCATTAGATGTGTGTATACCCCTGCCCTCCTACCGCCTCCCATCTGCTGGAAACCCAATGAATGTTATTACTATATGTGCACTTAAGTGTTAGTCAGTTAATACCACTTTGACGGTGAGTACATGTGGTGCTTGTTTTTCCATTCTTGTGATACTTCACTTAGAATGGGCTCCAGCTCTATGCAAGAGAATACAAGAGGTGCTATATCACCATCATTTTTTTGTGGCTGAGTAGAACTTCATGGTATACATATAACACATTTGTTTAATCCACTCATGTATGATGGACACTTGGGTTGTGTCCACATCTTTGCCATTGTGAATTGTGCTGCTGTAAACATTTCAGTGCAGAAAACTTTTTTATAGAATGTCTTTTGTTCTTTTGGGTAGATGCCTAGTCATGGGATTGCTGGATCAAATGTTAGTTCTATTTGGAGCTCTTTGAGGTATCTCCATATTACTTTCCACAGAGGTTGTACTAGTTTGCAGTCCCACCAGGGGTGTATGAGTGTTCCTATCTCTCCACATCCACACCAATTTTTATTGTTTTGGGAGAATTTGAACAAAGAGTTAAGTGATATCTCATTGTGGTTTTGATTTGCATTTCCTTGATGATTAGAGATGTTGAACATTTTTTCATATGTTTATTGGCCATTAGTCTCTCTTTTGAGAAGTTTCTGTTCATGTCCTTTGCCCACTTTTTGATAGGGTTGTTTGATTTTTTTTCTTGCTTATTTTTCTGAGTTCTATGTAGATTCTAGTTATCAGCCCTTTATCGGATATGTAACACACGAATGTTTTCTCCCATTCTGTAGATTGTCTGTTTGCTCTGGTGACAGTTTCCTTGGCTATGCAGAAGCTTTTCAATTTGATCAGGTCCCATTTATTTATTTTTGTTGTGGCTGTGATTGCCTTTGGGGTTGTCTTCATAAACAATAAATGTTGGCGTGGATGCGGAGAGATAGGAACACTCCTACATTGCTGGTGGAACTGCAAACTAGTTCAACCTCTGTGGAAAGCAATATGGGGATACCCTAAAGCGATACAAGTAGATCTACCATTTGAGCTAGTAATCCCATTACTGGGAATATACCCAAAAGATCAATGACACTCTACAACAGGGACACCTGCACTCGAATGTTTATAGCTGCACAGTTCACAATTGCAAAGTTGTGGAAACACCCCAAGTGCCCATCAATACATGAGTAGATTAATAAAATGTGGTATATGTACACCATGGAGTACTATTCAGCCATAAGAAACAATGGTGGTCTAGCACCTCTTGTATTTTCCTAGATACAGCCAGAACCCATTCTACTAAGTGAAGTATCCCAAAAATGGAGAAATAAGTACCACATGTACTCATCAGCAAATTGGTTTCACTGATCAACATTTAAGTGCACATATAGGATAACATTTATTGGGCATTGGACAGATGGATGGGGGGAGGAGGGTGGTAGGTATATGCATACATAATGAGTGCAATGTGTACCATCTGGGGGATGGACATGCTTGAAGCTCTGACTCTGGGGGGAAAGGGGGGGAAAGGCAATACATGTAACCTAAGCATTTTTACCCCCATAATATGCTGAAATAATAAAAAATAATACACGCATCATTTTTTGCAGATCTAGAAAAAATAAATCTACATTTTGTATGGAACCAGAGAAGACCCCATATAGCAAGAGCAATCTTAATCAAACAGAACAAATTGGGAGGCATCAATTTTCCAGACTTCAAGCTATATTACAAGGCTATAGTAACTAAAACAGCATGGGATTGGCACAAGAACAGAAATATAGACCAATGGAACAGAAGTGAGAACCCAGATATAAAACCATCCTCATATAGCCATCTCTTCTTTGACAAAACAGACAGAAACATAGACTTAAGAACGAAGCTCAGTATATTTTTTTGCATGGTTTTAGACAATTTTCTGAATTATTTTACTTTTGTTATTCATGAAGCTATGAAGATATTACCCATTGGAGAAATATGCCAAAGGCAACTAATAGAATTATCACTAAACAAAATGCCAAGACTGCACCAACACCTTATGGGATACAATATAACCAATTTTACATTCAACTCCTCTCTAAATCCTACAAATTTGGGCAGATATTTAATATGCTCCAGTGTTGACAGTTAGGGTTGAGACATGAGAACCCCAGGAGTGGGACAGGACTTTGCCAAAGAGCAACATGTGGACCTGTCAGTTCACTGAGAAGCTGTTCGACCTTGAGGGGAACCTTCCACCAATTAGGGATGTCTGCAAACAGACCCCGCCCTGAAGCCTGAGGGCTACAGCCTAGATGTCTACAAATGGACCTGGGCTTCTGATCTGAAGGAGGAGAGAATGATCAAAGGATGTCAGCCCAGCAGATAATAGCAGTTTGCTATTTTAAGCCTGAGACAATGTTCCTATCTCTCTCCCGAGTTCATGTCTCAGTAAATGAGGAACTAGATAAAGTAGAAAGAAGTACGTGGTCTCTTTGTTCCCATTAAGATTATATGCTTTACTGCTAACTCACGAGCTTTTCAAGTGAAATCGTTGCACTCTATAACATGAAAAAGAATAAAAACGGGTGTTAGACTTCAGTTAGTACCACCCTGGCTCACGGGAATGCTGGTGGTCCCCTGACCTCCCCACACTCTTTCACCTTTTTGTTCCATGTTGTTGTCTCTCCCATCTCTTGCAATGCACACTGCCTGAGGACCATTATATCGGAGGTGTCACAAACCCCTGATACTTCGGAGTTCTCTTTCTGCTGAGTAATATCAGGTTCACTTACATCCATTATTATGATAGACTCACTGTGATTATTGATTCTCTCCAATTACAAAGTGACTACTTCCTTATGGGGAAAAAGAGTATTTATGTGAACTATCACTGTCTGAAGTGGTCAGTAGAACAAATTATAGAAAATGGCATGCTCCAGATTATTAATTCATTTCAGAGAATGTTTGGAATTTTTTCTCTGCAAAGGAACTCTGAAAGAATTTCATCACCCCGATTAGAAATAGACATTCCAATTATTCAACAAATTCTTATTGAACGCTTGCTCTGTTCTTGGTCCATGCTATAAGAAACAGATAGTAACAAACAACTCCCCCCTGAAATGAAGACATAAAGAAATAATTTGGTTTTACTATTAGAACCTAGGCATATGTAAACTGGAGTATCTGGTGGGCCCCAAAGAAAGTGAATTATGAATGGACAGGGTGAGTTCTATGAGAGAAAATTCACCAGAAGTGAAAAGTGGAATATAGGGTCTGCTATAATGTGTTAGTTACACTGGTACAGAGAGAAAAAAATACTGCAAGAAAGTACTGGTTTCAGGTAAAGCATGACTCTTATCAGATGAAATTATTTTGGATTTGGGGAACAAAATACCATGTAGCACATGTAAGAAATGGAGCTGTCTCACTCAACATCACTAACTGAGAATAACAAACAAAGGAGAGGAAGTCATTCATTTCTTCCTGAAGATTGTCAAACTGTGTATCACCTTGTAGATTGAAAACATTGGTGTCTGCAATCATAGTTCTTTAAATAAAACTGAAGTCAGTAGAAGTGATGATGGTAGTTTTTAGTGTCAGATCATCATCAATGTGTTGATCCCTTCCTGAAAAACCTTGAGCATATAATGAAGTCAATAATGAACAACTAACCTTTTACGTATTTAGAACTTGACAATGATGGTTATATGGACATAGAGGTACAAGAGGTTTCATATTTACCCTAATTCTAAAGGCAGGAGAAAATTCAATTACATATATATAACATGCCTGCTTTCCATCTCATTTCTGATGAAAAACGTCTATTGCACACAATGTTTGGTTATAAAATAATGCTTTGTATGCAGCATCAAAATATCCCATAGCTATCTCAAAAGTGCTGGCTCAAAATACTGTATTCTATGAAAGTTTCTTGGCATCCATGAGAAGGCACTTTATAGGAAACATGACATTGAGTTATCTGGCTGAAGAATATGAGTATTTTTATTATTTCCTTTTATTCAAGAAGAGACCAAGTTGTTATCAGATAGATAATATGCTAAGCAAGGTATATATCAAACACCTAATTCTTTCTATTAGGGCAATGTAGAAATTGGTTAAGATGAGGTACTCATGATAGTTTAGAAAAAGTAGAAAAGCCAAAATTTAAGATAAAACCAATCACATATACAAATTAATAACTATTTAAAAAACAATTTTAATAAATATATTTTACTTGTAATTCTTTGATAGATACCTCTGTTATATTGGCATTTGTTTTGTGATAGTTTCCTAAATAAAACCCAAATAAGACCCTTATCATTCCCCATTTGCCACATAGGGTAGGGTACTATCTTACAAATAAAGGTCTGCAAAATTGACAGTGGTGTACAAATCCTCATTTAATTACTGTATCCATGAGTTTTGAAATATAAAAAGGCAAAATTGCATATAAAAGTATAAAGATATTTAATCTTACTCTACTCTAGTATTTCTGAGCCTAGGCACTATTGATATTTGGGGTTGGATGATATCTTCTTGTTGAGAGGATAGCTACCCTTTGCATTCTAGTATGTTTATCAGTGTCTCTGGCCACTACCAACTAAATACTAGTACTCCTTCCCCATTTCTGATCAGCAAGACTGTCTCCAGATATTATGAAACATCCCCTGGGGGCAACACTGCTCCTGGTTGAGAGCCACTGCTATCGTTTTACCAGTCTTCTCCTACCCACCAATGCTCAATCCTCCCCAGAAATTACCTTTATTAATTCTTTGAGTATCCTTCTAGAGGTTCTTCAGGTAAACATTTTTTTAAAAAATTTGATGTCAAGGACATTATACAAAATAAGATCAACATAATTTTAATTTATTGAGGAACATATGGATTGTTTCCAGTTTTTGTTATGTCTTAAAATGAATAACTTTATATATCTATGATTTTATATGTGTACAAGTAATAGTAAAATAAATTCCTAGTACTGGTGTTTATTTGGAAATTAATAAAATAAATTATAAAATAAAATAAATTAATAAAATAAATTCCTAGTACTGGTGTTTATTTATTTGTATATAATTTTTAATGTATATTGCCAAATTTCTCTGCAAATATATCAATTTGCATGCTTACCAACAATGTAACTTCACTAAAGATAGTGTTTGCTTGTTAGTAGAAGTAGTGGTGGTATTTGGTAATTCTTGTTATTCTCCATTTTGCTTTGAGTTGCAGGAGAAAAAGGCATAGATATTGAACTACACTGCTGCCATATTCATACTATAATTTATTTTATAAAATATTAACTTGGAAACTAGTGAGGTAAATTAGAAAACAGTTATTTTTAGGGAGACAGAGGAAACTGATAAAGTCCAATGTGATAAGGTCACTGGTTTCTGTAGATGTTGATAAAAAATACTCTATCCATCCAGCAAGAAAAGGTGATAATCTAACTGGTCTTGAATATTACTCACCACAATAACAGTTCAAGCATGAAATTTCAGAATCATAAACCCTTATTAAGCTTTTCAGAGGCTTTCTTAGGCAAGATTAGGAAAATTTTGTAAGGAAAAACAATTTTAATCATGATTTTCAATATAAATATAGACCTTGATAGGTGACATTTGTGATACTTTTTACCTTTGGCAAAAGCCTAATGAGTCATGGCAATATACATCTACCTAAAGAGGTGATACGTGTTATTTTCACTTTTACCTTATTGTTTTTGGGTATAATTTTATAAATGGGTCCAGCTGGCCAGCATCTGCCTCCATTTCATGAAAATTCACTCATTATTAAAAATCACTCATACAAATGCTTTCCTTTTATTCATGTTATGCAGAAAGAAGACCGTCATATGTCGAGATATCAGTTTGAATCAAGACTTCTTCTTTGTCATCATGATTGTGGCTCTTTCTCTATTTTTCTATCTTGCCCAAACCCTCAACAAAGAAATGTTATTGGAAGAACTAATCAAAGATTTAATTTTGTTTAAAAAAAATGTGAGCTTATCAGGTACACATATATGATGCTCATTAACATCCAGTGTTTTACGTATTAGAATTAAAATATGATTGCTATGAATGATTTTAAAGGTTTATAAATACTATACTTACTGCAACTCACAGCACCAAAGTATTCCTTATCATGTCTGTAAAAGCGAATGCAATTATTTATAAATGATTATGCTCAAATATCTCTCTCAGCCAAAACAATATTAAAAGTCATGATGTAGTCAACAATGATGGCATATAAGAAGCTCTAAAACTATGAACATGACTGAGTACATTTTATGTCTATAAATCTGAAAGTACTTAGAAGGATCTAAAATTTATGAGTACTTTAGGTATTATAAATTTTTATCAAGTGTGTCCTTTAAAACTAAAGTTTTTATTCATGTTATGTGAGATTTTTACACAGCTTATCTTGCCTAAAACTAACTTTCCATATGAACCCTGATAGCTGGACACCAGCTTATTTGATGATCATATCAAATGAGGATACATCCATTCAACAGTCCTAGAAGCAACCCCTTTGAGCTTATTTCAAGACCAATTTGAATTAATACTCATTAACTAAATGACTTTCTTGGGAAGGTGAAAAGAAATGATGCAGTCACCTAGGAAAATCTTTTCCTATATATGCCTTGATATATACTAGGTCTCTCCAGACCAACTCCCTCTGAAATAACAGGATCGGAATGCTTTCCTCATCCAGGAAAGTAAAAACAAAGTAGAGTTGTTTTGATGGATATACAATTGACCTTATATGAAACAAAGAAGATAAATTGTGTGAATTTTGCTTTATGCATCCTGCTGTATTTTGGCTAGGTCCTGTAGATTCTTCTTGGTATAGTTCTTTTCCTCTCTTAGAAGACACATCACTTTCCTAGATTATGGTTAGAGTTGATCTGGTGTCCAGAAGTGGAGAAGGATCCTGAGAGGGCTCATTTTTGTCGAGCAGAGCAGATTCCCCTACCTTATCTCCAAGCAAAGAGGAAGAAGCTCACACTTTTGACCAGGAGGAAAAAAATACTTCCACAAGTCCAAGGGCTCAGGGGGATTTGGAAATTCAAAATTTTGAGTGCATCAATCCAGATGCACAGATCTCATGTTTGTGGGTCCAACTCCATCCCAATTAAATATGTACTCCTGACCTAGCAGACTTGGTAAGGTTGAGAATTTTACCTTCTCTGGAGCTCTGCTACTCTTTCTGTTAGTTCTAGTCCTAACCCTGAGCTTCTTCTGCCTTCTAGATGCCAGCCTCATAGTCTATTTATATGCTCCCACATTTATCTTTCTTGGTTTTTATATTCATCCTTAAAATGATGATTTACCTCAGCTTTTCATTGTCCTTAGCCAATGCACAAATTGTTCAAAGTAAGGGCCATAGAATTTCATAGTTTTTATAATTATAACTTCCCCTGATCTCTCAAACACCAGAAATATTGCACCATTCAGTGCATTTCCTTTCACTGTTATACTAGTTAATCGCAAACAAAGATTTAACACTTGCACTGTTACCTTGTGCAAAGGGCTTATCCATGCTCCCCCTACCACCATCAATGGGATCTTCCCTGTCAGTCAGCCTGCAGGAGATTCAACTTCAAAATCTTCCTTAGATTCTGTATCCTAGGATTATTCGTGGCATCAAATGTCATAAATTGGATTCCCTGGGAAACGGAGTCTGAGATGGAGATTTGTACACAAGTGGTATATTGAAGAATGTTTTTAAGATAACACCTGTAAGGGAATGAGGAAAGTAGAAATGGACAGAGGAATAAATTAAACTGTTAAAAGAATCTAAACAGAGAGCTCAGCTAATCATGGTGGGACCACTGGAGCTGGGATCTCTCTCTCGCTCATACATACACACACACACTTATATCCTTAAACTTACTCTCTTGTATATAGAAAAAAACATGAAATTCAGAGTCATATTAACCTGTTACTAAATTTCTTTGTCCAAGTTATTTACTCCCTATCTACTTTTTCATTTGAAAACTGAAAAAAGGTGTAATTATCAAAAACTGATGATATAATGTAAAATATTTGCCTAGAGTGGTACCTAGTACATAATAATCGCTTTTAAATATATTAGATTTTCTTGTACCCTTTCCTCATTTTGCTCTTATTATTCATGCCTAAAGATGATTTTTGTCTATAGTTAGTTCTATGGTAGTTTTGGTAAGAAATATATGTTTGACAGGTATCCAATTATATAGCTTTTATGGTTTTCCACCTGTTTATGTCCTCTGCTGGGTCGGCAGAATCAACATTGTTAAAAGGTCTCTGCTACCTAAAGTGATCTACAGATTCAATGCAATCCCTATTAAAATACCAACATCATTTTTCCCAGATCTAGAAAAAATAATTCTATACTTTGTATGGAACCAGAGAAGACCCCATATAGCAAAAGCAATCTTAAGCAAAAAGAACAAATGGGGAGGCACCAATTTACCAGACTTCAAGCTATACTACAAGGCTATAGTAACTAAAACAGCATGGGATTGGCACAAGAACAGAGACATAGACCAATGGAACAGAATTGAGAACCCAGATGTAAAATCATCCTCATATAGCCATCTAATCTTTGACAAAGCAGACAAAAACATACACTGAGGAAAAGAATCCTTATTGAATAAATGGTACTGGGAAAATTGGATAGCCACACATAGAAGACTGAAATAGGATCTGCACCTTCACCTCTCACAAATCAACTCACAATGGACAACAGACTTAAACCTAAGGTGTGAAACTATAAGAATTTTAGAAGAAAATATTGGAAAAACTCTTATGGACATTGGCCTAGGAAAAGAATTTATGAAGAAGACCCCAAAAGCAATCATAGCAACAACAAAAATAAATAAATGGGACCTGGCCAAATTGAAAAGCTTCTGCACAGCCAAGGAAACTATCACGAGAGCAAACAGACAATCTACAGAATAGGAGAAAATATTCACATGCTACACATCTGATAAAGGGCTGATAACTAGAATTTATATAGAACTCAGTAAAATCAGCAAGAAAAAAGTCAAAGAACCATATCAAAAAGTGGGCAAAGGACATGAACAGAAACTTTTCAAAAGAAGATAGACTAATGGCCAATGAGCTGGAGCCCATTCTACTAAGTGAAGTATCACAAGAATGGAAAAACAAGCACCACATATACTCACTATCAAATTGGTATTAACTGATCAATACTTATGTGCACATATAGTTTTATTCATTGGGTGCCAGGCAAATGGGAAGAGGGAGGAGGGCATGGGTATATACACACCTAATATGTGTGATACACACCATCTGGGGGATGGACACTCTTGAAGCTCTGACTTGGTTATGGGAAAGACAATATATGTTACCTAAACATTTGTACCCCTGTAATATGCTGAAATTAAAAAAAATAAAGATAAAAATAAAAATACTAATCATCAGAATATAACTATACTGGCTTTCATTCTTAAGTTGTTATGATTTAATGTATAACATGAGACTAAAAAGACATCCATCTTAAGAGAGGAGACACTGGTTCAACAATCATTTATTTAGCACTTACTATATATGAATTAGACACATGCTAGGTTCTGGGTATATAACAATGGATAACATACTCTTTTTGCCCCTCCAGTATATTCACTCTCTCTCTAGAAAAGACAGATTTGCAACCATATAATAAAAATATAGATATGAAATGTGAAAAATAAAAATGTGAAAAGATTCCTGGAAACAGCAGGGATCAGTTTTTCCCTGCAGCTGCCTTGAGAACATCTGCTGATGCAGGGAACACTGGGTGTAAATGGCTATGTGGAGGCCAGGGGGAATGAGGGCTATCTGCAAAAGTTAGAGAGTTGAAACTAAGACCACCGAATATATCTGCATCTCTTAAGGGGCTCCTCTTAGAGAAAAGGAAGATTTTTTTTAAAAAAATGTTCTGGCTTGCAAAGACATGACCAGAAAATGCCATCGAGGCCTTGGCTCTAAGTTAGGAAAATATTCTTCTTTAAGAATTTTTAAACCATATTCCCTTTTACATGTAAAAGTAGAATTTAGATTTATACCAGCTGAATAATCTATAAAAACCTCAATTTAGAAATCAATTTAAGTAGTCTCTAGTTCATAGTACCCCAAATTGTTTCTAAATGGAAGTATCCACAAATCAGGGTTTGCAGCATTCTCACAGATAAAGCCCAGCAAGTGTTAACAAACTACAAACATAAAACACACAGGAAAACCATGGCCATAAGTATGAGTCAGCAGAAACAACTAACAGATACTTTCTCACAGGAACTTTTTAATACAAATTTAAAAATAAGCATGCATGAAATACTTTTAAAAATAATAGAGAACAGAAAATACAAGCACAGAATAGGATAGAATACAAATAGACAAGATACATATGGAAAAACATTCACAGAAATATATAAATACATAAATTTTTTAAATCTTTGGATAGATTGCTCAAGAGATTATACATAATTAGTGAGGTGGAAGGTATTTGTATAAATTACCTAGAATTCCACAAAGAGAGACCAAGAGATAGAAAAAAGGAGTAAGAGACAAGAGGAACCAAATGTAAAGGTCTCACAAAGATATAATTGAAGTTTCGAAAGGAGAGAGTAGGGAGAATGGGGAGAGTAGGGAGAATATTTGAAGATTTAACATGGTAAATATTTCAGTGACAGGCATACCTTTAGCCAGACTCAAGCGTTATAAAAGTGATCCACGTAACCTAAAACATTTGTACCCTCCCTAATGTTTTGAAATAAAAAAAGATATAAATACCCAGATATATGAAATACAGAAACATAAAATGAAATTTACTCCTGGATATATTACAGAATTGCAGAATGCAAAAAACAAGTTATGATCTTAAACTCAGCCAAAGAGAAGAGATGGATGCCTACAAAAGAAAATATTACCTAGGCAGCAGTTTTCTGAATGGTACTGATGAAAACCCGAAGATAGTGGAGGGATATTTCTAAAAGCATAAAATGTAATAATTATCAGCCTAAAGTAGCATTCTCTTCTAATTAGATATTAAACTAAGTATTTTAAAAATGGAAAGAGATATAACATAAAAATACATGAGGATGGCTGGGCATGAAGAAGGCCAGGCACTGTGGCTCATGTCTGTAACATTAGCAATCTGGGAGGCCAAGGCAGTAGGAGGTAGGATCCCTTAAGGTCAGGAGTTCGAGACTAGCCTGAGATAAAGTGAGACCCTGTCTCTAGTAAAAATAGAAAAAATTAGCCAGACATAGTGATGCACACTTGTAGTCCCAGCTATATAGGAGGCTGAGGCAGGAGGATCACTTGAGCCCAGGAGTTTGAGATTGCAGTGAGCTATGATGATGCCTCTGCCTCATATACACTCTAGCAAGGATTATAGAGCAAGACTCTGTTGGAAAGGAGAGGAAAGGAAAGGAAAGGAGAGGAGAGGGGAAAGGAGAGCAGGAGAAGGAGGTGGTGGTGGTGGTGGAGGAGGAGGAGGAGGAGGAGGAGGAGGAGGAGGAGGAGGAGGAGAAAGAGGAGGAGGAGAAGGAGCAGCAGCAGCAGCTTCTCATTAACAGTAAAAGAACTGATCAAACTTGTCCATCAAAAAGAAAATTAATCCAGAATGAAAGCATGACATACAATAAGGATGGTTAGCAAAGAAACTGGTAAAAAATGTAGATAAATATAAATAAAACAAATATAAACATGCTGTCTACCCTTTTTGAAAATACAAATTGGACTAAAATTTGAAGCAAATAATATACAAGATGTGAAGAAGGTAATATGAGTTGGAGTACTTTGAGATCCTTTTATTGATCTGAAGGAAGATTGAGATATTGGTTAATAGTATGCTTTGTTAGTTGTGTGGCCAATAGTAAGTATGGCAAATAAAAAAACAGTTTTTAATTTTCAATTTATGAGAACTGAGAAAATAGAATATTTTAATTACAAAAGAAAACAGAAAAATAAGAACAAATCAAATAAAAATCACAAAATCCAAATATATAATCAATTATAACTACAAATCCACTAATCTATAGGTCAGCAAAGTTTTTCTGTAAAAAGAGTTAATATTTTAGGCCATATGGACTCTGTCATGATTATTCAACTATGTCATTATGGCACAAATGCAGCAAAAGACAATATATAAATAAGTGGGCATTGCTCTGTTCCAATATAAGTTTTTTTTACAAAAACAGAACTTACCTAATTTGGCCTGCAGGTAATATTTTGCTAATCTGTTTTAGACTAAGTTAAAAGAAAAATAGTATAGAATTAGTCTTTTTTTTCTTTAAATTCCAGCTATATGATGTTTATGAGAGAATAATTATAAACAGGCAAAGAACATTTGAAAAGAAAAAGAAAAAGGTATGCCAAGTAAATACTTATAAAATAAGGAAGTTGCTATATTAATGTCAAACAAAGATAACTTTAAGGAAAAAAATTAAGAATAGAGACTAGAATAAAAGGTTAGAGTAGAATGCTATATAATTTAAAAAATGTATACAGCTAATATATGTGCATGTATTCATAAATAATAGAAATTGACCATCATAATGGGAGATTTTGTATATTTTTCTCAGTAACTGAAAGATGAGGCAGACATAAACTTAATAAAGATACAGAACATTTTAACAACAAAACAACATTAATCCAAAGGACATATGTAGTATCCTGCAGCCAACAATTAGAAAATTAATATCTTCTCAAGCACATGTAGAATATACTTGAGTACTGTCACATACTATACCATAAAACAAGTTCAACAAATTACAAAGCTTAGTATCTTAAAGACTAGGATACTATAAATTAGAAAACAACAAACAATAAGAAATTAAAACAAGGCATATATTTGGAAATAACAAAACACAGTAACACAAAGAAGTATTCATCAGGGAAATAAGAAAATTCTATGAATTTAGCAATGAAATACAATATACTAAAACTTGTGGAATAAGTGATAATGGGATGGAAATTTATAGTAATAAGCACCTAAGTTAGAAAACAGGAAAGGCTGAAATTAACAAATGATTCAGTTTTATAAGTTAGAATAGAAAAGGAAAACAAAAAATATTGAAAGAAGAAAACAACAAATAAAAGAGCAGAAATAAATAACAGATTGAAAATAATGGTACCATGAGGACACTTAACAAAGCCTGAAGTTGGTTCTTTGAAAAGACTGGTTTGGCCCTACTCTGAAAGCAAGTACAAAGTCAAACAGTGAATGTGCTACATTGTTATTAGGAAGTGTGATCCCAGGGAAAGTAGTGAAGGACAGGTGGTTTGGAGAAGCCAAGGAGGGAGACAGGGGTGAGGCTGTGCTATTGAATTGGCCACACAGCAGAGTAATTAAGCTTGATCTTATGGCTCATCTCTTCAGAAGCCTTATTAACTGTATCTCAAGACAGTAATTCCTGAGGGAAGAGATAGGAAAGGAGAGGTATAATCTCCTGGCTTCTATAGCCCTTGAGTTTTCAGTTAGCCCCTTTATCTTCTCTTTCCAGCTATGCATTCATGGGTCTTAAAATAGGTCCTATGTATTCCCATATCTCAGAACAAAAGGTAACCTAGAGCAAAAGACAGGAGATGAAGACAAAGTCATTATAAGGTTGAACCTGTATAAAGTTGGTCAACTCTGAACTGGTCACTGCAGCAGCTAGAAATGTGGTCAAAGGACCCAGAGACATTTGAGGCCAAGAGCATCTGAAGTGGTAAGAACTATCTGATATTATAATAATACCAAAAGAGTTAACTCTAATAAGTCTATTCAATAAAAGAAAGATAAAAGCAAAATAAATAATATCAAATGTAATTTCATGCAGATAAACTTGAAAAGAAGAGAAAATGGATAATTTCTTAGAAAAATACAATTAATTGCTCAAAACAAATTAGAAAACCTGAATACACCTATAACCAAAGAAAATTGCATCCATAGTTTAAAATCTACATGTGAAAATGCATACCAGATTTGTATAGCATTAACATAAAATGAGAAAAGATAATTCTAGTCTTATCCAAACTCTCCAGAAAAGAAAAATTAAATAAAATATTAGAAGCCAAATCCAACAGATTATATAATATATAAATATATTAAGAATATATTTATATTTATCTGTGTGTATATATTAAAATTTAAGGTTGGATTCGTTGTTACACAAGAATATATTGAAAGTATAATCTATTAATAAATTTACCAGTTAAAAAATAAACATAAAACTATGGTTATTTAAAAGAATACAGGAAAACTACTCAATAAAATTTAACATCTAGGCTTTAGCTTCTGATTATGACACTGTAATTTATATTAAATTAATGTTCCTCCCTAAAATAATTAGAAAAGTTAAAGAGCTTCTGAGGCACCCATGATTTGATAGACTAATATCCTCACAGATCAGGGAAGCATTTTGAAGGCAGTCAAAAGTCAAAATATAAACATTTCCAGAAAAATGAGATAATTTAAAGCAGTAGATCCACAATATAAATAATAACACCAAAGGGACTGTAGTCCCTTCCTTTAGAAGGAAAATAGAACTCTGTAGAAAAAACAGAAATGAGAAAAGAAAAAACAGCAATAGAAAGGGTCACTATGAAGCACAGAATTATTTTACACTCTGTATGGAACCATAGAAGACCTCATATAGCCAAAGCAATCTTAAGCAAAAAGAACACATTGGGAGGCACCAGTCTACCAGACTTCAAGCTATACTACTAGGCTATAGTAACCAAAACAGCATGGGAATGGCACGAGAACAGAGATATAGACCTTTGGAATAGGACAGAGATCCCAGATATAAAATCATCCTCATATTGTAATCCAATCTTTGACAAAGTAGACAAAAATATGCATTGGGGAAAAGAATCTCTATTCAATAAGCGGTGCTGGCAAAACTGGAAATCCACATGCAGAAGATTGAAACTAGATGCCTGCCTCTCACCTCTCACAACAATCAACTCACGTTGGATACCAAACTTAAACCTAAGGCGTGAAACCTTAAGAATTCTGGAAGAAAATGCTGGGAAGACTCTTTTAGACATCAGCCTAGGCAAAGAATTTATGAAGAGGACCCCCAAAGCAATTAGAGCAGCAACAAAAATAAACAAATGGGACCTGATCAAATTACAAAGCTTCTGCACAGCCAAGGAGATGATCATTAGAGTGAATAGACAACCTACAGAATGGGAAAAAAATACTTGCTTTCTATACATCTGATAAAGGGCTGATAACAAGAATCTATATAGAAATTAAGAAAATCAACAAGAAAAATATCAAACAACCCATAAATAAATGGGCAAAGGACATGAACAGAAACTTCAAAAGACAGAAAAATGACCAGCAAACATATAAAAAAGTGCTCAACATCTATAATCATTAGGGAAATGCAAATCAAAACTATAATGAGATATCATCTAACTCCAGTGAGAATAGCCCTTACCCAAAGGATGTGGAGAGATTGTAATGTTCTTATACTGCTAGTAAGACTGCAAACTAGTACAACCCCTGTAGAAAGTAATTTGGAGATACCTCAAAGAACTAAAAATAGAAACACCATTTGATCCAGCAATCCCACTATTAGGCATATATCCAAAGGAAAAAAATATATTCTATAATAAAGACATCTGCAGTTGAATGTTTATAACAGCACAATTCACAGTTGCAAAGATGTGGAACAACCCAAGTGCCTATCAATACATGAGTGGATTAAGAAAATGTGGTATATGTATACCATGGGATACTACTCAACTAGAAAAAACAATGGTGATCTAGCACCTCATACACTATCCTGGATAGAGATTGAGCCCATCCTTGAAAGTGAGGTAACACAAGGATGGAAAACATACACCACATGTACTCGCCATCAAATTGGTACTGACCAACACTAAGGTGTTTACATGGTAGTAATACTCATTGAGTGCTAATGAGGTGGGGGTGGGGTAAGCCCACAACTAATGGAAGCAGAACACACTACATAGGGGAAGGACATGCTTGTAGCCCTGGCTGGGGCAGGGCAAATGCATTACATGTAACCAAAATGTTTGTAGCCCCATAATATCCTGAATT
>VBSM01001562.1:49742652-49788424 GCA_008086735.1 Cheirogaleus medius | reverse complement strand
TAACGGATCAACACCTAAGTGGACATATAGGAGTAACATTTATTGGGTGTCAGGTAGGTGGGAGGGGGAAGAGGGGATGGATATATACAAACATAATGAGTGAGATGTGCAACGTCTGGGAGGGAGGGCATGGGCAATATACGTAACCTTAACATTTGTACCTCCATAATATGCTGAAAAAAACCAAAATAATAATGTTTTATGGAATAAATTAAAGGTAGGACTAATGAATGACAAAAACGACATCAAAAGAAGAGTGAAAGAAGATGTAAATGCTTCTGTAGGTTTCACATTATATGGGAAATTATAAATATATTGTTACAGTAAGTCAAAATATGTGCTGTGATGTTTAGGTTAGTCATTAAAGGAAGAGTAAAAAATGTAAATATAACAAGCTATTAGAAGGGACAACTGGGATAATTGAAAATAGTTGATTAATCCAAAAGAAGACCCAAAGGTAAAGAAAAAGAAGGCTAGAATAGGTGGGACTAATAAATAATAATGAGATGGTAGAGATAAGCCAGATATATCTATAATTGTAATAAATGTAAGTAGTATAAATATTCCAATTAAGCAGTATAATATTCCAACAATGATTTTCAGCCTGGATTTTTAAGAAGGACTCAACTATATGCTACTTCCAAGGTATATCCTTTAATATAGAGATGTAGGAATCTTGACTGTGAAAGAATAGAAAAAGATACACCTTGTTATCACAAACCAAGAGAAATCTGATGTGTTGCTTTTCATATACATTTCCCTGTAACTGATGAGACAGGCAAAATAATCAGCAAAGATATGAAGGCATTAGCAGACAATTAACTTACTTCACCTAACTGAAGGTGCAGGCAGAGAAAGCATACACACACTAGGCACCATAGAGAGAGGTCAGAGAAGATAATCAGGGAAATCCAGATTATGTATCAGCAGAGTTTTCAAAAAAAAGAGCTAGTCCACTTTACCAATGTTGCAAGACTATCGTCATTTCCTCCATATTCTCTTCTTTAAGACTAAACAAATGTAATACTAGGAAACTATTAGTGCCATAATCCTTTTTCTCAAAGAATAAAATTTTCAATACAGATAGTAATTATGGTGAAATATTCATCAATATTATAACTAGGCCAGCCTACTAATATTTGAATGAAACAGCTAACGTAGGTATTAAAAAAAGTTTCCTAGAATACAAATTGAAAATCATCAGTTAATGTTAATATTATTCAACTTAGTCAGTCAGTTCACATCAATATCAAGTAGCCAATAATGTAAAATGGCATCCTCTCTATTACATATTAGAATCTCTGGTTCAGACTTTAACAAACACAGAGGCATATAAGAATTTAAAACTTGAGTGTGTCAATTGAATCTAAATGTTCCCACTATATGCCATTCTTTTTAAAATTTGTTCCAATAGGGAAGACTTACCTCCTGGAATATTGTCAACATCATTTTCATTGTAACTAATTATAATAATGATACCTATCTGGAAATATTACACCATATGCTTTGTACAAATTATACATATGGGAAGGGAATAAAAATAAAAATATTCTTAACTTGTTTATATACCAGTTAGCCCTAGAGAGCAAATAAAGCTTAACTGTAAATGTCTGCAAATTTTCTTTCCTAGAAATGTTCTGGAAAATCTTTGTTCATTATGCCCTCCCCTTCTCCAAAAAAAAAAAAAAAAAAAACAAAATAAAATAGGGGACTTTTTAAAGAGCAATACTTCAGGGACAAGGAAATAATTAAAAATTAAAGCATATTGGAAGGCAAGACAATACCTCTTTGTAGTGAACAATTTGATCTCTTGGCATTGGGTGATTCAGTAACAAATAATTAAATACCAGTGGTAATATACAATCAGTTTATTAAAAATTCTACTTCAGGGATTTATTTTGCCCCTCTGGATTTGAAGTAAACTTTCCACTCTTCATTGTTATTCAGAGTATCAGGCTTTGGGGGATAATCAGTTCATTAGCAGGGCTTGGGAAATGACCCTCACATCACCTCCTCTGTTTGGTTTTGCAAAGGTCACCATGCAAATGGGCATGCTTTGCACCCAGACGAGCTCAAGAGAAATGGCCAGAAATCTGACATGTTTTGTGACTCTGTGACAAGTTCTGACCCTTCCTTCACAAAGAAAGCCCCGAAGTTGGAGAGGTGCATACAGTGAGGGCACAAAATATTTAAACAGAATAAGTCAGGGCTGTACTTGAGAAACAAACACAGTTAGATTGAAGTAACAGACCATTTTTCCATATTAATAAGACATTATAAATCACAATACAAGACAATACACTTAAAATATCCACTATCTGCACATACTTTCCATAAATATTCAAAACCTGACCCATTTATCTTAGCCCACAGGACGAATTTAACTGAAGTAATCTCTGTCATCAGAAAACATAATCTATTATATGGTTTCTCAGTTGATGAGAGATAGGTAGATAAAAACAGTGAAATGAAAATCGAAACTACATCCTCCTGAACTAGTGATATCAGTGTTTTGATCTATCATGGCAAAATAAAATAAAGTTACTGCAGTTATTTAGAAAATGCAGGCCCCAAAACCTCAAATCATTACTTTCTCCAAAATTATCTATGTAAAGTAAAAATGTATACTTTCATATATATTATCAGTATAATTATACAACTTGTCTTTTAATTTTACTATATCAAAATAATTTTGATAGTTAACAAAAAGATACTAATACATTTATATCAAAAGTGATCACATGGGTTCAGAAGTAGCTGAAATCATGAGAAAACAAATGGATTCAATCAGACCAAAAAGAAAAAAGAATGATTGCAACAAACTTTTTTTTTTAAAAAGTAATTTACCATCTCAATTTTTTTAAATTTAATTTATTTTTATTTCAGCATATTATGGGGGTATAAATTTTAAGGTTACGTATAATGCCCTTGCCTCCCTCCCCCCTCAAGTCAGAGCTTCAAGCATGACCAGCCCCCAGACAGTGCACATCTCACTCATTATGTATGTATACACCCATCCCCTCCTCCCCCCTCCCACCTTCCCAATACCCAATAAATGTAATTCCTATGTGTCCACTTAGGTGCTGATCAGTAATAACAATTTGCTGGTGAGTATATGTGGTGCTTGTTTTTCCGTTCTTGGGATACTTCACTTAGTAGTATGGGTTCCAGCTCTATTTTTTTAAAACTCCTGAAACATTTGGAAAAATGAACTAGGGAAAAGGAGTTTGGGAGATTGTGAGATTTTTTAAATTATTATTGAATGTTTCAAACACTCAAAATGATATGAATATTATTAAAAATCCGTGTACCAATCCTCAGCACAGCTTGAGAAATAAAGCTTTGTAAAAGTTGAAAATCCTTCTTCCTAATCACATCCCCTTTCCCCTTTCCTACCATTTCTCATCCTGAATCAAACACTATCCTGTATTTTGCACATATTTCATTGGTGGATTTTTATAGTTCATCCTGTTATGCTAATTTGTTAACCATGAATGAATATTTTAAACTAATAACAATGATAAACATGTATCTTAGTTTTTCTAACTCACATATATTTATCAAATTGACTAGACAATTTATTCTATGTTTAATTCATAGTATTATGTGAATAAAGCTAATATTAAATAAAGGATGTT
The DNA here is from genome assembly GCA_008086735.1 of Cheirogaleus medius. Lineage (NCBI taxonomy): Eukaryota > Metazoa > Chordata > Mammalia > Primates > Cheirogaleidae > Cheirogaleus > Cheirogaleus medius. The sequence continues at coordinate 49,784,786 of VBSM01001562.1, read as the reverse complement.
TACATCTATTCAATTTCATATAAGTTTGCTGATTTTTGTAATATGAGACTTCCATGTGCGTAGTTTTCAGCAAGGTGATGGTGGTTTATCGAAAGATATCAACAGATAAAAGCAAATGGTACAAGTACTTTTAATGTAAGGAAAATAGACAAGCATTTTACTCTCTGAACTCAACTATAGAAATGAAGACGTAGAGTTGTATTCTGTCTGTTAGAGGGACAAACATCCTTAGATGCTTCCCTCCCTCACCCCCAAGACAGGGTTTCGCTCTGTCTCCTGGGCTAGAGTATAATGGCGTGATCCTAGCTCATAGCAACCTCAAACTCCTGGGCTGAAGAGATTCTCCTGCCTCAGCCTCCCAAGTAGCTGGGACTACAGGCATGTACCACCATGCCTGGCTAATTTTTCTAGAGAAGGGGTCTACCTCTTGCTCAGGCTGATCTCAACCTCCTGACCTCAAGTAATCCTCTGCCTCAGCCTCCCAAATTGCCACCACACCTCACACATCCTTAGCTTTTAAGTCCTCACAGAGCATCCCATGATATGCCCAGACTTGGTGAAGACCCCTTCAGGTTGGTCTTTTTTACATTCTCTCTGCTCGTTTTATTAATACACTTCTGACCTCTCATGACTGATTTCAAGACTCTCTTAATCTCTGCAGGCTCACCAGGAGCAAAGGACTGGTGATAGCTCTAGCACATTCCTCAATGCTTACTAACAGATTGGTTGGGTACATGTTGGGTCAATTTTCTGGAGTCAATTTTCAAGGGCACATGTCCCTATTTATCCCCTGCCCAATGTATGTTTCTGCTAGGCCAAAAATTATAATCTTTTACGTGTGTTAGCAATTACATGCCCTGATATCTTAGGCTTTATGCAGGTAAAAGAGAAGACTATGTCTTACAGGGTGAATATTGCAAAAGATATAAAGCCTTCTAGAAGATTTTATTATGAAATGATTAAATTGTATAAATATAGCAATGCCTACTTTAGCAAAGGGAAAGTTGCATCTGTTTTGCTATTGCACTTTTAAAAGCTTGGTGGTTTTGAGTGGATGCCAGGTAGTTTGCTTTCTGATTGATAGATAAAAAAATCTAAAAAAAAAAAAAAATCTTAAGAGAATAAATCCAACTCTTGCAATCTAAAATAAACCCCAATTAATTGTACAAAGAAAAATGAATCAGCATATTTAGCTAATAAAAACACTATCTAAAGATAATTAGAAATTTATTTCATTAAGAAAAATTCAGAACTTCTTGACATTCTGCCCAGAATCACACATTACCACTATCGCTTTGTTTTTGGACAAGAGAATATGAATATGAAAGAGCATGTGATAAGAGTGGACTAAAGGAAGAATTGGTTGTTAGATAGTAACAGTGGGCTGGATTATGTTACTTAACAAACAGTCCATAAACCTGTGTCATAAAGCAGCACAAATTTAATTTATTTTTCTTGGAGTGTGATTTAGGTCTGGGCAATTCTCCAGGGTAACTGACCTGCATGCGATAGCTCAGTTCTGTATCTCCATATCAAACTCTGCTCTCACTATCACTGCAGCAGGCAAGAGAGAGATGGAAGATAACATACCAACTTTAAATGCATCCACTCAAAAGCAATACTTCTCAGTTCTGCTCACATATCTTTAGCCAAAGCAAGTGACACAGCTACTTCTAACTTTGAGTGGGTAAGTGCAATCCTGATTCATGCCTGGAAGGAGTTGAACTGGAAATAATGGTGAGCAGTATTAGTGTTTACAACACCAGACTTCAGCACCCTTGCTACCAATAAAGTGTTTAGATAGGATTAGAGCTCAAGAAAGCAAAGAGAAGAGGAGGGCCAAGCTTCAAGCAGCAACTCCTACTCCATATTGAAGATCAAATTCAAATGTCAACTATTGGTGATGTTTTCCTGACCCAGCCAGGAAGATTGTATTCCCTACAGCATATTATGAAAATAACACTCACCATATTGTGCTGCTATCTAGCTTTCCCCTATAAGACTATGTGAGAGAGAAAATGTCTTTTTCAATTTTGAACTTTAGTGCATAGGACAATCCCTGACACATAGAATCTGTTAAAAGAATGAAAGACAGGAAATGAATTGGAGGAAGACAGAAGGAGAGGAAGTAAGGAACGAAAGAAAGAAGGAAGAAAGGAAGGAAAGATTGATTTAAGACAGTGCTACTTAGCCATGATAAAATTTTCATACGTATGCTACTATGTCTTTGAATCTCCCACATATAGTAATTTTCAAAGCACTCCAAAGCAGTGTTAGAGTGTATGGCAGAGGCTGCTGATTGAATGCCAATATCCATTCTTCCATTAGTAATAGAAATTCTAATTTTAGCAGGGCTTATGCTAAAGATTATATTACCCAGCCTCTCTTGCAACCAGCTGTGGTCAAATGATCAAGTTCTTGTCAGTGAGAGGGAAGAGGAAGTGTTATGAGCAACTTCCTGGCCATATATTTAAAAGGAAATTTTGTACCATCCACTGCCCCTCTCTCCTTCCTGCTAGTATAGATAGAGCAGTCATTTAAACCACAAAATGCAAGTTGCATGTTCACAGTGGCAGAATAAGAGAAAAAGAACCCAGATCCCAAAACTGCAGCTACCAAACTAGCTAAGCACTGCCTCAGTTTGGACAATTACTGACACAAAAGTGTGTTTCTATCTTATTTACAGTTTTTATTTTGGTCTTTATCTCAGCAGTCAACAAATCCTGCATATTTAACAATATAGCATGTAACATAAGTTTACACACATATACACACAATCTTTTTTGTTCTAGTGCTAAGGCATCAACAATGCAATAAAGATATAGTCATTAGTAAATTTAAATGCAACTACTCTGATTATAGATAAGTGTTTCAGAAAGCACAAGAGAACACAGAAATCTGTATTGATTTCACTTTAATGCCACAACTATACAAATGTAGAAAGGTTTGTTAATTAAAGCAGAGCCTCAAAGATAAGCATTCTAAAACCTTTGTTAAATATATTTAAAATTGGCATTATCTGCTTAAAAGTATTCATAATTAATTCCAAATAAAAAGTAATAAAATGTTGAGGTTTTGATATTATCAATTTTTGTGTTTTTTGGTGAAACTAAATCAGTGCAGATTTACTGACTTGGCCACATAGACTATTCAGATGCATCTTATCTTTTCCAATTTTGCCCTTTTAGTAGCAGCTGTACAATTTCATTGAGGGCATTGCCACATTAATAATCCCACGTGTCAAAATTTGCATGAAATAAGCAGTTATCAGCAATTATGATTTTCTAGGAAAAGATTCTCTAAACTCTCTTCAAAGCCAATGGCATATGTATGTTTCCTGATTTTAAAATCTCACATACTTCCACACTGGGCAGCAGCATTAGAAAAATGTATTCATATATTACAAATCAGTTCACTTAGATGTATTAAAGAAAAGGGCTACCAAAAGGATAAGTGCAACAAATAAATCCAGTATTCTTATTCAACATGTGTGAAAATGATAAAGGTCACTTGCTCTCTTCCAAGGCTAAAAGAAGACAAAATAAAAAATAAAAATAAGCCCACAAAAGTCAAACACCAAAACCAACCAACCAACCAAATAAAAATCACTAGCAAGAACCAAAAGCACACAATACTCCTAAATGTTTGAAGTCCTTATTCAGTAAACAGGAAGACCCAGAGAACAGCCTAAATCATAATGGGTACCCCCCTCTTGTAATATCACCTACAACATGTTGCATATTTATCATAGACAACATATCAAAGCTGTATTCATTTTCAGATAGACATGAGCTCAGGGAGATAAACGACTTTGAAAGGCTAAGACCCAAATCTGTAATTTTTCTTCAGCAGTATTGACAATGTCTTTGGAGACTACTACTAATGTTTGTTTGCCTTCATGGTTAAGAAAATCCAAGTAATCCTTTCTGATTATGAGTCAGCAGTAAAAGTAGCATAATCAAATAGGACAGTTAAGAATTTTTTTTGAGAGGGTTAAATGTAAAAGGAAAAAAAATATATTCACAAGTTGTAGACCAGAACATCAGTGGCTAAACAGCATGCGCTTAGTGCTGATTCTGCATGTGTTTGCAATTAGCAAAATTTGAATTTTCTATTTCCTCTATTATCTGGAAAGTAAAGACAATATAAAGAACATGAATATTCTTACTGCATTCTTGAGAATATTAGACAATAATAATTTTAAGGTTTTCTTTAAACATAAAATTTTTAAAAAACTGATGAGAAAAAAAGGAATCATTTTCTGATATGTCACTTACTGGCATGAATTTTATTTTGAAGCAATCTGCACAGCAAGTTCTAATTAGGGGACATTTGAAACAAGCCCTGTTTGACCCCAATCTTTCACTTGTTTAACATACGTGACAGAGAGCTGCTCATATAAAACATATTCTGACACAGTGACTCATATTTACCTTGGAGGTAGGGAAAGGAGGTTAAGAGTATTCATGATAGCAAAAATAGCTTTTTTCTTTCGGCCATTTATGCAAACCAAGGGATGAGTATATCATAGAGCAAAAGAAGGAGCAGAAGCAAGACTATAGCAGGTTCTCAGTCTGTTCTGTATAGTCAAAGAAACTTAACTATTTTATAGCTATGACAGGGGTTGCAATGATTTAAAGATATCCAATGTGGAAGCCAGAAGAAAGTCCTTTCAAAGATCTTTCACATAATCCTTGGAAGCTGACTATATTGCTTTACATGGCAAAGAGCACTTTGTATATGTAATTAAAGATCTTCAAATGAGGAGATTATCCTGGATTACCTGGGTGGGACTGTTCACTTTTGAATGTATGTTCCTCTACAATTCACATGCTGGAACTTAACTTCCAAAGTGATGGTATTAAGATGTGGGCCTTTGGGAGGTGACTAGGCCATGAGGACTGTGCCCTCATAATGGGATTAGCACACTTAAAAAAGGCTTGAGTGAGTTAGTCCCTTTTTTATGCTTCTGCCTCTTCCACTATGCATGGACACAGCAAGAAGGCACCATCTTGGAAGCAGAGAGCAGCCCTCATCAGACATTGAATCTGCTAGCACCTTGACCTTAGACTTCTCAGCTTTCAGAACTATAAGAAATAAATTTCTATTATTCATGAATTACCCAGTATAAGGTGTTTGTAATAGCAACAGGAACAGACAAAGACAGGGACCAGTGTAATCACAAGAGTCCTTATAAGAGGGAGGCAAGAGGGGCAAAGTCAGAGAGAGGAGATGTGATGACGAAGCAGCATTTGGACAATGGAACAAGGAGCCTTGGGCCAAGGAATGCAGGTGGCCTCTAGAAATTGGAAAAGGCAAAGAAACAGAATTTTCCCTGAAACTCCCAGAAGGAGCACAGCTTGTTGGCACCTTGATTTTACCCTGTAAGATCCATTTAGAGACTACTGACATCAGAACAGCAAAATAAACTTATGTTTTTGTCTCTACTAAGTGTATGGTAATTTGTTACAGCAGCAATAGGAAACTAATACAGACTATAAAAGGAGAGAGAGAAAACTTTTTTTTAAAGAAGGAACTCTTGTTTTTACTCTCCTAAGGGCAAAGAGTCATTTAAAACTTGCATGTTCTACAGACAATGCCTCGTTCTCTCTGCCTTAATGTAGGCTCTTTCCCTTGCAAGTCTTATTTAATACAGTAGGCCCAGAGTGTGCCTGAGGCATCCTTTCTCTAAACTATCCTCCACTGCTGAATTTAGAGATGCATACCTGATTCTATAACACTTCTCTTTAAAAACCATTGGTCTCTCTCCCACACTATTCCATAGAATGGAATGCATTTAGTTTAGCTTAATACATAAATCCCCTCCTAAAATTTCTCTCTAGCTTCTTTCCCTATCCTGCTCTTCCAGCGTCCTTGCCTCCCCTCGACTCCAACACACACATGCACACATATATACACAAACACCAAATACTCACAAACATGCACGTACACACTCATGTGCACTTACACACATACAAAACCTCTTTGTGTGTATATGTGTGTGTGTGTATGTGTCCCTGTGTATATGTAATACATAACATAAAATAACCTGTAGAGTAATTTCCCTTTCTTGGATTTATTTTGTTATCTAGCTAACTTCTAATTCTTCAAAATTAAGGAAATGGTCACTTTTTCAAGGAGACTTGCTACTCTGATGCCTCATTATATCTATTGTAATGTAAAGCTCCATTTTTTTCTCTTCCTACTGAACCCTTTACAGCATTATTATAAGACTTATCAACTGAGGCTAAAACAATGTACGATGTGTTTATTTTTCAGTAGATGATTAATTATCTGGTAGCCATGAGTGAGTCTTTTTTCATTTTCAGTTTTTTATAGAGCATCCCTCATAGTGTTAATATTCTAGGTGGTCAATAAATGTTGGCTAAATGAATGACTGTGGTCATGATGATGGGGCAGATGCTATTCTTTGAGAGTAGTAATTATTTTTGAGGTATTTTTTTTGTTTGTTTATTTCAGTAGCAATAATTATCACAACCATCCTGAATCTCCCCCTCAAACCTCTTTGTGATAACAAGCCACTTTCCAAGATGATGTCCTGGGGAAAAATTTAGACCATGGCCACCCTCCAGATATTTGTGCTTATGAATCAACTGCACCACAATAACATGGGAATTCCTCACTTTGGCAGTTGTCGTATCAATCATTCATTTATTTATAATAAAACAACATACAACTCTTAGAAAGAGCTCACCAACATATACAAATTAAAAATTTATTACTACAAATGAAAATGGTTGAAAATATAGAGCAAAGACAAGTGGTCAGACTGATACAAATTTGGTAAACAATGTTGAAAGAGGTTGGTTAGTTGTAAGGGAAGCATTAAAAAATTTATTATGTTGGAAAAACTCTTATAGACATCAGCCAAGGCAAAGAATTTATGAAGACCCAAAGGCAATCACAGCAACAAAAATAAATAAATGGGACCTGATCAAATTAAAAAGCTTCCGCACAGCCAAGGAAACTATCACAAGAGCAAACAGACAACCTACATAGTGGGAGAAGATAGTCACATTACCCATCTGATAAACAGCTAATAACTAGAATCTATATCGAACTCAGGAAAATCAGCAAAAAAAAAAAAAAAAAATCAAATAACCCTATCAAAAAGTGGGCAAAGGACATGAATGGAAACTTTTTAAAAGACAACAGACTAATGACCAACAAACATGTGAAAAATTGCTCAATATCTCTAATCATCAGGGAAATGCCAATCAAAACCACAATGAGATATTACTTACCTCCAGTAAGAATGGGCTTTATCAAAAAGTCCCAAAACAATAAATGTTGGTGTGGATGCGAACAGATGAGAACACTCATACACTGCTGGTGGGACTGCAAACTAGTACAACCTCTGTGGAAAGCAATATGGAGATACCTCAAAAAGCTACAAGTAGAACTACCATTTGATCCAGCAATCTCATTACTGGGCATCTACTCAAAGGAACTAAAGATATTCTATAAAATAGACATCTGCATTAGAATGTTCATAGCAGCACAATTCACAATTGCAAAGATGTGGAAACAACCCAAGTGCCCATCAATCCATGAGTGGATTAATAAAATGTGGTATACATATACCATGGAGTTCTACTCAGCCACAAAAAACAGTGGTGATCTAGCACCTCTTATATTATCCTAGATAGAGCTGGAACCCATTCTAGTAAGGAAAGTGTCACAAGAATGGAAAAACGAGCACCACATGTACTGACCATCAAATTGGTATCAACTGATCAACACTTATGCACATATAGTAATAACATCGATTGGGTGTCGGGCAGGTGGGAGGGGGGAGGAGGGGATGGGTATATACACACCTAATGGGTGTGGTGCATGCCGTCTGGGGGATGGACATGGGTCCATCCATTGGAGCTCTGACTCGGGTGGGGCAAAGGCTCCATTGGAGCTCTGACTCGGGTGGGGCAAAGGCAATATACATAACCTACACATTTGTACCCCTGTAATATGCTGAAATAAAAAAAATTTTATTTGAGCTAGTTTTATGTAAAGAAGGGAAAGTATATTGGGGAGTTGTATAATCATAAATTCTTAAGTTGCAAAGGTTCTTGAAAGTTATTGGCCACATCTATATAGAATATAGAACTTAGCTGGGCAGAAGCAAGATGCATAGATGTTCAGTGAAAGATTGGATCTGGCCAGACTGAAGGACCTGAGTGGAGACTTGAAATAAATGGGCCAGTTTCTTGCTTGTCATTATACGTTAAAAACTTAACTGTTTGGAGCTCAGTAACAATATTATTAATTTTATATCTATATATGTAGATAGATAGATATCTCCACACTTTATGACATACTGGATGAGAATTAAATTATTCTTTCATTTAGTAATAAAAGATCAATTAATTTCTTTCTTAAAAGATCAAAAAAAACCCTACTTGGTAATACCATAAAATATCTCCTTAGAGTATCATTTCCACATTATTTATGTTAAAAAATCCTTATTTGTGTTTTGTTCACACAAATAGACTATGGAAAGTAGTGTAATCAAAATCTTACTTTTACTCTTTATGGAGGTAATTGTAGCTTTTCTATTTGGAGTCAAGTAGATAATGTTCCCTTTATCCAAATGTGCATTCATTACATTTCAATTTTGTTGCACTACAAATGAGACTAGGAAAATTCCCTTAATGTCTATAGTGGAATCATTCCCATCAACCTGCAATCATGGTAAAATATCTCCCATCTGAATAAAAATTCACCCTCAATCTCCATTCTCCTCCAGCTCTCTACCACATTTATCTGCTCCACAAAAAGCAAAAGTTCTTCAAAAAAGTTTATTCTAATTGACTCTTTTTTTCTTTTCTCATTCTCACATTGAGTCACTTCATTTAGGTCTCATTTTATTAAATAACAACTCGACTGAAGTCCGGAGACAGGTTGCCAGCAACTTCCACCTTAGTCAATCCAAGGTTCATTTGTTAATTCCCATTCAACAGTTATCATTCCTTCATTTTAACAACATTTTTCCTTGGCTGCTAGGACATCACACACTCATGGTTTACCTCTCACTACATTGACAGTTCTAAGTCTCCTTTGCTAACTCTTTCTTCTGTTCTCAACCTGGAAATCTTTGAATATCCCAGGGCTCTGTTTCTGGTGCTTTTCTTTTCCCTATGTGTGTTCATTTGGTATATGGTCTTATCTGACCTTATTGCTTTAAATTTAATCTACAGCTCCAATTCTGGCTTCTACCTGAGTTCCATACTCTTAGAACCAACTGTCTGCATTTTTAATTGATTATAATAATAAATGCATACAATGTGCTAGAAATTATTCTAAGATTTTTATGTGGATTAACTAATTTAATCCCCACAACAGTTATAGGAGGTAAATCTTATTTTTATAATTCTATTTAGAAGATGTAAATGTGAATTTCCTTACCTAGCTAGTGAGTAGTGGAGTGCTCAAACTCTAGAGCCTCAATATAAAAGTTTCTCATATGGTTCTTAAGTTTAACAGATTCAAAATATAACTATTATATTTTCCCCTTCTAACCTGCTCTTCTCCAGTCTTCTCCATTTCTTTAAAAAGATCCTAGCTGATCATTCTTGATTCATCTTTTTCTCACAATCAACATTGAATCCATCAGTCAAGACTAGTCTACTCTCTTTTAAAAAATACCCAACTTCACCACTTTAATCCACCTCCATTGCTTCCCCCTATTTTAAGCCAACAACATCTCTTCCCTGCACAATGCTTTGTCCCCACTCTAGCTTGTCTCTCTATTCGAGTTTTGCTTCCTTCTACTTTCATTTTCTACCCACAGCCAGAATACCATGTCAGAAGATGACATGGATTGATTACACCACTCCTTAAAACCTCCAATTGCTCATTAGACTTTTTCATAGCCTACAGGAAACCACTTAATCTAGATAGTGCATACCTCTCTAACTCCCTTTTGTTCCAGCTATACTGGCCTTCTTAATGCTCCTCAAACATACTTTTCATGGTTAAAATTAACTGTCTATTCACTTGCTGATTCTTTCAAATGGAAAGATGTTCCCCCAGATATTAATATGATTAGTCTATAGTTGGGGGGTAGTTTGTCATAGACTTAAATTTCATAGAAAAATATAGTTGGTCAAAGTTAATTAATTCATTTATTGAATCATTCATTTATTCAACAAAGAGTATTAAATACTCACTTGTGCCAGGAATTAGAAAGTTATGAAGAGAGCTACAAAGATCAGGTAGACACACTCCTTCTCTCCTGAACTATACATTCTATGACCAACTTTTATTTACAACTCAGCTTTATATTCCTAACACAGTTCCTCAATCACAGGTGATGACACTTCCTTTTCTGTATAATAATATTGAGACAGTTATTTTGTACTTTCTGCTTAACTTAGGGAAAAACAGAAGACAGGATCCAAGATAACACCAGGGAACAATTTCAGATTTCAGAGATCCAGGTGGCACCTATAAAAACAGAGTGTCAATGCATGTCTGTCGACAGGTGGACATTGTTCCATTTACAGCTAACAATCGCGACTAAAGGTACAAACGATAAAAGAGAATATGACAGAAGAGTCTTCCCAAAAGCACTAGAAAAAAGAGGACAGCACTGTCTGTATTGCAATAATTTTGTTTTATACAATGACTTTGTTCTGTTCCCTAATGACAGACATAAAAGTTTGTGGCTATAGTTTTCTTATTTTAGGAGCATTTTTCTTTTTTCTTTTCCTCATAGAAAAAGAAGACATGACAAAAGTTCTTTAATTCATATGATAACTTATAGTTTTTCACATGTAGTCTATGAATTTATTAGCCAGCATCTTTCTTACAAGAGCAAAGAATAAACCCAACACCGGAACATCCCCAGATTTTTTCAAAGCCTTTGAGTTCAGCAATCTTGGCTCATCATGTATACAATCTCATCTATATTAGCCCATTTTTTGTTGCTTGTAACAGAATATCTAAAACTGGGTAATTTATAAAGAAACAAATGTATTACTTACAGTTCTGGAGGCTGAGAAGTCCGAGGTTGAGGGTTCACGTCTGGTGAGGGCCTTCCTGCTGGTGGGGACTCTCTGCAGATTCCCAAGGCAGCACAGGGCATCACATGGAGAGAGGGCTGAGTGTACTAGCTTAAGTCTCTCTTCTTCTTAAAAAGCCCGAAGTCCCACTCCCATGATAACCCACTAATCTTGAGGGCAGAGCTGTCAAGAACCAATCAACTCTTAAAGGCCCCATTTCTCAATAATGCCACATTGGGATGACTTTCAGCATGACTTTTGGAGGGGACAAATATTCCAACCATAGCATAGCATTCTGTCCCTGTCTCCCTAAAACACATGTCTTTCTCATGTTCAGATACATTCATTCCATCCCCATACCCCAACATCTTAACTCATTTCAGCACCAACTCGTTTGTGACTCAGGCACTATTCTTCTTGAGACAAATTCCTTCCAGCTGAAAGCCTGTGAAATCAAACAAGTTATTTACTTCCAAGATACAATGGTGGGCCCAGCATGGGGTATACATTCCAATTCCAAAACGGAAAAATAGGAAAGAGGAAAAGAATTACAGGCCCCAAGCAAGTCCTAAACCCTGCAGAGCGTACATTAAATCTCAAAGGTGGAAAATAATTTCTTTTGACTCCATGTCCCGAGCACACTGGTTTGGGGGTTGGGCCCCCAAGGCATTGGGAAGCCCCACCCCAACAGCTTTCCTGGACTCAGCCCAGGCTTTAGTTCTCCCAGGCTGGCAACACACACTGGTAGTTCAACAGTTCTGGGATTTCCATGGCAGTTCCACTCCTGCGGGTCCAGTAGGAATTGCCCTAGGAGGACTTTGTGGCAGCTCTGACCCACATTCCACTCCACATTGCTGTACTGGCTGCTCCCTGTAGTGGCTTCGGTCCTGCTGCAATTCTCTGCCTTGACCCACAGGCTGTCTGATACAACCTTTGAAATCAAAGTGGAGGTTGCCATGTCTCCATAACTCTTGCATTCTGCACATCTGCAGAATTAGCACCATGTGGACACTGCCAAGGTTTATGACTTGTACCTTCTGAAGCTGTGGCATGAGCCACACCTGGGGCTACTTGAGCCACAGCCAGAATAATTGCAGAGGCCTGGATGGGGAGAACATCCTCCAAGGGCTGGCTGGGCAGTGACCCCATGGGGTGTGCCCCAGGCATGTTCCCAGAAACCATTCTGCCCTCCTAGACTTCTGTGCCTGTGATGGGAAGGGTGGCCTAGAAGATTTCTAAAATGCCTTTGGAGTCTTTCTTCCATTGTCTTGAGAAATAGTACCTGGCTTCCTTCCATTAATGCTAATCTCTTTAGCAAAAGGTCACAGGGTTATACCCTTGGTTTCCTCTCCCGAACAGAACATGATTTTTCACTCTTTACTTGGCCAGACTGAGAGTGTCCCAGACCTTTCCACTTTGCTGCTCTTTTGTTTATACATTCCATCTTTAAGCCATTTTTTTCTATTGCAGCTTAATGTAAACAGTTAAAAGTAGTCACGCAGCAGCCTGAATGCTTTGCTGCTTAGGTATTTCTTCTACCAAATACTCTAATTCACTGCTCTTAAATTCTGCATTTCATAAAGCCCTAAGGAATGGGCACAATCCGGCCAACTTTTTGTCAGTTTATAACAAAGATGGTCTTCACTCCAGTTCCAATACTTTGTTTCTCAGTTACATTTGAAATCTCGTCAGAATAGTTTTTACTGTCCCTATTTATATTAGCATTCTGGTCATGAGCACTCAACCATTAAGGATTTCCACACTTTCTCTAATCTTACTGTTTTCTAAGCTCTCAGACTAGAATGTAGGCTTTTCCTAGACTACTCCTCCAAATTCTCCCACCCTCTGCTGATTACCCAGTTAGTTTCAAAGCCGCTTCTACATTTTTATCTTTAAAACTGACCTGCAAGCTAGCTATTACTAATTTTAAAGATGAAGAAAATGAAATATAGACAGTCCTGGCCCAGTTTTCTATTTGTGAATTAAATCTAATAAATTTTTATGTAATCTAATTGAGAGAAACAAAATGTCAGAATTTAGGAAATTATATTTTAAATAGAGGTTGTACTTAGCCTTCAATAATAAACATGGAAAACATACTATAAAATTAAAGTATTATAGCCTGGGTGCAGTGGCTCATGCTGTAATCCTAGCATTCTGGGAGGCCAAGGCAAGAGGATTGCTTGAGGACAGGAGTTCAAGACCAGCCTGGACAAGAGAGACGCCTATCTCTACAAAGAAATGGAAAAATTAGCTGGGCATAGTAGCTGTAGTCCCAGCTACTCAGGAGTCTGAGGCAGGAGTCTTGAGCCCAGGAGTCTGAGGCTGAAATGAGCTGATGATGATGCCCCTGTGCTCTAGCCAGGATGACAGAGCAATACTCTGACTCAAAAAATAAAAAACCAAAATAAAATAAAATAAAATAAAAATTAAAGTATTATAGTAGCATTTCATATAAAAAAAAGGGTTTTGTATTGTCACTATTGAAAAATAAAAATATCACATACCCAAAATGACCACAATTAACTGAGGTTGTAGGTGCTTTTATGATGAGCTTGGTCATTGTTATTACATGAAAATATGGAAGAGATTCACACACTCACATGAAGTTACACTCTGGTCAACAAGAAGCATGTATTTACTGAATCAGATAAACTTCTAAATGTAAACTGTCTCCTCTTATCCCTGTTGAAAGTGGTTAAGATGCTTAAATAATTGGAAAATATAAGATAGTTACTATCTACTACTGCCCTCATTTCTTGACTGGTACACCATTTAGAAATAGATCAGAATATTCAAAGACTTAGTATGGCTTTTGCATAATATCAAAAACATTACACCAAATCAACTATTAAATAAATACCTGTATAACTATAACCAGGAAAAAGATTACTTTTTGAACCCTTACATAACTAAAGCATGACATAATTTCTATTTTATGACAGCCAAGATAATTTCCTATGTATTCCTTTTACCTAACTCTATGTTATTCTGTTTTCCCTACTCCCCAAACAGAAGAATTTAAAAACCTCAGCCTGTCATTATTAGCTATTTATTTTCAAAAATCATATTTTTGGAACTTGAAATGAGATCATATATAATTGTGGGAGAATGTGACTCTAGAACAATTACAGTCCTGTATAATAAAAAATATCTATAATATCCAGGTGACCCAAGTTCTGTAAAATGTGAATCACTAATTTGTTCCCACAGATGCATCTCAAGCATTCTTAGAGTATGAAAATTATGTTTTCTTTTTCTGTCCCTTAATTTATTTTCTGATTTTAATATTACAGTTCTTTCTAAAAATATTCCTTTTGAGAATAAACATCTCGCAGACTTGATTTGAAAGTAAGTCTGTCTTCCGAGCAAAGATGCTTTACCAGGTACTCTCTCTGGGTATGTGTGTGCTCTTAGGAGGCTGGTTTGGTTGTGATGAACAAGCAACGGCCTGTGCCCTTCTTGAACCCTATAATAGGAGCCATCAGCCTACTGCTGCTAGGCTCAGGTTGATGCTTCAGGAAAAAAAAAACAACTTTCATATTTACAAAATGCAAAGTTATATATACCTTTCCTAAGGCAGGTTGTAATCTTCAATTTGTCTAATCTATTGGCGTATATTTCTATATATGGTTGTTAACAAAAACTACACAACTGACAAACTTCTTATCCATAATAGGAATTATTATTTTGACCATGAAGAGCCAACCCAAATGTGATTTATAGTCAGGAGAGTGCCCTTTAAAATAACATTGTCAATTTTCTAGGCTTTTCCACAATATATACACATTATTCTCATGTATTTGTACCCACTGAATTTAATTCTTCACTCCCTAACCTCTACCTTAAAAGATGATTGAAAAATAAAGTATATTAGAGGAATGTATATCCTTAAATCCATCTACTAGAACAGTTTCCTCAAACTGAATTCTTTCAATTGTAGTTGCATGTTCATGTTTAAGGCAACTAAGGATATTCAAAAAGGGATCAAGAATAAGTGAGGCAAAAATAATACTCTTTGTTTCCCAGCTGGCAAGAGTTGAAAGGAAGAAAGCCATAACAATCTAATGATAGAGAAAGAAAACGGAGAGGCCAAATCATTCAGGAACAATTGCCATATGGCTAGAGCTGGGAACAAATGGGGGTGTGACTTAGGTACTCAGTTATGCAGGAAGGGTGCCATCAATAATTGTGGTCACTACATCTGAGATCTGTAGATTCCATTCCAAACTCTTCCTCTATTGAGTTTATTCTTTCAAAGAGCACTTATTATTGTCCTGAAACAGAATTAATGAGAGTCAAAAAAATTATTTATGTATAAACAATTGAAGTTGGCATCACATACTTTCAGATTGTAATTTTTAGCCAAGTGTACTACATTTTTAACAGCTGTATTTTTATCATTTATGAATCAATCTGGCCTCTTAAAGTAACACAAGTATTCTAGGAATTCTTAATGTGAATGAAAATATCACCAATGGCTCTATAGTTAGCTAAGTTAAATTAACTTTTAAAATAAATTGGACTGATCTTGTTTGAATGTCATCTGGGATTTGAAACCCAAACCTTAAGAATAAAGAAATGGAGATATTTGAATATAGTTTATCTGATAAAGTACATTGTTTTATAAATAGCCATATATGTATATCTAAAGCTGTTGTTTTTCCCCCAAAGTGAAAGAATAGTTATACAACAAAATACATTTCTAATTTAATAAAATATATAAATGTGGATAAAAAGCCTTTTCATTTTTATTTTAAAAAAATTATTTTAACTTTTCTGGTGGGGCGCAGTGGCTCATGCCTGTAATCCTAGCATTCTGGGAGGCCAAAGTGGGAGGATCTTTTGAGCTCAGGAGTTTGAGACCAACCTGAGCAAGAGCAAGACCCCGTCTCTACTAAAAAAATGGAAAGAAATTAGCTGGACAACTAAAAATATATAAAAAAAATTAGCTGGGCATGGTGGCACATGCCTGTGGTCCCAGCTACTCGGGAGGCTGAGGCAGTAGGATTGCTTGAGCCCAGGAGTTTGAGGTTGCTGTGCGCTAGGCTGACGCCATGGCACTCTAGCCTAGGCAACAGAGTGAGACTCTGTCTCAAAAAATAAAACAAAACAAAGACTTTTTCTTGCTCTCAAAAAAAAAAAAAAAAAGTTATTTTAACTTTTCTTTTTAAAAATGTAGTTTTATTTATTAGTTAATTTATTCATTTTTATTTATTAGTGAATAATGTAGTAAGAAAAAATATGTATATAAGCAGAAAGTGAGATGTGACTTTTGTTGCTTATAAGGGTGATTAAAATTTTTTTTAATTAAAAAGAAAATAAAGGAAACATTAGTTTCACTTTCCTGGGAACACTCCCAAACAAAATAAACCCTGTGTTTATTTTGTCTGTGATTTATTTGTAAAGACTGAGTTTGGACAGGCAATCTCTTGAGTTTCCTGTCATCTCTAACAATATTTCTCACACATTTTCTCTAAAACCAGGAAAGAAGACTACACATTTTATAATATAATGGATAAAAATTAAATGATTGCAGAATAATAATGATAATCACAATGGTCATAATAGTAGCTAACATTTATTGAGTACTTATTATGTGCTATACACTTTTCTAAATGTGATTCATGAAAAAACTCATTTAGCTCTCCCAAAGATCCTATAAGATGGGTACTATTTATAATGATAATCTTACACAAGAGGAAGTTGAGTCATAAAGAAGTTAAGTGACATTGTCAAGGTGATATACTAATAAGTCTCAGAACCTGGAACTTAAAGCTCAAAGCCCATGCTCTTAAGTACTAACAATACTCCTTTCTCCAGTGTAGTATAATACATTTGCTGATTCAACAAGCCAGGATAGATATGCTTCCCAGTCTTAGCACAGCTTGAGTTTATGGTCAAATAAACATGCTTGGCATTTATTATCATGTTTTCAGTTTTTGTTGTCATTGTTCTTGTTGTTAACTTTTACTTCAATTCAATATAATTATGACTCAGTTTTTTAAAAAATGAAGAGAAAATTTTTAAAAAAGGAAATTTGCAGCTCTGGTTGCCAATGTCCAATTTTCTTAAAGAGAGCATGTAGACAAGAATGTTGCATCCCCATGAAGTGCACACTCTTGGGATTTTTGAAAAACCTTCCTGTCTTTTGGGGGAAGAATGGCTAACAAAAACAAACCTCAGTCTAGTGGGCAAAGTATGTTCCCTTATTGGGCTGTGCACAGAAGCAGATTTTCACCCCCCCCCAAAAATGAGACCCTTTGGAAAATCCTCCAAAAGCCATTGAACTTATGCCAGTAAATATCCCCTAACACTCTGGAATAAACAAGAGCATCTGGCACCACTCTGTGTGAGCTGTCACCTTTACTCTGCCTGTTCATAGACTTTCTGGAAAAGAAAGTAATGCTTCCATCTGGTCACAGCAGCAAAGAAAGCAAAAAGCACTAAAGTGCTTTCACTGAAAATCTAAGACTAAATCCTGCAACTTTATAAACTAAGGGAAAAAATACAGCATTTGATTTTTCTCATAAAGATTAGTCCCTCGTATAATGCCTAGGCATAGAGTGCTAGAGTAATTACAGAAATTACTAACAATTTTCTCACTTTTACTTAGGTTCAGATCATACAAATTCACAAATGTTTAACCATTTGTGTTTTTCTTGTTAGTATTAGTAGTAACAAGATGTTTGAAACTTTCTGAGGACTTCCAGGCAAATGGAAGGTTAACTAGCTTTATTTGGACCACTGAAGCTTTAGGATTTCTTTTCTAAAACAAAATTCAAGCAAATATGCATGCAAATAAAATAAATAAATAACACAAGAGAAGAAAGGGAGATTGGTTTGTTCTAGAGAATCTTAATCTTAAGATTGACTCTATTCTTGGGGAAGGCCTATAAGAGAAAATTTAAGATTTGAGATTTGTAGATGTAGCTTCTAGAGATAGGATATTGAAAGGGTTTACTTCATCTGAAGAAATGAAATTCTCATATGGAACTAAGTGCTTACTGACACAGAAATCGAATGATGTTTCTTAGAAGAATAGTCACATATTAGGGGCTGCTTTTTTTTTCCACTTCCATCTGTTTCCTTTAGTCCAAGTGTTCTTGGACTTAACTTTCTTGGACTTAACTTTAGAACTGTGGGACCCCAGAATTCTATGCAAAGTTTGCTTGCATTAGGAGTGTATGTGTATGTTTTCATTTTTCTGAGAGAACGGTTTGAAGCGTTATGAGACACCTAAAGATTTTGAAAATACCACTTTAGATTATTTTGGATTACTTGTTTCCTTGACCTGAAATACAGTATTTCTTATTTTGCACTGCATCTAGAAAGAAACCTCTGTGGTCTCTAATAAAGGCTTCATGAAGAAAAAGAGGATGATGATGTTACTGATGATGATGACAGTAAAGGATGGTGATATTACCATCATGACCTTAACAACTCATCCAACGCATTTGCTTAAGTTTGAAGAGAGGTGTGTGTGTGTGTGTGTGTGTGTGTGTGTGTGTGTAGGTAGATTTCAGCTGAATTTTCATAATAATAATACTGCATTGTTATTTGTATAATGTACAATTGTTAATTGTATAATGATAATAGGCCTAATGGAAACTAGCTGAGATAGACTGAGAAGATTATTCTCAACATGTCCATAATATTCAAAGAGACATGGAAGTGGTCCTGGAAGAATAGAAGTAGGGACTATTTTCTTTCCATTTAATATCCATAATTCATTCCTGTCGTGCTTTAAATCTCTCACATGTCAAAAAATTAAGAAAATCATATACTAGACAAGCGATCAGAGAAACTGTTTGGCTGCAGTACAGGCACTGTCACTAGCTGGGCATATAATCTAATATAAGTTGTCACCCAACATTGAAAAGAATGAATTATTTTTTAAAGTTTTTTCTAGTCATCTCATTTATGATTTAATAATAATAGTCATGTTATTATAGTCATATTTTATGATTTTCAAAATTCTCTACATTGTTTATGCATTTCATACTTATAACCGCTTTTATAAAATGGGCAGAAGAGAGTTATAAATATTTTTATTATATATAAAGGAAGACATTTATAGATATAGATATGATGTTAAGAGGAAGTTTTTCAAGAGCACCAGTGAGGAGTGAAAAGTAGAGCTAGAACTAAGATTTGTCCTTCTTCCTTCAGAGTTCATTCCTTTTAAATGCTCTTGACTCTTCTTTGACTTTCTGATCCCTTGATTTTGACATTATTATAATAATTAGTAGTTACACATAGACTGCTTGCTTGCATTTATATGTATGTCTATAAGTTTATTAGTTCACTTTTCTTTCTTGAGTATTAAATATTTCTTTTGGGGTCATTTTTCTTATTCATGAAGTAAGTCTTTTAGTATTCATTAAGTGAAGGTCTGACTGTTATAAACATTCAATTTTTGTTTCTCTGAAATGCCTATTTTTTATCTTTGCCCTTTTTGAAATCTCAATTGTAAATCTTAATGAATTTTTACATAGTTTTACACAATGCAGATCAAGATATAGAACACTTATATCATTTCCCAAAAATTCACTCATGTACTTTTTCAGTCCTCCAATGGTAGCTCTATTCTGTCTTCTAGTTCTATAACTTTCATAATGTTTGAAATTTGTGAAAATGTAAATATACAGCATGTACTCTTTTGCTTTTGATTTCTTTTACTAAGCATTATGACTATGGAATTAATGTCCACGTAATAGTTTATCTTATTCATTGCCATGGAGTAATTAATTTTATGAAAATATGACAATATTTTTACCCTATCTACTGTTGAGATTATTTGAGTAATTTCCAGTTTGGGATTATTACAAGTAAATATACTGTGAACATTCTTATACATGTCCTTTTGTTAACATATGCACTTATTTACCGTGGATATATGCCCATGAGTGGAAATGCTGGGTCACAAGTTACATTTAAGGAATGTTTTATTAGATTCCACCAAAATATTTCCCAAAGTAATTTTACACATTTGGAATTCCACAGCAAATATAAGACTTCCAATTGATTCATAGTCTCACCATATTTTGGTATGATCTGCCTTTTTAAGTTTAGTCATTCTAGTGGGTAAGTGTTGGTATTTCATTGTGGATTTAATTTGCAATCTCTGATGACTATTTTTCATATTTTTATTGCCCACTGGGTTATCTTCTTTTATGAAGTGCCTGCTCAAGTTTTTGTCTATTTAAAAATTGGTTTGTTCATATTTTTATTGATTTATGAAAAAATTTTATCCATTATGGATATAAACCCTTTATCATATATTGCAAATAGTCCTATCTAGTGTGTGGCTTTACTGTTAAACTTCTTAACAATGTCTTTGGATCAACTTAATTTTTATCTTGCAATGAACTAATTCCCTCTTTAATAGTATCTAATATTCTGTTAAAATTATCAATTGAGAATTCTTGGTACAATTATGTCCTTTTTAAAATCTGGATTTTTTTTCCAACTATAATTTGTTATTTTTAAATGTCTTGTTTGTTCCTTTTTGTCAGCTTATCTTTTATTTTTTTAAACATTTCCTATATACTTATTTTTGTTTTCTACATTGGGTCATTTTGTTTTCTATGTTGGGTCATCATCTCAAGTCCTTGGTAATCTAAATTTCTGTATACATATTTTTCTACTTATCTTCAATCATGGTAAGTTATTTTCTTATGTGTTTGGTGAACTTGGATTGTCATTTCATATTTGTATATTTCTATGGAAACTTTAGAAGCCTAATTTGGGGATGCTTTCCTTTAGAGAAGATTTCTGTTTATTTTCACCAGCATCCAAAAGCCTCCCTAATTGGAGACCACTTCACAGCTCATTTTCTAGAATAAAAAATTCTACACTTCATTCGGAACCAAAAAAACCTCAAATAGCCAATGCAATCTTAAGCAAAAAGAACAAATCTGGAGGCATCACATTATCTGACTTCAAATGATACCACAAGGCTATAGTAACTAAAACAGCTTGGCATTGGTATAAAAGTAGAGACATAGACCAATGGAACAGAATAGAGAACCCAGAAATAAAACTATATACCTATGACTAACTGATTATTGACAAAGCAGGCTAAAACATACACTGAGGAAAGTATGCCTTATTCAATAAATGGGGCTGGGAAAATTGGATAGTCACATGCAGAGGAAAGAAACAGGACTCCTGTTTCTCACCATATACAAAAATTAATTCAAGATGGATAGAAGACTTAAGTGTAAGGCATGAAGCTATAAGTATTCTAGAGGAAAATGTAGGAAAAACTCTTCTAGATATCGGCCTAGGCAAAGAATTTATGACTAAGACCCCAATGGCAATCAAAGCAACAACAAAAATAAACAAATGGGATTTGATTAAATTAAAAAGCTTCTGCACAGCTAAGGAAACAATTAACAGAGCAAACAGATAACCTACAGAATGGGAGAAAATATTTGCAAGCTATACATTTTACACAGAGCTCAAAGGTCTACAAAGACCTAAGCAATCAGCAAGAAAAAACAAACAGTCCCATCAAAAAGTGGGCAAACAATATGAACAGAAGTTGTTCAAAAGAAAATAGACAAAGGCAAAAAAATATGAAAAAATGGTCAACATCACTAATTATCTGAGAAATACAAATTAAAGCCACAAATTAAAACCACCTGTCATTATTAAAAAGTCAAAAAACAATAGATGCCTTCATGGGTGCAGAGAGGAAAGAACACTTACACACTCTTGGTGTATAAGTACACCCATCAGTACAACCTCTGCTGAAAATAATATGGAGATTGCTCAAAGAACTAAAAGTAGACCTACCGTTTGATCCCACCATTAGGTATTTATCCAAAGGAAAAGAAGTCATTTTATCAAAAAGACACTTCTCTAGTGTTTATTGCAGCACAATTCACAACTGCAAAGCCGTGGAATCAGCCTAAATGCCCATGAATTCATGAGTGGATAAAAAATGTGAGATATATATATATACACACACACACATTCATACACACACACACCATGGAGTACTACTCAGCTATAATAAGGAGTGAAATAATATGTTTTGCAGCAACTTAGATGGAACTGGAGACCATTATCTTAATTGAAGTATCTCAGGGAAGGAAAAATAAACACCACATGTTCTCTCTAATAATTGGGAGCTAAACGATGAGCATACACAGACATAAAGAGGTGTAAAAGACATTGGAAACCAAGAAGGCAGGAGCGTGGGAGGGGGTGAGGGGTAAAAACTTACCTATCAGGTACAGTGGACACTGTTCTGGTGATGGGCACACTAAAAGCATCGACTTAAGCATTATACAAGGTATTCATATAACAAAAACTTTTGAACCCCCTCAATATTTTGAAATAAAAAAAATCAAACTGTTGTCTTTCACACTATAAAGCAACAGTGTGCCAAAGTGGGTATGTGCGATGCACAAAACACTATCTTACCACCAGTGAGAGCCTTGGCACTAGTTTAATAGGCTTAGTTTATGGGTACTGTGATTGCAGTAGGCTCTTTTTTAAAGGTATATTTGGTATTTACCACACAGTAAATGTTGAAATGTTGTGACATATTTGTTTCTGTGTTAAACATTGAAAAGGAAATTTAATACATAAAGTAAAAAGTAAAATTTATTTTAAAGAAAACATCCTAACTAAAAATTACAAAATGGGTTTTCCTTTAAAACTTTGAGAAAATTAATACATTGACTTGGGGACCTTGATTGAACACTGGACTTATTCTAGGAAAACATGATAGATCCAAACAAACCCTGTTTAAACTTAAATTTAAAAATTTTTAACTTTATATTTTGAAATAATTTTTAATTTACAGAAAATTTGCAAGAATGTTACTGAAAAAGCCCATATTCTCCAGAATCACGTTTTGAACATTTTGCCACATTTGTTTTTCATTCTTTCTGTGTATGTCTATATATATATGTATTCAGTATATTTAAACATATATTTATTTAATTTATATGTTAATTTTTTCTAACCATCTGAGAGTTTTTCCTGTGCATTATGACTTTTTAATCCCTTAAGCCTTTATTATTTATTTCCTATGAAAAAGGATATTTTCTTAACATAACCACAGTACAATTACCAAATTTAGAAAATTTGACAGTAACACAACACTTCTATCTAAACTACCATTATTTTCCAATTTGCCTACTGACCCACATATATCATTGTTGGTGTACAGAGATGCAAAATGTCATGTTGCATTTTCCTCTAGTTTCCTTTAATATGAAATAGATTCTCAGTCTTCCTTTGGTTTTTAGGAGTGGCATTTTTGAAGAATATAGGTCAGTTATTTCAGAGAATATCTCTTAATTTAGGATTATGTGATATTTCCTCATGAGTAGATTTAGGTTATGTACCCTCAGTTGAAATACTATGTAATGATGTCCTGTTCCTTTCAGGGTATACTTTCCTCAAAGCACTCAGTGTATGCATCTCATTGGTAATGTTATCGTTTTGTCTTATTTTATTAAGATATAATTTGCATGCATTAACACTAACACCTGTGTGAGAGTACTACTGTTTGATTAATTACTATATATATATATATGTAACCACCTAAGAATTAAGGTATAGACCATTTGTATCACCTTAAAAAGTTTCTTTGTGGTCCTTCCTTGTCACTCCCTTCTGTGGCCACAGGAAACTACTGATCTGTTCTCTGTCCATATATATTAGTGATGCCTATTTTAGAATCTTTCAAAACTAGAAATATATAATATGTCATATTTTGTGTCTGGATTACTTTACATAATATGATGATATTAAAATTCATCCATGTTGTTCTATTATCGGTAATTCATTCATATTTAATGCTGAATACTATCATGCATTATGAAATAAGCAATTTGTTTATTCTTCACCTGTTAATGGACATTTGGCTTTTTTCCAGATTTGGAATATTATAAATAAAGCATCTATAAACAGCATGTACACATCTTTATGTGCACATATATTTCCTTTTATTTTGGACATATACCTATAAGCAGAAGGCCGAATCATATGGTAGTTGTATGTTTAACTTTTTAAGAAATTACCAAGCTGTTTTCCAAAGTGTTAACAAAATTTTACCCTCCTATTATCAATGGATGAAAGTTCTATTCATTCCACAGCTTTCCAATATTTTGCATTAGTATTATCAATATTATCATTATTTTAATTTGGCCACTCTGATGTACTTTACTACTTTATTGAGGTTTTAATTTACATATTCTTGATGACTAATAATGTTGAGCCTTTTTCTTCATGTACTTATTGACCATTCATATATCTACCTCTGTTAAGTATCTGATCACATACTTTGCTCATTTCTTAATTGGACTGTGTGTTTTTCTTATTATTGAATTTCAGGAGTCCCTGCTATATTCTAGACACATGTTCTTTATCCAATTATATAATTTGCGAATATATTCTTCTAATTTTTGTCTTGATTTTCCATTTTCATATTGTGAAAAGAAAAAGTTTTTAATTTTGAAGAAGTGAAACTAATTATATATTTTCTCTTTTTGTACCCTATTTGTATTTTAATTAAAAGTCTTTTCACACCCTAAGGTCACAAATACTTTCTCCTGATTTTTCTTTTAGATGTCTTATCCTGGAAGTATACCCTAGAAATGCCTTTGTCTATCCATTCATTAGTATCACATTATTTTAATTACAGAGTTTGTAGTTTTGTTTTGTTTTTTTTTTTTAACACCTGGTAGAGGGAGTCCCCTTTTAGAGTTCTTTCTTTGCAGTTTTTCTATTTTTACATGTTTATTTTTCCAAGTGAATTTTAATATCAGCTTGTCTAGCCCCATTGATATTTTTACTGAGATTGCATTACATTTATAAATTAACTTAGGAAGAACTGACATCTTGATGTCATTGAGATGTTTGAACCAAGAACAAGGAGGAGGGGTCCTTCCATTTGTTGAAGTAAAGTCTGCTTTGGTGCCTTTCAGGGGTATTTTAAATCATTTCATGTGTAGATTTTGAACATTTCATGTTAAGTTTATTCCTAAGTATTTTACCATTTTTTCTGTTTTGAATGGAGATTTGTCATCGTTATATCTTTTAAGTGATTATTATTTAAGTATATGTATGCTATTGAATTTTGCATGTTAATTTTTACTCCTACTTTTTGCTTTTTACTATTTGAATTAGTTTTATCATTGATTCACTAATATATTCCAGGTATACTATTATGGCATCTGCAAATAGAGACAACTTCATTTCTTCAATTCCAAATTCTTATATGTCTTATTTTTTCCTTGGTTTGCAATTGCATTGGTTAGTATTGCCATAAGGTTAGTAGTAGTAGATGTAGTTGACATCCTTGACAAATTCCTAACCACAGTAGAAATGCTTCTAGTGTTTCTTATTACATATGATGAGCTACATATTTATTATATCATGCTAGGAAAAGATTTACCCATTCTTATTTTCTCAAAAGTTTTTAACAAAAACGGTTGTTGGATTTTGCCATAGGCTTTTTCAGCATCTGTGAAGATAATTATGTAATTGTTCTTCATAGGGTGAATTTATATTAATAGATTTTTCTAACATTGAATCCTTCTTGTATTAGTGGTATAAACTCCGCTTAGTCATGGTTTATTATTTTCTATGGTTTTGCGGTCTATTACCAACATTTTATTTAGAATATTTGTACTAATATTCATAAGTGATATAGTTTGTAACTTTCTTTTTTGTTCTGTCTTTATCAAAATTAGCCATTGGTGTTATATTTGCTTGACAGAAAGAATTTTGAAGTTTTTCTTGTTTTTTTCTTTTTTTGCTAAATTTAATTAATTAACATATGTATTACTTCACATATTTATCATTTTTTGTAGTAAGAACTTAAAATCTACCCTTTTGGTGATTTTAAAGAATACATTACTCCCTTTATCTGACTGAAATTTTGTATCTTTTGACCAACATCTCCCCAACCTCCCTTTCTCAGCTTCAGATAACCACCATTTTACGTCTCTATGAGTTCAAGCTCTTTTGGAGTCCACATATAAGTGAGATTATGCAATATTTGTCTTTCTGTGTCTGGATTATTTCATTTAACTGAATGTCCTCCAGTTTTATCCACATTGTCACTAATGACAAGACTTACTTTTTTTTAAGACTGAATAGTATTTCATTTTTTGTTATGTACCACATTTTCTTTATCTATCCATACAAATGGCCAATATATACATATGAAAAAATGTTCAACAGTCTTCATTTTTTCTTTTTTTTTTGAGACAGGCTCCTGCTCGGTCTCCCTGGCTAGAGTGCAGTGGGTTCATCATAGCTCACTACAACCTCAAAACCTCAGTCTCCTAGGCTCAAGTAATTCTCCTGACTCAGCCTCCCAAGTAGCTGGGACTATAGGCACACATCACCATACCCAGCTAATTTTTCTATTTTTGTAGAGACAGTGTCTTGCTCTTGCTCAGGCTGGTCTCGAACTCCTGGCCTCAAGCAATCCTCCCACCTTGGCCTCCCAAAGTGCCAGGATTACAGGCATGAGCCATCACACCCAGCCAACATTCTTCATTTTTAATACTCTGAGATATTTATATAGCTGAGACTATCTAACAAAACTTAGTCCTGAATTCATAAATTGAGCACTTAGAGTTTGACATTCTCTCTCTGAGGGTGATTTTGTTTGTACATTTTCAAATTTATCCCTCCCCTCTCCTCTTTTACATGGAGTAGCTAAGTCTTATATTCCCTGGACTCAGTGTTGTGTAGCAGTCAAAGTTTTCAGCTACAGCTATGTTAGAATTTGGGGTTTATTCTCTACTTATAAGAAATTTGAAGTTCTTGATATTCTCTGGTTCATAGTAATAATGAAGGGTCAAATGTGTTTTTATTTGCATTTCTTTTTGATCCATGATTTTTTATCTTGTTAGATTAGAGAGATTCAAAGTCAGATAACCATGATTATTCTCAAGACAATTTTAAAAGCTTTAAATCCACATAGATATTGAAAGGGTGAGTATTTTTAATAATCTAACATGTGCTTAGAATTTAATATGTAATTACAATAACCTGTTTAATATATTGTTTAAAGTTCTCTATACATGATAAATCTAATGGAAAAAATGAGAAAGCTGAGGTGAATCTTTCAAGTTTACAAAAAAAATCTGCATTCTGTTTTATATTCAAGGAGATACTCATGTGTCACATTTTTGGATTTCAGCTTGACTGTCACTTTCGTAAATTCTAAAATAAGTTATCTATGTCAATAGTCTTCTTCACTGCATTAAGCACTTTGGAAAAAAGCTGTTGCATTCAACTTAAATTTTTAATAGAAGCTCCTGAATATTTGTTCTGACACCTATTTATTTAAGACCTGAGCAGGCATTCTGCAAGTTCATTAGACTACTAATAATTATTGTTTGGGTTTGGGATTTAACCAGCAATGAAATTATAATATTTGTGATTTTTCCTTTTGGAGGAAATATTGTTTTTATAAACATGTTTTTATTAATATTCAACTGAATTTTGAATCTTATTGTACATATAATATTGCTGATATTAACTGTGATGGATTAACAACTGCCATAAATATTTGAAATCTCCTCTATCCAGACTTGGAATATGTTTCTCTACCCTGCGAGCTGATTTAAATTGAGCAAGACAATAAGATAGAAATGACGTTATGTGACTTCTGTGCAAATCCCCAAGAGGCCTTGCAGTTTTTTCTTTTTCCTTCTAGGATACTGCTTTCCTCCTGTTTCCTCATGTGAAGAGTCATTCCAGCTCTTCTCAGCGATCTCTGCTGATGCCCTGGACATATGAATGAGGTTATTCAGGACCCACCAGCTCTCAGCTGTTTTGTTTCCTGAAGGTAGCTGTATAGATAACCCAAGGGAGTTCTGCATAAGAACCGCCCACTTGAGCTCAGCCGGAAATGAAGAACCATGTGCAAATTAATAGTTTTCAACTACTAAGTTTTGGGGTAATTTGTTATTCAACAATAGAAAATTGATCATTGACATGGCTTCAACAAGAAAATAACCATAATTTTGGTTTTCATTTAGAAGTGGATGTTTTAGTGATGCTCTAAAAATATCTGAAAAATACCAATGGGGAATTTCGTGTGTACCACAAAAAAAATATTGAGGTTGAAGATGATTTTTGCATTATTATGACATTTTGAAAATGTCCATGGATACTATTCACAAAGTAGATTTAAAATAATGGGTTTAAAATCACTCTTTTTCAGATTAAAATATCAACTTTTATAAATTTCTATGCATTTTTTGACATATTTAGTCTCCCTTAACCTTGTGAGAGTTGAAGACATGGATATTTTAATTTAGATATTGCATTTTATTATGCTTCTGTGAATTGGAAATAGGTTTGACAAACACCTCTAGGAACTGGATTGACATAAAAAACTAAAAATCTATGTTATTCCAAATGAAAATGATCAATAGGAAAGATAAAATGTCTGCCATAATTCTACGAAAAAGATTTATATACATTCATACTGTCGATATAGAGATAGTTGCTAGAGTATTGGTAACCCACTTACGGAGTTATGTGCTTTAACTTCCTTAACTTCACTAAATGACAAACTGATGACACAGTAGGAATTAAACTATTATAACACCAAATAACAGTGGATAACCTTGTTTATATGTATCTCCTTTATTAAAATAAAATAATAAAGGAAAGAAAGTGGGCAATAAAAAAGATGAACTCATGCTTACTTTTATTGTAACATTAGGAGGGAGACCTTTTTTCCCTTCCTGAAGCCTCATTTCATGTTAACTGAGATTCAGTCTGTCTTTGCCCTGTTTTCTCCTCAAGGAGGCCAAGCACTTGATAAAAAGAACTTCAAATGCTCTTATATTTTGAACACAAATGAAGTTCACTGGGTTTAAAAACATGCTGCAAGGCTGAGTACCTGGTGTGTTGGTTACTAAGGTGGCAGGTATCCAAAGATAAGAAGACCACCTCTGAAGAGCAGTAGCTTGGTGTTCAAGGACAACTTCAGGAGAGGGACAAGGGTGATATCTTTCTTTTGTAATTGAACAAGACAGATAATTGATCATCAGCGTTGTTAGAGATGCTACTACAATGAAAATGCATATCTATTTCTGGAAGGGGAGTTTATGCTTAATAGCAGTGCTTAAAGGGACAGTATATCATATCCTCACTGATTTTTTTAATACATAAATACAGCGAATGTGGTATTTTTCATGATAAGTTTCATGTCAAAGTTTCATGACAGCAAATGTTTTGGTGAGCTTCCTTGCAGTTATGATCATTCACATTTGTACTCAATGCAGTATTATCTGCAAAGCAAATATCCTAGTTTCAGACCATACAATTTGCATGTATGCAGAAGGTCTTTCTTAAATTGACTCTGAATAATCTGTTACTTCCTCCTCACACAACTGATAAAAGGAGACCATCCACACAATATAGCTTTGCCTCAAGTCTCTACTTGCCTGACTTCCAAGATGCTTCATATTCCATCTCAGGTAATTTGAAATATTACTGTTGAATTTTAAGTATTTGTCTTACTTTTCCTTGACATATTTCTTTCATCACTTTTAGATGATACAACTTGAATATGTTGTCATATCCCTCACCAAGGAGAATAGGATTCACATGACCTGAATAAACAATGATTAACACATAAATTCTGCCCCTATATAGCCATATCTTGATTATACCTATCAACTGTCATTTCCTAAAAAGACCACCAAAACAGCTTGTCCATAGAGGAAGAAAAAGTAACTAACTTGGAGATAAGATTATCACTTGCCAAATTAAGAAAGAGTATTTCATTGATAGAGTCTTCATTGTGTCTGGAGGTGGGGAGTGGAAAAAA
This sequence comes from Cheirogaleus medius, assembly GCA_008086735.1. Lineage (NCBI taxonomy): Eukaryota > Metazoa > Chordata > Mammalia > Primates > Cheirogaleidae > Cheirogaleus > Cheirogaleus medius. Next base: position 49,754,930 of record VBSM01001562.1, on the reverse strand, counting down.
CCAAAATATTTATGAGGTTTTTAGATACTGGTTTAAAGTAGTTCATTCACTGTGAAGGTCTATTTGGGATTGAGCAAAATTGATGACATAATAGTATAGGATTGTAGATTCAGTGAGGACAGGTTTCCAAGTTAAGTCTTGAAAAGTAAACAGTCATTTGATGAGCCTGGTTGAGCTAGCTATTGTCCTGAGGTCTTTTATGAGGGTTGACTGAATAATCTAATGCTCAGAAAAATGGATTATCAAAAAGACGTTGAAACAACCAGTGAATTTATTTGAAATATCGTCTTCCTGGACAAAAGAATCCTGGAATAGTCAAGTCAGGTAATTGCAGATAGTTAATTGATTGCAGATTATTTCTCTTTTTGCCTACAGAGGTCAGAAAAAAATCAGTTTCTAAACTTTGGAGAAGAAAGTTGAAAATAGTTAAGAGCTTATGTGAGATTTATTACATAAAGTTTATTCCCTCTGAAATTTTTGGACAAGCCCTGGAAAGGGCTTAAATTTAACTTAGTACAAAAAATTCACAATATCAACAGTGAAGGGAAAGAAGCCGCTAAGCTATGAAACCTCTTCAAAGGCCTCCCTATATCATTTGTTCATTGAACACTCAAGGCTATATAGCGTTATTTGTCACTGACTCTGCAGAGAAGGAAAATATAATAAAATGTTTTCTGAGGAGGCAGCTTGTTCCAAGGTAAGACTGAGTTTAATAACCAACATTGTTCTTGGTCCAAATGTCAAAAGCTTTGTGTCCCTCTTCACTATAATTGAACTAATACTAGGGCATGTAGAGAGGATTAAGAAGAGACTTTGGACACAAACAAACATACATTTTTGTATGAATACAATTTAACTTAATAAAAGAAAACTCTTCTGAGAATCACAGCCCATTAAAGAAAAGCTTCACTATAAATGATAATAGAATTCATTTGAACACAGCGTTTTTCCTAAATGATTTAATTATCAAAACTATTAAAATATGTTATAGTAATAAAAATTTTAATTGCAATATAGTTGTGTGAAATAATTAATTCTAAGTGTTACTTTATAGTAGGTTTACATGGTTCCATTTATTCTACTGAGACCCTTCAAGGGACATATTTAAGAAACACTGGTGTCTACGTTCTGCCAAACTAATGTGTTTTGCTGCTGTTGTTAAATGGGGTGTTCAAACTGAAAAGAAACACTGCAATGGAAACATTTTAGTCTGCCTGGGAAGAAGAAAAAGAATGAGAAATATACCATGAGTGGCTGAAAGTAGGAAACTTGAGTGAGTGGAGATGGGATGGGTAGAGAATAGAAATGACAAATGGGGTGTAGGTAGTCTAAGATGACCCCAAATGATCTCAGCCTGCTGGTATTCACACACTTGTGTCTTCCCTTCCCCTTGAGGGTGGGCTTATTTTAGTGACTCGCTTATAACAGATAGACTACAATAGAGTGACCAAGATTAGGTTATTCAAAGTCTGTTGCTTCCCTTTTCACTTCTCTCTCTCTTTCCCTCTCTCTCTGTCTCCTCTTGGTCTCAGGGAAGCCAGCTGCCATGTCGTAAAAAGTCCTATGAATAGACCTAGATGACACAGAACTGATGTGTCTGGCCAGTAATCAGTGAGAACCTGCCAACAACCATATGAGTGAGCTCAGAACCAGATCCTTTTCCAGTCGAGCTTTGAGATGACTGCATCCCAGAATCAACACCTTGATTCCAGTTTTGTGAGAGACCTTGAAATAGAGGCGTCCAACTGAATTACATTTGGATTCTGACCCATAAAAACTAGGAGAAAATAAAAGTTCAGTTTTTAAGCTAATAGTGTTTTGGAGTAATTTGTTACACAGCAATAGATAACTAATATAGAGGAATTTGATTTTTACTTTGTAGTATCTGATGTGAAGCTTCTTTCCCACTTCCCATTATCACCAAAATTTAAGTAAAAGTTCCATCTTTCATTAGTTAATTATTGGGGTGGGGGGTGTGTAATGAACAACTAACTGCTCCAGATGAGTGAGACTTTCATGGACTCTGGGATATACATTTCTAGTTGGTTGTTATAAATCCCAAAGAGATCTTTTTAGGGACACAAAGAAGGACAAAGTAGGTAGCAAAGTCATTTTTAAAGGAGCTGATAAGATGTGGTCTTACCTTGCATAAATCTACATCTGACCTTTTAAGTTCTAAAGTTTAATCAATGCTTCACAGAGGAGCAATTACATTTACTAAATAAAAATAAGTCACTACGACAGCAATGATTTTTTTCTTTCTCTTTAACTCTCGTAAGCAATGGTCCTAGAATGGCATAAAGCTAAGGGGAAAGATAAACAGCATCCTGAATCTTCAAAATACAGTAACTGAATTGTTATATTAGGTCAAGAAATTATAAGCATATGTGTGGGAAAAATAGAAAAAGTTTTGCTATCATTCTGAAAATAATTTATAAACTTGAAAGAATAAACTATGATTTTTGTTAAAAAAAATTCCCACAGTACAGAATTGCATAAGAGAAAAAGGTAAACAGCAGGCCACCTATTCCCCATGGTTACCCAATGTACAGTACAGACTGTATTCTAAACTCATTCTCGATCAAGAACAGTGACTGGCACAGAGAGGACACTCAATAAATATCTGTTAAATTAGCACAAACTATATTTGCTGGATTTTGAGAGTTTAATTGTGAATATTATTGATATCTGAAGCCCGACACTCATAGACGAAGTCATTTCACATTCCTAAGAGAAGATCTGGATAATCTGCAGGACTTGAGATAGAGAAACGCCCCCCCAATTCATGTTTAGGGGTACAAGGGAGCAAGAGAACTGCCCGCCTTTTATTAGGAAGGGCTGTGCCATTGCCCCTTTCATACCATGAGGAGAGAAGGGAGCTGCTTTCCACCACCCCACAACCTCACCTTCTATGCCCCCAGCCTCCATCCCCACCTCAAATCCAGTAGGGCTTCAAGAAAATCCTTGAAGTGACACCGGAGTTTTTTGCCAAATGAAGGCCATGAGATCAGAACAGAAGTTTACAGAGTTCTTGGGAGAGTTGGAACTACATATCATGGAGGTCAAGGACAAACAGGGGGCCTCACATGGCTCTCACCTGGGATATCTGAAGGAAAGAAGTTAATTGGAGCTGCTTTGATAGCAAGAAGAGAGCAAGAAAGTTGCTGCAGAAGCCTGAGCTTTCAGATCATGGTAGAGCCAGTTTTCTCACAAACACCTTCAAAGAGATCTGGGTGGGAGACAGCTTAAAGCAGTCGCCTGTTAGGATGTCTGTGTGCCATTATGTGTGCATTGATTCATTTAAGCTTTAAGTTTAGGACAGTTATCCCCTGCAAACCCCTGCCCCATTGTCTCCAGGGAAGGAAGTCTTTATACAGCTTGTGCAGTCGTGGTGCGTTGTGAGGTGCCTGGTGCTGCAGAGGCGTGCAGAGAAGGCAGAAGGTCAAGTCTATGTGGCAGCTGAGCAGGCAGTAGAGTGAGGCCACGTTGAGGCCGGAGAAGTGAGGGAGGGTAGAGGTGGGGAAAAAATAGAAAAGGCAGATGATGGCTTTCTGAGGAGCTGAGCACTGAGGAAGAGAAGAAACTTTTAAAATGGTATGAGGTGAAAGTTCTGACTTGAATCTCACTGAAGATATTAACACTCCAAACTCAGACTTTTCTCAGTAGTATAGTAGTATTGCCCAAAATAATTTTCCATGATTGCACCCTGTCAAGTTCAACTAATTCATTAAACCACATGTAGACACACTCTAAAGGAATTGTGTTATAAATGCTATACCACCTTGAGCTTTGTTCACCAAAACATATCTTGGCGATCTTTCAATGCCAAAACATAGGGTTTCCTCTTTTCTCCAATATCTCTGTAGTACTCCATAGTATAGTTGCACCATACTCTGCAAACCACATTTTATTTAACTAGAATCTAATTGATAGTCAAGTTTTTTTAATGTTTTATTATTACAAACAATGCTGTAATGAACTTTGTATATTAATTCAACATAATATTAAGTTCAATTATAGGAAACATAAGCTCTATTTCTTGCTAACTTGGGTTTGTTACCTGAGATTCCTATCATCAATATATACATACTCATGTCATTATCCTGGAATGGTTTATATAAACTTAATATCTCCAATTTCTTTTTCTCATTCTCTCTTGAAACCACTCTAATCAGGTTTTCATTCAAACTATTCCACTTAAACTGTTATCATGAATATCTTCCATATTGCTAAATCCAATATCCAGTTTCTCATTTTTCTTGTTTATTGGAAGCATTTGATACAGTCGATTATTCTCTCTTCCTTGAAACATTTTCATAAGTTCGCTCTGGGACAGAACACTTCCCTGTTTTTATTCATATCCTTCTTGCCTTTTCCTATCAATTCCCTTTATGTCTCCTGCCCCTATGTATTTTAATGCTTCAAGGCTCAGTACTCAGACCTCTACCCCACACTTATTCTCCTAGTGATCTCATCTTGCCGCATAGCTTTAACCACCTTATGTAAGTTCATGTCTCTCAAATTTGTAACTTCAGCACAGACCTTTCCCTTTGAACCCAAACCTACTATTTCATCTCATCATTCAACTTCCATTAAATATTCACCTGCATTTTAATAGGCATTGCAAATTTAATATTCCAGAATCAAAATTCTGACTTTTCTAGCCTCCTATCTGTTATTCCAATATTTTTACAGTCATGTACTACATAACAACGTTTTGGTCAAAGACAGACTGTGTATAAAATGGTGGTCCTATAAGGTTATAATACTGTATTTTCACTGTACCTTTTCTATGTTTAGATATATTTAGATGCACAAATACTGTTGTTTTATAATTGCCAGCAGTATTCAGTACAGTACACAAATTTATTAAACAAATTAATATAATTCATTTACTTTTTACATATGCAATGTGCAAGGTTAATTTGTGATAAATTATCACAAGTGGCTTTGACTTAGGGCCCTTTTCTCTTTTGAGAATAATTTTCAGTCACAGTTATAAATTGTGTCCTAGTATATGCCTGAGATAGTCTAGTCTAAAAATATTGTATGTTGATACTTGTGGTTGTTTGTATTAAAGAGATAGGCATTCCAAACAAATACAAGAAAAAAAATGCAAAACATAATAACTTGGGCCATAAAACAGAAAGAAATTTAACTTTGATGAAGAAACAGGTGAAAGAGAACTTTACAAAAAACACTGTGGGATGAAACATAGTGGAAGATCTGCAACTACATTTATGGTAGTTCCTTTATATGAACAATCTAATGTACTCATTCCAAGTTTATTCTATTCTGCTTTTCAGCAAGTTAATGGTAGGATGCTACTATTATTGTGTATTATCACTGCCTGGTTTCTTTTTTTTGGTTATAATTTGTACTAGTACCCCTTTATCCATGGGTGATACATTCCAAGACCTCTAGTGGATGCTTGAAATTGCAGAGAATCCTAAACCTTATATATACTATGTTTTTTCCTGTACACACATATTATAAAGTTTAATTTATAGATTAGGCACACTAAGAGATAAATAACAATAACTGATAATAAAATAGAACACTTATAACAATATACCGCCACTGTGACAATTTCTTAAAATAAGATAATCAAGTTTGCTGAATTGATTGACTCTTCTTTCACCAGATTTCTCTGTAGCATGCAATGTTGTTGAATAGTATTTTACCCACAGTAGAATTTCTTTCGAAATTAAACCCCGATGCTGCTCTATCAACTAAGTTTACATATTTTAAATCTTCCATTATCATTTCAACAATCTTCACGGCATTGTTACCAGGAGTAGATTTCACCTCAAGAAATCACTTTCTTTGCTCAGCCATAAGAAGCAACTCCTCATTCATTCAAGTTTTATCACGAGATTTAAGCGATTCAGGCCCCAATTCTAAATCTAGTTTTCTTGCTGTTTCCACCATATCTGCAGTTACTTCCCTCACTGAAGTCTGGAACCCCTGAAAGTCATCCATGAAGATTAGAATCAGCTTCGTCCAAACTCCTGTTAATGTTGATATTTTGACTTCCTCCCATGAATCATTAATAATCTTAATGGCATCTGGAATGGTGAATACTTTCCAGAAGGTTTTCAATTTACTTTGCCCAAATCTATCAGAGGAATTAGTATTTATGTCAACTACAGCCTTACAAAATGTATTTCTTAAGTGATAAGACTTGAAAGTCAAAATTACTCCTTGATCCATGGGCTGAATAAAGGATGTTGTGCTATGAAAACCAGGTATAAAAACCACATTCATTTCTTCATACATCTCCATCAGAACTCTTGGGTGACCAGAGGCATTGTCCATGAGTAGTAACATTTCCAAAGAAATCTTTTTTTCTGAGCAATAGGTCTCAATAGTGGGCTTAAAATAGTCAATAAACCATGTGGTTAACAGGTGTGCTGTCATACAGTCTTTGTTGTTCCATTTATAGAACACAGGCAGAGTAGATTTATCACAATTCTTAAAGGCCCTGGGATTTGGGGGATGGTAAATGAGCACTGGTTTCAACTTAATGTCACCAGCTGCATTAGTCCCTAACAACAGTGTCAGCTTGTCCTTTGAAGTTTTAAAGCTAGGCATTGACTTTTCTTCTCTAGCTATAAAAATCCTACATGGCATCTTCTTCCAATATAAGATTGTTTCATCTACATTGAAAATATGTTGTTTAGCGTAAACACCTTCATCGATGGTCTCAGCTAAATCTTCTGGATAACTTGTTGCAGCTTCTACATCAGCACTTGCTGCTTTCCTTTTATGTTATGGGGATAGCTTCTTTCATTAAACATCATGAACCAAGCTCTGCTAGCTCTAAACTTTTCATCTGCAACTTCCTCACCTCTATCATCCTTTATAGAATTGAAGAGAGTTCGAGTCTTGCTGTTGATTAGCCTTTGGCTTAAGGGAATGTTCTGGCTGGTTTGATCTTCTGTCCAGACCCCTAGAACTTTATACCAGCAATAATGCTCTTTGCTTTGCAATCATTCTTGTGTTCACTGGAGTAGCACTTTTAATTTTCTTCAAGATCTTTTCTTTGCATTCACAACTTGGCTAATTGTTTGGCACAATTAGTGGCCTAGCTTTGGCTTTCAACATATCTTTGTCACAAGCTTAATCATTTCTAGCTTTTGATTTAAAGTGAGAGATGGGTGACTCTTTTTTCCCTTGAACATTTATAGGTCATTGTAGGATTATTAACTGGCTTAATTTCTATAATGTTGTATCTCAGGGAATAGGGAGGACTGAGAAAAGGGAGAGAGATGGAGGAATGACCAGTTGGTGGAGCAGTCAGTACACACACAACATTTATGGATTAAGTTAGCTGTCTTACGTGGGAGCAGTTTGTGGCATTCTAAAACAATTAGTAGCATTAAAGATCATTCCTCATGTATCACCATAACAGACATAATAATAATGAAAAGTTTGAAATATTTCAATAATTTCCAAAATATGACACAAAGACATGAAGTGAGCACATGCTTTTTGAAAAATGGCACTGATAGATTTGTTTGAAGATGGATTGCCACAAACCTTCAATTTGAAAAATACAATATCTGTGACATGCAAAAAAGCAAAACAGAAAAAAATGAGGTATGCCTGCATTGTAAAGTCTCTCCATGGATAAAACACAAGACCTACAGAGGGTTATATACCAGGGTCATATCGTTTTTGTCTCCCACAGAACTGCTTTCAGTGATTTTTTACTTTGGTCAGATGCTATTGACTCACATTGAGGAAGATTATTAAAAAGTCTATGAACCATACTGTAGTGTTTTCTCTAGAGGTACTTTGGCAGACACTATTTGCTGCATTTTGTATAGTTTCCACATGAGGACATGAGAGATTATATTTTTTTCTCTGGACTCAGTACAGGAGTAATTGTAAGTAGATTTTATCTTGGGAATCCTCAAACGTGTGCAACTTGACCATGTTTTCTTCTTTCCTAGACTTCTAGAAAGCTCCTACTTGAGGTATATTATTCATATATTTATGGCATAAATTCGTGTGGTAACAATTCCCACCTCCATCTTATCTTTTTATCCCCATTTTTTAAATTTTATTTTCTTCTAAGGTTTTCAAACACAATGGAATTTTTTCTTCAACTAAAAAGCATTTAAGTTACATTAAACTCAATAAAATGACCTAATGCAAAGTGATTTTCTTTCTGGTTTTCTCACTTATTTTTATTTTAATACTCATTTAATACACAGTTTGAGTGAGTCAAGGCAGGTGAATGCATTAATAATTAGAGAGATTATTGTATTAATTTATATTCGTTAATTATAAACCATAGAAATTGAATCTAGCTAACGTCAAAAAGAAAAGTGAGGATAGTTGTGATGTACACTCACATAATCTCAGGACAGTTTATTACCTGGAAATTGACAGAAACTAAAGCAGCAATAAAACAAGGTCTACAAAAGCGATTGTTATAGCAAAACCACTTTGCCATTGAATCACATGATCTCCAAATTGTCCCTGTGATTTCATTACTCACTGAAATTTCAAAGCTCTAGAGGAGGGAATTTGATTGGCCAATCTTGAGTACATGCTCATATCCTCAGCTGTACTAAGGTGGTATATTGGAGTATTCTACCACTTTGGCATCCTTAGTAGGAGGCAGGCACCTGGTTTTAACATTCCACTAAGACTATGTTCAGAAGGAAAGAAAATCTGGAAAGAAACTGCTGTCCTGGTAGGAAGGAGGAAGGAGGAATAGATGCCAGGAGGACTGAAAGAAAAAAAAAAGACAAATGTCCTCCCTCCCTCCTTCCCTCCCCTCTTCCCTCCCATCTTGAGAGTCAGCAGTGGAGGTTGAAAGGACAAAAACAAAATAGAAAGCAGTGCTATGTTCTCCTCTCTGCAAAACAGAAAGGACTTTATACGTTGGAAAATTGTATTTATGGAGACAGAGAGATGAATTAGGAAAAGCACACAGTTTGGAGTGAGAAGCTATAGATTTAAATTATGGCTCTTCCTTCTATAAAATATGTGACTTTGAGGCAACTATTCTCTCAGACCCTCAAGTCCAATACATGCAGAATGGAAGTGATACCCTCTTCACAGGTTTGTTGTGAGCATTTAATAAAATTATGTAAGCAAATTTCTTGAAATACATAAACTGTTTTTGTTTCCTGCTACACATTTGATCTTTATTTTTGCTGAGATGGAAATTCACATATGTATAGATTTTCCTTTGCTCATGAACTTTGAACAAACATTCATAAGTGTCAGAATCAAAACCTGTACAATCCACCCTTTACCAACAGAGGGCATTAGCAGTCACACATGGACAATTTTATTGTTGCTATCTCCAGATATTGCATTTAGTCTTATGTTTGAGGTATTTAACACAGAGTATTAATTTCATGATGTTCAATGAGTACAGAAGCAGTGATGGTTCTGACAGTGCTGTAACAAGAGGCCATGATGATGGAAGTCAAATTAGACATATTTTCCATAAAATCAGTAAGGAATGTCAAAAGTTGCCACATGTTGTTTTGTGAATCTTAAGAAGAAGTGATCTAAAAAATTACTCAGTCAGAAAATAGGATGGAACGCTTAACTAAATTTTAGGGGAAAGCTTTAAACATGTGATGAAAGATAAAAATTGTGTGAGCCCCTTGTGATGATCAAATTGTTGACACCTGGAGAGGATGACAGAAATTCCCACCTCAGCCTCTTCCTGGTTTAATTCTCCAAAATTCTGTGTAAATAATATTTAGATACCATAAACATTTCTTCTAGCTTCCTAAGTAAAGGTGGAGGTTTTACTCTTTAAAACTCTTGAATCCAAGATACAGTGTCACTACCTCAGGGATATGTGCTGGATTCTCTGTTGTCAATTTGCCCTCATCACCAGCCCTGTTTAAGATCTTTCTGCATCGCAGAAGAGAAGCTGGGATCTACATTTTCCAGAATCTCCTTCTCCATCTGGTTTCAAGTTAGAGTCGGCTAATGAGAGACACTTGCATGAAATCTAGAAAGTGAAAGACAAGCAAAGATCATTAATTCCCACAACCAGACATGGACAGACTTGTGAGCTGGTGTCAGAGGTAACATTTGGAGCAAACTTCAGGTTAATTTTTAAAGAAGTAACTGCTTAGGTGCTGCTGTAGGTTTCCTAACCTTTGCTCCCTAAGTTGGGCAATTTCATTTTTTATAATTTCATACCCAAATATAAACCTGTATATTTCAAATACATAGAGTGATTTCTTTTTTCTTGATGGATCCTTGACTGCAAACAAAGCTTCCCTTTCAATTACATGGAAGAGCTGACTGCTAATCTGACTATGATTTATAATTTCAGAAGTAGAACACAACACTAAAAACAAAAATTACAGCTACACGTAACTATATCAACTTCCGCTCAGATTCTGTTTCTGGTGGAGTAAGTCTGGGTGGGACTTAGGAGTATGTACTTTATTCATCTCCTCAGAATGATTTCACTTCAAGTGGCCTAACACTACAATTTAAGGAAAACCAATGTAAGGCGTTAGGCTCTATTAAAATTAAACTCTTTCCATAACACTTTATGCCCTTTCATTAATTTATTTCTTCAAGTGAATGAGGTGAGTCAAGGACCATAGACCGAGCTGACAGGAGACTATAAGGAGAGGGTATGTGTGCCCTGGGACCTTGGTGGGAAGGTAAATAAAAAAATGTGCTCAGAATTCCAAACACAGATTTAACTTTTTTATAGTTATTTTCAGTGGTAAACTGGGAGAAAAAGAGGTTGGAAAGTAGTAGCAAGAAAATTGAAACAAATATAAATTACGGCATATTTCCTTTGGGAACTTCTAAGTCTTTGAATTCAACTCAAAGAAAGAAGCAGATGTCTTAACCTACTGTCACATGTCAGTGCCCACTGGTTTACTGGAAAGAAAAAGAAAGAAGAGCTATGATTTAGAAATAACTCTGTATCAGTTATCTTTTGCTACAGTAGTGTGCATGACAACAATAAAACCTTGGTGGCATACAACAATAAATATTTATGTAAGCTCGTGGGCCTATGGATTGGCTGGGAGGTTCTTTTGGTTTAGGCAACACTCAGCTGATCTTGGCTTACCAGGTTTGTGCGTCAGGGTCAGGCAGGTTGGCCGAGGGCTGGCTGGTCGAGGAGGATCTCAGCTCTCTGAGCTCCACATGGCATGTCATCTTCAAGTACTCTAGCAGGGCTTATTTTCTTGGCTGAGGTAGATGTCTGGGAGAGAGTGGTAGTATGCAAAGTTTTTAGAGAACTCTCAGAACTGGACTCTCAGATAGAACACTATCATTTCAATAACATTGTATTGGCCAAATCAAGTCACAAAACCATCTGAGATTCTGGGGTGAGGAAAGACCCCTCTTGATGAGAGAGGCTACAAAGACATTGCAAAGGGCACGGATACATGAAAGAATTTGGGTCATTTTTGTTACTAATAAACAATTGCTCAGATGGGGTCACATCCTGACAGAAGAAAGAATGTCTTATCTAGACTATAACCCTTTTTTTTTTTCTCTTCACATTACATTTCATTGCTAGTAATCCAGAAAAATAATTTTTGCCAAATGTATGACCACAATTCAATAAAATGATTTTCCTGCTCGAATAATAAAGAGATGAGAGAGAACTGCATAATAGCACTCCAAAGTCCTCTGTAGTATCTAGGGAAAGAAAAAAGCATTACACTTCACACACAGGTTTCAGTGTCAGGTTGACAATAGCTACAAATACTATTCTCTGCCAATCATTCTTGTTAGGGTCCTGGTATCTGTAGTGTTCCTTATCAATAGCTAAGAATGAAGAGAACAAGTTCTGTTTTGTTTTTTCCCTAAGTTCCTACTTAAAAGGGCAAACCTTATCATCTCACATGAAATACACAGGTAAAAAATGCAGAGGGTCGGGAGAAGTACAAGTGAACACTTCCCCATGGTGACGAAAAGGAAACTAATGATTCTGCCTAAGAAGGTGGTTTCTCATTCATATGGCAGGCCCCTGTGAACCAGGTTAATATTCTCTATTTCAAGAAGTGAAAAAGAAAGTAAGTGGTCAGATAAAAGGAGTTAAGCAATGCCAAATGAGGGTCAAACACATGATTTCTAACTACTGCATAATAATAGATCGCTAACCTAAGTTAAATTTTGTAAATAAGCCTAGTGTAACATTCTTGCCTCCTAAAGCATCAAGGAAGTTTTCAGAGGGCCTGGTTTAGTTAATACAACAAAGGGTTACTAACCATTCTAGCATGTAGCTCTCTCAGCTTTAGCTTTTTTTTTTTTTTTTT
>VBSM01001562.1:49715039-49738262 GCA_008086735.1 Cheirogaleus medius | reverse complement strand
AAAAAAAAAGGTTTTATTGCAACACAGTCTTATTCATTTGTTTCCATACTGCCTTTGGATGCTTTTGTACTACAGTAGCAGAACTGAGTAATCGTGATAGGGACATATGGCTCACAAGGTCTAAAATATTTACTATGAGGCTCTTTCCAGAAAAAGTTTAGCAAGTCTTATTCTAGAAGTAGGGCATGTGACTCAAACTCCTGGGAGCAGAGTGGGTGACACAGAGGAACTTCCAGCCAGCAGAGCTGTGTGAGCCAGCAGCTGAAGAGCCAGGCTTGGCTAGCATCAAACCCAGCAGCAACAGATGATCTTCTTGTCCAGATACAGTGACGATTTGCCCTCCAATCCATTTTTCATCCGTGATCTGCTATGCTTTGCATTGCGGCATTGTGTGTTTCCCCTTGCAGGCTCCTATGTCAGCTGGCTTCCAACTGAATTAGAACTGTGGAAAGTACTAAGGGTAGAATGGAGGGCGAGACAGAAGTCTGAGTATTTCTCTACCTCCTCTCTGCTTCTGGCAGCTTCTTGGGCAGTGGCTGCACCTCTTCCATGAATCCAGTTCTTGACAGACTCTTCTGTGGTTCCAACGTCCACTGTATAACCCTGACTCCCAGAGTCTGGCCATATCACTCCTCATGTCCTCTCAGTTTCAGAGCATACTGGCTTCTTGCTGTTGTTAATCTTAGGGTTGTTCACGATTCCCTGTTGGAATTCTCAGTACGTATGTCACTTGCATAACTACTTCCCTGCATTAAGTTGCCTTTGTTTTAAATAACTGAGGTGATTTCTATTTTTCTAGTAGACAGTGTCAATGGTATCACAGATGAGAGGCAGCAGAGCAGTCTGCTTAAGTGGTCCCTCTGTGCTATAGGGGATGCCAGCAGCTTCAAGGATCTGGCTCAGCTACCAGGGATAGTGAGTGATACCCAGGCTTAGTTTGGGATGTATTTAAGCCACGTCTTGAAGATTCTCTGAAATGCTCATGTAGTAATAAAATTATTGTATGAGCTGGTGAGAGTTTGGCGTCAGTGAGACTCAGGCACAAATGTTAATGTGACTTCAATTATACTCAAGGAGTGGTGAAAGCTAAGACATTCAGGTTATCAAAAGGATTCCATTTTCAACTGTAGTGCTATTGATTTGTCATTATGTGTAACGCCATTCAACATTTTCCTTAAAGACTGATTGACAGGGTTATAATTTCTTCTATGGGAAACAAAAGAAGGAATTGAAGAGATTTCAATATGAATATGATGATGTTTCATGACTGTCATTCAGGATACACATGGACTCTTAGACTTAAATGCCCACTCCCAGTTTTACTCTGGTAAAGTCTGTGGAAGTTATAGAAGCCACTATAATTTAAACTTTATCATAGTTTGATAGGAACAGTCAGCCCTAGTTAAATGCCATCAATAGCTAATGCAGTTTGGACAGTTTAATTATGTACATGTCTGAACACTTGTCACAATTCTGGTGACTTCAAAGCAATGTAGCTGTCTTCAGCACTAAAATTTGCAGTGTTTTATAATCAATTTTATTAGTGCCTCTTCACATTATAACACTATATGAGATATAAAGAGGTTAAGTAACTTGACCAAGACTAGCCTGAACTGACAAGAAAAAATTGTGAAATGAAACAATTAGCTCAATGGTTCAAGTAAGATTAAGATCACATCTTTTATTTTGGGGGGATGAGGGGTACGAGGGTTTTAAATTGCTGAGCTAATTATCTTATAATCACCTAAACTCTCACATAGAAGATTAAAATTTATAGTCCCAAGTCAGTGTCAAAATGCTTAGTATATTTCTTCATGCTGTGTTTTTTACTGAAATTATGAACCCTTTGCATTGTATTTAAAGATTCTGACACATTTTTGAAGTGTTTCATGTTCTTACCGCCACCTGGTGGAATGATTTGTAAGGAAAGCAGGCATGTGGGTTGGGGTGGAAAAGGCAAGAATAGATGCTCCCAGAGCCATTCGTCCTTTCATGGACACCTCATCTCTCAGGTGCCTCACCTCCAATGTTGAACCTGAAAATTTTGTTCTGAGTATCAACTCCCAGAGAAGGAAATTCAGAATCATGTTATTAATGAACATGCCTTTCTTCTTCAAGGAGAAACAGATAAATGAAGTTCCCAGTGGTCAGGAAAACATGAACATATGTTAAAGTCATTAATGGCTGTGTTGCTTCTGTTTAGCAGCAAGGTATAATGACACCACTGATTTGCTTTTTCTTCATTATGAGGTGTTAACAAGGAGAGTATGAAAAAGATACAGGCATAAGAATATTTTTAAGATTAGAATTAAAGGCTAAATTTAGAACAAATGGATTTCTTCTGGTAGAAACAATACATTTTATAGAAAAAAAACATTTGGTATTTCCATTATGAGATACATCTGTTATGCCCTTAGAGATTAATTGGTACTCTGTTTTTGTGTTCCATTCTCATTATGCTATCACCACTTTAGGACAGAATTGCCTTCACTTAAACAAGTAACTTGTGTTGGTCTGTTTTCATGTTAAAACAATTTTCTCAGAGTCATTTCTGTAGGATTTTTGAAATGTAATATTCCTCGTATGTCCAAGTTACTAATAGTTATCAATTGATTTGAAGACAATGAGTGTAACTTGTGACGTGGGCTCTGTTGTACGATGCCTTACTGAGCCTTTCAGCTGAGGAACTTTGATGTCAAAACCTGGGCTGATCAGACTCCCCAGAACAGTAATTTTAAGTTCTCTTGCCCAGAAGATCAAGACTGGCACCCTGTGTTCTGAGAGGTAAGGGGAAAGGAGGGCTGCAGACAAGCAGCATCCGGTATGTACACATTTATTTTATCCCCACTTTTCCCTCTCACACCTTTGCTCTCAACTGTGTCTGGGTTGCCCACACAAAGGAACACCTATTTTACTCTTCCCAGAGAATAAACCTCCAGTCTTTTGTTGTACTAAAGGAGGGGCAACATCCTATTGTGAGGAATGGTGAAAGTGTACATGCTTCATAAATGGATTTTTCTTTTAATGCAATTTTCTCATTTTCTCTTTCAGAAGGACAGATATAGCCATCCTCTCATTGAGAGATGAAGCTCGTGTTCTTCCCTCTGAATCTGAGTGGATTTGTGGCTGATTCTCCACATAGAGTGTGGCAGATCTGCTGCTATGTGATTTCTTAGACAGGGTCACAAAAGGCCATGCAGCTTCCATTTTGCTAGCTGGGAATACTTACTCTTGGTGTCTCGAATCATTATGTAAAAAGCCCAGCTGTTTTGAGACCACAAAAGAAGCCACATGTATATACCACACTAGTAGGTATACTAGTCAACAATCCAAGCTGAACCAGTTAATAATTCAGCACAGTCATTAGGCTGTAATTGAAACAGCCATCTTTAATGTGGGTTCTCTATTTGTCTTAGTCTGTCTGGCCTGTTACAACAAAAATATAGACTGGATGCCTTGTAAACAACAGAAATTTATTTCTGACAGTTCTGAAAATTAGGAAATCCAAGATCAAGGTGGTGGTAGATTACGTGTTTAACGACAGCCTGCTTCCTGGATCATAGATGGCCATCTTCTTGTGTCCTCACTTGTCAGAGGAAACAAAGGAGCTCTTTGGGGCCTCTTTTTATCAAAGCGCTAATCCCATTCATGAGGGCTCCACCCTCACTACCTAATCACTTTCCCAAAACCCCACTTCCAAATACTATTCACTCATTAGTGAATAGGTTTTAGCCTATACATTTTGGGAGAGACACAAACATTCAGTCAATGACACCAGCCCTGGCTGTTCCAGCCCCCAGCCATTCAAATCGTACTCATTTTGGTCCTAGACATCACGAAACAAAGAATAACCATCCACATTGTGCACTTTTTGAATTACTAATCCAAAGAATTTGTGAGCATACTAAAATGGGTTTTATTTTACTATGAAGTTTTGGAATAGTTTGCTATGCAGCGACCTGCAGTCCTGACCCTGCTGATTCATGAGCCATGTAAGGATTCTGGTTCACATCGGGTTAGTTCGGGGATTTCTTCACCACAGGCTTAGGATTCAGTGTGTTGAGGTCTGTTAAATCCTTTACCATTAGGAAAACTATGGTTTCTGTAGTCTCTTTTCCTGTGCTCCCAGTCTTTGTGGATATAGGCTTTTAGAAAGTAAATCCCTTTTATCTCACTTTAGAAGGATGTTGAGAGGATGTGTACATACATTCAAGTTGTCACCTTTACCCGAAAGCTTACTGTTACTTTTATTTGTAAACATCCAGTGTTGTTCAGATATAGGCCACTCTACACAGAATGATTGCCAGGAGGTTTATTCTGTGTCCTGTTAGTGGGGTTGAGTGCATCTGGGGCCCAAGAAACTGTCTGCATTCCTGGTAGATATCGCTGCTGGCAATTCTGATCCTCTTTGTTTGCTGCTGTGAATAGTCAGTGCTTTCCTCATTTGAAGTATGTCCGATACTTAGAGATACATTTTGCCTCACCGAACTATTTAAATTTCTAAGCAACTCACTGAAAAATGTACCATATAACAATATAATGGAGGTATATGCCTTTGCATTGGCTCTTGTTCTACATGTAGTTAAAACAACTCAAGCAGTGTCTATATTGATTTCATTATGACTTCTTGTAAAAGGGAAACTTGAAAGCAGTGTATAGATGCCATCACTCTACTGTTTACAACTTTCCTGAGACCTTGTTCTCTCAGATAAGTCTTAACACATCAGCCTAATAGCTAATACCTCCATCAGCTAAGCTCATTCACCAGATTTGAATTTAAATTCCATTTACTTCCTGCTAGTCAGAGTGTCTTTTTCATAGTGTCTCATATAAGATAGTCTTTGAACCATCTTTTTGAATCCAGGTCTAGTTTTATTTCTTCCAAGAAATCTTATATGGTGGAAAGAAAAGAGTCATACTTGTCCTGGAAGAGCTAGTTTCATGTACCAGCTTTTTCTTCGAAGTCTTGGTTCATTTCCTCTGAAGTCTGGGATAATTTGTTTTCATCTCTGAATTGGGGGTTTCTTATCACTTATCTATAAATAGAAATAATAATCCTTTCCTCAACATTTTCTTGTGATGGTTAGAAAAGATAAGGGTGTTAAAATATTTAAATATTTGTACACAAATGTGATAAGCTATTTAAAACTTTAAACCACATGGGCAATAACAAACAGCAAGTGTCTGGATGTTTATGCCACGTTTATCCACCTCATATCTGGCTCCAATTATATTTTCATCCTTATTTTACCTTCTTGCCTCAAAAAATTCACATGTTTTATGTATCCTTTGAAGAGTTTGATTAAATATAGATAGACATTTTAAATATATCAAATTAGTTAAGAGATATGCTTAGTCTACATATTTTGCTTTGAATTCTACTAATATTTATGTTTCTAGACTCTATCATGCTAGGTCATATTTAAGAGAATGCATGTATTTTAATGGATGTGTGTGCATCTTGGCACATATTTATCACATGGCCTTAGAATTGCTTTCTAAATGCATCGTATGAGTATTATATGCCCAAATTAATTATGATCAACTGAAAGATAGATAGATTTCATCATGCACTTCTTTTGTGTCTTCTTCCAAATCCAACTGGTTTCAGATGGGCAATGAGCATTCTAAATGTACACAGAATATATTTGGCAAGACATTCCCCAGTATAATGCCAGGAAGGGACTTGGAGGAGGAGAATAGTTTATCTCACAGTTCTAGCACTTATGATTCAATTTTACACCAAACAGTGGTTCTTCATTTTCATTTATACAGTTTCTCCAATCTTCCTACTAAAATATATTTTCTCCTAAATATGTTCTAGTTTTGTATTCAAATATTTATTCCTGCCCCAATGACTCACTTTCAACTGGTCAGTAGTTGTCTGAGACATTTGTTGGTTTATTCCTAAATGGCATTCGACACAACTCCTGATTCTGCCCATATGTGTTTAATTAAAGCTTAAGTTCAGTGTTGGTTATTGGTCTGTAATTTTAAAACAAAATGGTAGCTGGCAGAAGTTTGTAAATAAATAAATAAATCACAAACTCCTAGATAAAAGAAGAGTGATGCTATGTCTCAAAAGAGTTAACATCTGGCCTTATCAACCTAATGATATAAATTATCTAGATAGCTTTAAAGTGGACCATAGTGAATATTACATCTATAAAAATTATATTTTACAACCTGGACATTTTCCTTGGAGCTAATTCACACAGTTGGCAATTGATAGAATGCTTCTAGAATCTTTATTTATGAAGAAAAACCTATAATCTAAATAATCATAGATTCGTAACATGTGATGTACTTTGGTTTACCTTCTGGGTGGCCAGCCCTAAAATTGTTTTCTTCTCATGAAATGTATTCTATCTATTTTTCCTGTTCCAACATCCAGAATGGAAAGGTTCAACCTTAAAAAAAAAGTCTGTCTGAAAGAACATCTCTGGTAATTATGTGCCTTATGAATGGCCCTGTATACCCATATTGTAGGAATCCATTTTTAGTATTCACAGACTTTTTGGCAAGAGGTGATATGCAAATGAAGAGAAGCATGAAATGCATGGTATACATCCATTATTAGTGCCCTGCTACACCTCTCATCTTCATTGTGCAAGCCTTTTGGCTTAAGTGGATTATAATACAATAATCTAATTCAATTAAAAGTGTATCTGGAGAACTATGTAAATTTACATTTAGTGTTGATAACTTGTTTTGTAGCTTTTAATATTTCCTATCATGTACTATTCATGACCCTCTTTGTTCTCTATATATCAACCATTTCCTGATGTTTCTCACTGCAGCCATTCAATTTAAAATTTTAGCCAAAGTGTTTATTTCATGTTTGTAGCATTGATCGTGAAGAAAACAAACCACACACCTACCTTGTTACACAGATTAGATATAATCTTCTAGAAAAATCCTTTTGTGAGATTAATATCTAGTTAGCGAATGGTATAAATATTTTTCCATCAATATTTAACAGAAAAGAATTTGACTTTGAATTCTATTCACCAGTAATTAACACTCATATCAATTTTGTAAACGAAAGGATTTTGCATTCATTTTGTTGGCAGAATGATTTGAGACCAAGGAGGAAATACCATTTGACAACCTCTGCACATTCTTCATTCTGAGGAGAAATGTATTCTGCTAGCTGTCCAATCAATTATGTAGACAAAATGAATTTCATCATAATTCTGTCAACAAAATGCTAAGTTGGTTAAATTATTCTCTCCACAAAATGAATTAACTTAAAAATCCTTTTGTCCACAAAATAGATTTAAGCATTTAGTGAAGCCTTGTAAATACTATTGTCTGTTAGTTTAGTATGTGCAATGCAAATATGTGGATTGGCTATATCAGCATTTTTAGTTCTTCAGTGGTTATGGACCTGTCTGGTGCAACTTCCCTTTTCATTTGCAGTCAAGTGGAGAGCAAGGTCGATTATTTAGAGAATAGCATATGGCAGATAAATGTGGCACTGTCCAAAAGTGCTATACATTAGATCCATTTGACCATGCACTTTTACAAAGTATAATTTAAGAAGCTTGCTAACTAAGTCATTAATTAGGGCTTCAAATTCAACAAGTCATTTTAGGGATATTCTTTGTAAAGAAAAGAGACTGATAGTTCAACTTCTTGACAAGGTGCTACTAAAGAAAAACTCTTTAAACATATCAAATATATCATTTAAAAATTATCCATTATTACCTTCTATAATGATATTCTCCTGTTTGAGCATATTTGTATTTTTAAATATATGCATTGGTCAATGTACGAATGGTGGATTGTGAGATATTTTTTTAAATAAAAAATTCAGCTGGACCAAGCTTAGCTTACTTGATAGCAAGCTTTTTGAAGGACTGTTCAACTACGTGGTGTTCCGAAACATATAGTTTGAAATTAATTTATTTTACAGCATTAACTTTACTTGTTATTAAAATATGTAATAGCAGTTTAAGGGTAATATTTTTCCTTTTGATTACTGCATTTATTCAATCATTTAGAATGGTATGTGTCAGCAAACCTAAATCCAATTAGAATAGAGAATTTTAAACGTATTAAATATTGTCTTTTCTTTCTATAAATATTTTATTGGGTTTGAAACGACACTCTTACTTCTTTTATTCCAGTAGTTGTCACATTATTTGATTTGAAAGATGATCATGTTTCATATAACATCTTCACAAGACTCTTCTTTTGTTTGATTGAAATAGAATAGACTAGGCAGAAACAGAGGAGTTAATAGAAAATTAATTAGATAGCTTCTTGTACAAAATATTGCTCATGATTGAGAAGCATAAGGTTTAGGAGAGTTACAGTAGTGGTGACAATATGAAAAAGACATGACTTTTCCAAACATTGCCTAAAAGCCAATGAAGATGTGCTGCTTTTTTTAAACACAAAAATGGTGTGACAATTCTGTACCACTTAAAAAAAGACACAATCAATGCCTCCAATGCTTATACTGTCAGAGTAAAATAAACATATCATTAATGAATGTTGCAGAGATAAGCAGGGTTTTTCGTTCTGGATAAGAAATATGTAATAAAACGATTTAAGCAGAAATATGAACTGAATTTTCCCACTGGGTTTAGAATAGGAACAAAATGAAAATCAATAAGAGAATTGTTTTGTTTTGTTTTTTGTTTTTACATAACTCCGTTGCTGTATTCCCAACATGAGAGCAGTGACTGGCACTTAGTAGATGCTCAACAAATATTTTTTGAACAATCAAATGAGCTATCATAAATTCTCCTTCTCTCAAAGGACATGTTTTATGTAACTTAACCAAGATATAAAATATTTTGCTTCCCCTTAAAAATATGAATATTCTGTCACAAGTAACAGCAATGTGTGAAGGAGAATGGCAAGGAAAAAATATATTGCTAAACTTGTATATTTTTGCCAGAAGGGGAAATATCCTCATTTGCAGAGATAAAAACTAGAGTTCTGATGTGATTTGTTCCTATTTGGGCCAAACATATGCATATAAATTGGGTTCTCATTCTTTTGATCATAAAAAAGATCATTTTCTAATCTGTTTCATGTAGAAAACACAAACTTTAAAAACTACTGTGTTTAAGAAGATTTCCGGAAAACAACATTATCCAAGCCGTACTACTAACAAAGTTAGGAACATTATGGAGAAAAATACAGAAGTGGTTTGACAAGCACAGACTATGACAATGGGCCAGTTAAGTCCTCTGATATAATCTATAAATTCAAGAAAGAAAGAATGACTAGCTGAAAGCTTGTGGATAAGGCCTAAATACACATGGAATAGCATCAGTCTTAAACTTTGAATACTTGAAGACATTGTACTCCAATATTATTATCAAGATTCTCAATATCCTTGGTAGGAAAATTATATTCTCTTTTATGATTTTTATAGTTACAAGTGAATATGGCATATTTGTATGTGTATTCATATATATATGTACACATACATGTATATATATACATATGTTTACAAATCTATATATTTGTGTAATTATGTATCTAAGCCCTGTTTTATTTCAGGGCATAGATAAAATTATATATATGGTATATATTATATATCACATATAAAACACATAGTCTATAGACTGATTCAAAACACATCATATAAAAATATGAGTATTAGTATTTTATGTTAATGTCATGCTATAGATGACCAACAATGTAAAAATAATTTTATAATAGTTTTTATATCTGCTTCCTTTTAATTTTATTTTGCTTATTTATATTTTCTAATTTTCCTTGCAATAGCACAAATTTCTTTTTAATAAAAACAGAAGCATTTAAAAATAACATATCTTAATAAATATTATTGCTATATATAAATAATATAATGGTACATATTTTAATATACTACATTAACAATAAATTATTTTCCAGGCTAATATTATAGAGTATGTGTGAGTATATGTGGTTATCTTTATGAATATATGTGTTGTGGCAAGTGGAATAAAAAGACATTATCATACTTCCATGGAATATAAAATATTGATCACCACTTTATGTAGGAATAATGCCAAAATGCTTGTAAATTTTAAGGGTCAAGTTTGCAGCCTTGACCAACTCCACAAGATATAGAGCTAAAATAACCCTTTCATGTAGTGCCACATTTGACCAAGACAAACTTCTTTATAATACTACATCATTACTTATTATCCAACATCAATCAGTCATTGGAGATGTGCCTCGTAGGGAAGGGCCTTGACCGTGAGCAAGCCAGCTTTCTGAACCTGAGACAGTCCCTGAAGGGGCTGTCTGCTGACCACACTCCCTGCAGCTGGAGAAAAAAGACCTTGGTTGATTGGGAACCTGGATGAAGTACCACAAAATTCACAGTGAACCTATTCTGGCCAATCCAGTCCTTCAGCTCCAACACTTTCTAAACACCAAGTTCTTTAGTTTAATATGACACATACGGTTTGTGTGTGCATGGAAGAAAGTGGGGAAAAGTAAGAGGTAGGGTTCTTCAGACGCATTCCTCAGCAGGCTGGGGCACTCCAAGGCCCTAGATTGTCTTATGTTTCCCCACCAAGTCTGAGGTGGAAAAGTTTCTTTTCATTTCTCTTGGGCTTCTGGGTTATAATACATACAATGATGCATTCACATACACTTCCCTCAAATAATAATTCATGGAGCAGTAAAGTCTAAACCCATACTGAGGACGGAAATATTTTTCCTAATTGTAATATTAGCTACACAGATTTCTAGCCAAAAATAATAGAGATTTATAGTACCATACCAACCAACGTTGGTCCCTTTTATTCACTCTTCTCCCTTCAAACTGTTCTTAGATCTTAGGCATAGGAAGTATATCTTCCTACCTTTATTTGCCTAGAGAAATTACCATTCCTTCTTTAGGATCCAGTGTAAATGCTATGCTCTCTAGTGAGCTTTTCCTAATTCTCAATATCAATTGAAGCTATCTCCTTTGTATTCATTCAGTATTCAATGAATAACTCCAATTATTTACCTTACCATACTTAAATTACTTTTATGTGTGGATCTCTTATCCACTGGAATGAAATTTCCTCAGATACAGGGGCTGTATTTTATGTATTTTTGGCTTAGCAGTGACTAGACCAATAGCTGGCATATAGTAGGCGCTCAGTAGGCATTTGTTATCAAAGGGGAGGATGGCAGATCCTACACTACTTCATTCCTGAATAAAGAGTATGCTCCCAACTAGAGGATTTGAGGAAAGAAAATGAATCGATTAATGTCCAGTTTCCATTGATTGGAAGCTCACTCTATGCTGGTAAATAGGGAGTGTTGTGCTATCCCTTTGCATCTATATGTTGATCCTATAAAACAGCTGTACAAGGATGTACAAACTGAGGCTTAAAGAGATTAACAAAAAAAAAAAAAGTGATGGGTGGGTGACACTGCTAGTGAAGGGCAGAGATGAGAGCCAAAGGATCTGACAGTTCTTTTCATTAAAGGAGACAAGACTTCAATGGAGCTGCTCAGCTACCCAAGCTTGGTGAAATGCATTGTTAATTTTTTGGCCCATATGACGGTCGAATGAAATACTGTATGGGGAAATGGTTCATAAGTAAAACTTTAGTTTCTAAACATTTTAGTTGTCATAATTATTTTTGTTGTTGTTATTCTGTGAAGCTTTTGCATTTAAAGCTCTTTTAAAAATAGAAATGGCTCACATAACTGATGTCCTGTTTTGTAGAGAAGGCAAATCTTGATTAGGAGGCTTATTTCTGTTATATTTTCTGTTTTCACCAGAAAAAGAAGCAAAAAGTGCTTCTATGCTGATGTTTTCTATTTTGTAGTGTAATTACTATCCATGCCAGCAATTGTATTTTTGAAAGAAATAATAGAAAAGAAGCATGCTAAGGTAAGCAAAGAAGAGTATTGGTGATAACTTCGTGTGAATAGTGTCAGTCTTTTGAGTTGCCAGCATTACACAATAAACTGTTTCGAGCTGAAATGATAATTCGAGATTGGCTATATTGTATCACTAAACACCATTTCTCATCTACATCCTCTTGTATAGACTATGGAGTTAATGTTTAGCAGAAGTGAAAGTGAACAATAACAAGAGCAAAATGTTGCATTAATATTTAATGTAATGCTTTTTGAGGGTATAAAGGGAACAAAACCATTCAAATGCAAATGAAATCTACAAGGATGCTTTCAGTTTAAGTACTTTGCTGAGAATACCTTTATTTTGCTAAAGTTTTGCTTGTGAGAAACAAGAACACTGTCAATAACTGTAAGCTTAGCTTCTAACATTTTTATAATAAGTGTGGGAGGGTCTTCTCATTTTTGCTCTGGTTCTCTAAAATAGTAGCTCCTAAACTTTGGGATTTCATGCATCAGTGAGAAAATAAGAACATTTTCTTAAAAAGTTCCTACTATATAATGCCAACCATAATTTTATTTAGTAAAATAAATTTTAACTAAATAATTATAAAACAAATGATAGTCATATAATTGAAGATATTTGATTTTATGAAACATAATTTAAATAATTATTTTCTTCTCCTTATTAAAGGACACAAAATCTATGTTTGACATTCAGAATAATTCTCATTTTCCTCTCAATTGAAAAAAGATACACAGATCAATCTTGGGTTCAAAATGGTTTGTTTTTATAATCTAGTTCACTTCTGAGAATACTTATTATTAGATTTTAACTAAAAAGTCAAATACTTGAAAACTTCACACTGCTTGGTGTTTCCCAGACTTTACTAAATCAGAATATATTCTATGCCCCAAGTTACTTGATTGCATATTTCAAGAAGCAGATTCTTATTGAAATACTAAATTCCAATAAGAAATCAATGCTCTATAAAAGAAATCAATTGAACATTTTATGACTTAGGAAAATTGACTATTCTTTAAAGAAATTTGAACCAGAGGGTGTTTTTTAATGATAAAATCATTTTATCTTTTTCTTGTTATTTACAGAACAGAATGAAAAAGGCTGCCTAATTCCCCAAGCTATTATATCACAACATCTGAATTTATGCATATGTTCAAATGGCTTCACAAGCTTGCAGAGAAGGACATTAATGTCAGTGGGGGATATGATTCACTACTTTAATATGTTCTCTTTATGAATTTCAAGACAAATAAAACATATATGATTTCCAGTAAGCAACTGGGTAAATAATAGTTGAAATAAATTGGTTAAGAGAGAATTTCTCTTTAATCTTTATGATTGTGATAAACTCATTGCTG
Organism: Cheirogaleus medius; assembly: GCA_008086735.1. NCBI lineage: Eukaryota > Metazoa > Chordata > Mammalia > Primates > Cheirogaleidae > Cheirogaleus > Cheirogaleus medius. Next base: position 49,725,065 of record VBSM01001562.1, on the reverse strand, counting down.
GAAACTAAATTCATGCTAAGGAAAATAAAGAATACATAAGAAAGGACTTTAGAGATGAGCAAAAATAATAATTAAGGATTTTTATGAGAAAAAAAATAAAACACTTGGCCAAATAGCAACCAAGTAAAGGTATGCATGAACCAACTATGGATACTTTCCAGGTGCAAATACCAAAGAGGAACATATTATTTGGCAGACTGTAATACCAAATTGTTTCTCAAGGAAATTTTAGAAGATGAATTATTTCTTAGAGATTGTAGAAGTAGGTTCATAGACACTGAATCTAGCATTTTTAAGTTCCAGGAAACTATGATTTCTCATTATTCACACACCTCCAGTGAGAAAAAGAAGAATCAAAGAATAAATCAAACACATAGAGCATTTCCTATCTAGAGTTCTGCACTTCAGTGTCATCCAGTTACCTGCAGATTGTGTGCAAGGCAACTATGGTGAGGAGCTGGGTGTCCAGAAACCCCTCAGGGCAGCACCTGGCTTTGCTGTCTTTTGGAAATGACTTCAGGACCAGGCCATGCTAATTAAGTGTGGTTTGTAGCAGGACAAACCTTTCTTTTTTTTTTTTTTATTTCAGCATATTATGGGGGTACAAATATTAAGGTTACGTATATTGCCCATGCCCCCCAACCTCCCTCGAGTCAGAGCTTCAAGCGCCCTTTCGAAGAATGTCTGGGATCCAGACAGCAGAAAGCTGAAAAAACTGGTCTGAAGCAGCAGGTAGTAGGAGGGTTTCAAGGTGTCAAGTCATGAGGAAAGAAAGTGGTGTAGTCAAGGGGCGTGTGTGTGAGTGAGGAGAAGATTCTCCACATTTAAGATAAGCAGTAGATAATGGCAGAAACAGAGCTGAATGAGCAGAGCACAGGATTGTGAGTTTTAGGTCCAAGCAGAAGGAGAGTTGGTATCAGTCAAAAATGAGATTCCAATTAAGATGGCTGATTTTGTAAGAGTATAAAAAATACCCTGGACAAGAGAAATGGAAGGAGTTAATAATCAAATCAGGAAATTGAGTACATGAGTATAGACTGAAACTCTATCGATGGGGGTAAAGGAAAGAAAACTGGGGCTTCGTCACTGGAGAACAGTGAAAACTCCAAAACTCAGAGTACTAAAGACACAACGGCTACAGTGGCAGGAAGAGACAAGGCGGGCTCATGAGCTTTTAAGATATTCCGAGTTTTCTTACTTGATACCCCGTGTATAATCTGAACAGAGTCCAGATCTGTGGCAAAGATGAACCAGAAAATAGGACTTAATTAGCTTATCTTTAAAGATGATAATCTTTACTTCAGGATCCCAAAAGATCTGTAATATTCCCAATCCAGAGTAACAGTCTTTCAGCTTCCCAGTTAACTCAGAACAATGTAAGTTAGGAATTACAGGATTCTCCCCAAAGATCTGTTGGGAGAGGGAGCTGGGCGTAAGCAGTGTTAGTAATGTTAGTACAGGAAACAGAGTATAGGGAGGATTAGTTTCTAAAGCTTTGGTATTGGCATACATTGACATACTATCACAACTTACCTAGCAGGTTTACTGCTTGTTTTTTTAAGTTTGTTTACCCCAGAGGAAGATGTTAAAGAAAGTTGAAATGAATTTAACTCATTTTATTCAATTCACCATTATTTATTGGGTTATTATCATGTGGCAGGCATTCTCTCAGGGCTGGGAAATAGAGAAATGAATAAAACAAAATTACAGTTCTCAAAAACAGAACTAGTCAGGCAAAGAAATACACATAAACATAACATACATTTCAAAGCAAATGTTTACAATTCAGTTGTAAATGCAGCAGTAGGACTATGCACACAGTAACAAACTCAGTAACAAACAAAGACAAAAGCATAGAGCAGGAGAGTGATTAATTCTGCTTGAGGACTATTGAAAGGGTCAACAATAAACTTCTCATTGACATTAAAATTTTTTTAATCTCTTCAAAAGGAAAAATTGGGTAGAGCTGTAGTATTATGGGTTGTTATTTTTTTATGGGGAAAGGAGGAGCTTAGGAATAATAGCTGAATTATTTTGTCAAATTTAGAAAGTTAAAAATGGTTTTTATAGCATTTCAGACTTTTCTTCTGATTCCCTTTTCCCACCTACTTTGGTGCCAAAAATCAAAATATCATTTAATCCAGAGCAAATACACCAAAATCTTGTAGTTAATTTGTAGTATCTGATCATAACCCTCAGCTGTAGGATAGGAAGCCTCAGGAACTAAGAGCCATTTCATGGAGAGCGAAGATAAAGTAGGAGAGGGAATCCTAAAATCCCTCAATACTTGAGCCAAAAAAATGATTTGAAGACTGTTAACCTAAATTCTATTTTCCTTTTCTCTACTGTGTGCAATTAAAAACTGTATATATAAATGATTTAACTTTGTAATCATTTTTAATATAGATCTACAAACCTAACTAGAGCCAAGTACAATATTTGGTACATAATATTTCTTAACAAATATTAATTGAATAAACGAATGGATAAGTTGGAGAAAGAATTACACTGGCTAACACTAAAAAGTGAGATCAAAAGGATTATCTTAATATTCCTAACCCATTCTAATGAGATTATTTTTGACCTTGGGAAGGGAATCAAAATTGTCTGTGACTATAGCATTTTTACAGCAAGAGATGACCTTATGTAATTCAGGAAGGTAGTAGAGCTGATTATGCTGATCAAACTGTACAAATGAGGAATGTTGAATTATAGTCTCTGACCTGCTGCTACATTGCTTTGTGACCTTGTGCAAATCACTTAATCCTGGTTTCCTCATTGAGGAGAGTACATAGAATTTACAGCAGGTTAAACATTTGGTTAGCTGTAGACCACAGTGTCCTATTCCAAAAAAATATATAAATAAGTTGTTAGGGTTTAAGAACCTTTGATAGAAAGGTGTTAATCATGACTAGCTAATATTATTCATTGCCATTTTAGTTGTAAATATAGGCTTTGTTCATAAATCCACTATGAATGCGAAACAGTCCCAAACAATAGAATTGGGGTACCATTTTTGTGACTTTCCTCCACAGAAACTTTAAGGGTGTTGTCATTCTAATTTTGTGCAGAATGGTCTCATTTCAACTTAAAAATACTGACCTTTTGTGGGATTCTGATTGAACTCTGGAGTAAAAAAGAAGCAAAATTGAGTTACACACAGACATTAAAAGGTTATTTGCAATTTCTGTAAATGGACAGTCATAGGCAAAGCATGTGTTCAACTGAAGCTGCAGTGTTTGATTGGGTGATCAAGCACAGCAATTCTAATCTCATCTTGCACTCTGCTGTTGATTGCTGTTCTTTGTGTTATGGCTAAAAAATCCCAGAATAGCAGTTACAGGATGAAGATGTCATCAGAGATTATAAAAATGAATTTGACTTTATATAGCATCTTTCACGTGCCCTGTGTTTTAAAAATGGAAAAAAGAACTCATGAAAAGATATTTGAATGACAGAAACGGAAATGAACATCACTATTTGCAGAACAGACATAATCCATTCCAGGGGCAATGGAAACTTGCTTCTTATCCCAGAAGAATAAGTGAAACACAGTCTACTCTAGAGGCATTTACAGGCATCGAAGGACCTCTGTCTTTATAAACACAGCTTTTGGCTACATTTTTAAATTGCTAATAAGAATACTGAGACCACTTCTGTTTCACTTTTATGTGGGCAGAGTTCTACAGAATTGTTTATAAAACACTGCCTTATTGACTTCCTTATCTTTAACCAGTAAATTAAAATAACATCACAGCAGGTTTTTCTGGGATTCACAATGTGAGACTATCAGAACAAATATGGCAGAACTCAGTCTAAATACTTCCAATGACATTCTTTAGGAGTAAAGTTTAATTGCTTGCCATTGAGCCAATTATATTAATACTTTGTAATGCCAAACCACAACATATTTAATTCTGCAGCAAGCTAGAGAGGGGAAAACTTCAGTGTAACATGGTTCCTCTTGTCCTTGTCTTATAACTACGCACTTGTTATTTAACCTATCTTAGAAAGTATTTGAGGAATAAAGGAAAACATGATTAGATGGCAAAATGTCTTATGCTAAAAGTGATGAGATAATAAGATAATACTGACTTATGTAAATGTATATTCTTCAGGAAATTCTTTTCTAACCACCTCCTCCAATGAGGCCGGGATGTCTGCTGTATGCTCTCATAATGCTATACTTCTCCTTCACGGCACTTGAAACAATTATAATACTATTAGAGTCTGTCTTACTACTAGACCATAACCTCCAGGTTTTGCTTTGCCATTGTGCTGCCAGAAGTTAGTACAGAGTATATCCAGTTAATATTTATTGAAATGATAAATGATTTCCAAAACAAGAAACATTATCTCCTACGAAGCACAGCTGACTTTTGACTCATTCCTAAAGATATCTATTTCAAAAAGAAATTATCTTCATCATAGATTCCAGAATTTAACCATGTTAATTGGAGCAAATTCAGTGAACAAAGGCACCTAAAGCTTTAAGAGACAGAATTTTCAGTCAGCTCACTTTTCTTTCCTTTAAGATCTTTATTGGCAATTTCTGCATACCCAATTCAGAAAGGTCAAGTGCCCATAATCCAGCTGCTTCCCAAAGGGAGACAGTCTGCTTTACTGAGAGACCATTTTCAGCTCATTTAAAACACTTCTGGACAGAAGAGGAAGAAGCAGTGTAGCCAGGGGGATTCACCTACAAAAAGATTTCTCTGTAAGTAACAAAAATTTTAGGACAAAACTGTGGTAATAATATTTTAGAGATGTAATTATATGGTGCTTTTCTGCCTAGGGGTTCAAGACATTATTACATTTGTCCTCCCAGGTAGCTTTTTAAAAATTACAAATGGCTCATCACACAAAAGCCAAGACAAAAAGCACAATATTAACATTCAGGGGCCATTTTCTTGATTCATGCAGATTATTTATCCTCCCATTAAGCTTCATCATTCAAAAGATACCAACTGAAAAAACACAATTATCCCTACTGTTTCTTGAATAAAAATAATCAGAATCTATACTTCATTTATCCTAATAGTGATTTTCCATCATTTTCTTTATTTGTAATCTCAGAATCTCTGCCAAAAATGATACTGACAAAAATCATCTAAGAATTTAAGTATATGTATGCTTTCATTTTTTTTGCATATATATGTGTGTGTGTGTATATATATATAGAGAGAGAGAGACAAAGAGAGAGAGAAAGAGGGAGGACCTCATTTTAATATAGTCTTCCATAGTGTGTCAACTGAGAAAAAATTATAGAGAAACTCAGAGATGTTGTTACAATTTGCAAATGAAAAAAATTAATTAAGAGTTTAAACTTCTTTTGAATTATTCACAAAGAACCCTTTACTTAGGTAGAACCTCCTAGTCCATTTTATTTGGTCCTGAATCTTCATAGCTTTTCCAAAGTTCACAGTGTTTTTTGATTGCATCACAAAAGAGTAGTTTTCAAGAGATCTTTTATTTCTGCATATTGCCCTATTGTCCCACTCTTCTACTTCTTCAGACACTAAATACTTAGTTCAAACAGTTTGAGAAAATATTACTTTCCCATTTGGAATAAGGAGAGAAAACAGATTGGTTAGGCCAGAATTAAGAATGTTTTGACCACACTCAATACTTTCTCTTAATATTCAGTTTATTATAGTCATCATAATAAAGCCCTGTGCCAAAATTTAAAAATTAATATATTGGCTCTTGAAGTCATTTTTTTCTCCTCAAATTTTAAACCCATTTGCATTTTTTTGTTACCAAAATCATCAATGCACAAAGCATCTTGTTCAAGCACAAATGAAGAAGCAAGAAAATGTAGCCAAAATTGAAAAGTAGGCAAAGTTCATCTCTGTTTCCACAAAATGTCTATTCATCTGTCTTTTGCTATTCTTTGAAATCCCCACCAAATATTCCTAATTATGTCTTTCTTGTAAGCTAAGATTTTCTCTACTATCAAAACAAAGAAATATACAAAGTCTGTCATCTTCTTTTGATTAAAATGTTGTCTAATATTTTAAAATATTTAACAGTGTGATAGGAGCAAGAAGAGAATCAAGAATGAGAAGAAACAAAAGGGAACTTTGATTTAATATTAATGGAAATGAACAATAATGTCTGAGTGATAGCCACTGTGTTCAGAACTTGATGTCCATGATTATAGTGAATACTTACGATAATCATATGTGGTAGCTATGAATATCTATACTCTACAGATGAGAAAACTGTAATTCATTGAGGGTAACTGACTTCCCCAAGATTACACTTCTAGGAAATGGTGGTATAAGCTACAGGATGATGGAAATTTAGGGTTATGATTTCAAAGCCTGTGCTTTGAGCCATTGTTTTATACTAGATGACTCTGAGGAAGCAGGGCTGCTTTTTGTCCTTTTAGCTGCATTTTCACTTTAAAAGAAATCTCTTCAGAATGTAAAGGTCAGAACTATATTTGTACACGAGAACTGAAGCCTAAGATCAGGGAATGGATCCTAAGAGAGCAGTAGGCTTCCTGAAATGGGCTTGTCTTCTAGATTCTGACTATTTACGTTCTTAGGAAATGAACGGGAGCCAAGATTACTAAACTACTTTTTATAGTAGTGGAAAATTGGGGTAATGAGGGAAGCTAAAAGAAAGATTGGAGATTTTTTTTTACAACTTATAGCTTAGTGAACTTGACTTTAATCCTACACAAGATTCCCTAACACTAACAAAACCATGGTTTGTTGACAATAAGGAGAGGAATCAGTAATAACCAGGCTATACTGTATGTCAAACTCCCCTTTCTTCTGTTTTAAAACAAACACTTAAATTGTTAGACCTGGAAAAATCTTATGTAGGAAGGTATATTTGGAGTCTGGATTCTTGATAAAATATGTAGTATCTTTGCAGACAAGATGGAAGGATAGGGGCTGCTTAAAGGGAAAATTCATCAGATAAATACCTGGGTGAAATAGTAATTGTATGCCAGAGTATCCTATGACTTGTCAGTCACATGGCTTTCCTTGGGCATTGCCACAAAAGAATTATCTGGTTTTTCAGAGGAAACTGAAAACCAAATTGATATATATGATATAATGCTGAGATGGTTAAAAAAAGGTTGAATAAAAGAAAATTTTTACAGACTGAACCAATTAAAGGACTCCAATAACATGAAAATAACAAGAATAAAATTGGAGACAGTCCACAATGCATATATATTTCAAAACATGTTGTATACATATAGGCACTTTTATTTGTCATATTGTCAAGTAAATAAATAAAATGCTTAAAAATGAATAAATTGGGCCTAAAAATTGAACGCTACAAACATAAGACCATGGTAGTGTGACTTAGCAATAGGACATGGAGAACAAAAAGAAACTCAGGGATCTTTGTCTATATTAAGTTTATCATGAATTAAGAATAAGGGGGATGTAAAAATCGATAAAATGATTACAAGATGCGTTAATAGATATCAAATAACTAGCATGATTCAGGTGAGAATTTCACTATGTTCTGTGTGATTCCAGATTCACCTGTATTATTTGGTTTAATTCAGGGCACTACACTTTAAGATTTAGGTAAATTAGTAAGTCTTAAGAAGAGACAAAGTAGAATGATAAGAGCCAAATAAAATTGTGAAAAATTAAAAGAATGGATTGTTTAGTTGGGAGTAAAGATGATTTAGATAGGAATATACCAGCTATCTTTGAGTGATTTGATGAAGTGTCATGTAGAAGAATTAACAAAGAATTAGGAAGCTATGTGGATGGGAAAGAAAAATACTGGGGTTTATTAAACTCATGTCCATCTGACTCTATGCTTTCCACTCTGCAGTTGTCCTCACGCCAAAGGAAGTAACAAACTTGAAGTTTGCATGCCCTCCATCCGGAGTGTATAGACCTAGGTATATAATCTAGAAAGTCACTTGATGGTGTTTCACTATAGAGAAATAAAGTATAAAAATGAGATAGGATTGTGTAAATATTTTTCAATGGGGGTGCTATTGGATTTTTGTAAGAACAAGTCTTTGTTGTACAGGATTGTCCCACATATCATAAGATGTTTAGTATCCTTAGCTCCTAAGAAATTAAATGCTGGTGGTATTGTCTAGTCATTGTGGCAGCCCAAACTTCCAATACTCATTTCCAAATGTGCCCTGCATCAGCACTTCTCTCATGCTTGAGAACCACTATGCTAATGACATTTAAAGTTCTTTTCAATTCCAAGTTTTAATAGCAACAAGATTATCTGTGGAGATATTAAATTTGTACATTGTTACAAATACTTCAGAATACCACCATGCTTTTGGGGTTTCTGGTTTTACCCTTCCTTGTAATCCTTCCTTTAGTTGTCTATTGAGTATCTGATATGTGAAGTCACTGTCCTTGGTGCTGGAGACACAATAGCAAACAAAAAATAGATAAAATAAAAGCTGCCTAGTGGATTATGCATTCTAGTTGTTCGTAGGATAGTATTTCTCCTGACATTCATGCACTGCCAATGCTGAAAACTTTGCTCTGAAAAAAGGTTCGACCTACCAAAATATAAATCCAGCTGTCTGAATGAAAACAGTTGAAGACTGCAGGGTGTTGGTTTGGGAGAGTGTGATTGCATCCCAGGACATTGAGAGGGCCAGGGGCAGATTTCCTTGGGTATCAGGGATTGGGGTGTGCTCCAGTTCTGAATTAGTGAAGAGGACTGTGTGTGGATATGAGTGTGTGGACACTCTAAACTAATTTCTGGGGCTCCAGAGCTGGAAAACCCCCTTGAGTTTAGCACAGAGGCAGGTAGTGCTGTTAGAGAAATACCAAGTGTAAAAATCTAGAGAAGACTAGAAGACTTCCTCAATTTTGTGAACTATGTAAGCCCCGAGTTCCTTTGCTTCCCAAGGATGTGAGGAGAGGCCTGCCACGTGACTGATGTTGGAAGAACCACTGATCATGATGAATGAAAGTTAGACTAGATTTTATTTTGATTAAAAATGTGACACTCTTGTATCTTATTCTCTTGAAGAGATTGAATATAATTTCAAAATATGATTTTAAGCATGTCTTGTTTCCCATTAAATAAATTTCATGTATAAGATAGAATAAGTTAAAAAGATATATGGGAAGTAAAAGAATATTCTCCTTACCTTTAAATTTTGTAGTACTTAAAACTGGACCCGACAGTTAACTTTCTAAAATCAATTTGGGTGCCTGAGATGGAGCTGATGAAGGCATTAGAAGAGTGAATGATTTGTAAAATATTTCTCTTTTCTCACAGAATGTATGTCTTCGTGAAGGAGGTTAGTAAAGGGTTTTTTTTTTAATGATTTTATTATCTTTCTTAAAAATTTTAAATAAAAATACAAATATCAGTATTTGAGATAGCTCTTATGTAAGTAAGATCAAAATACATATAAAAATGTGAAGACAAGAGTGTTCCTATCTCTCCACATTCTTGCTAGCATTTGTTATTTTGGGATTTCTTGATACAGGCCATTCTTGCTGGGATTAGGTGGTATCTCACTGTGGTTTTAATTTGCATTTCTCTGATGATTAGAGATGTTGAGCATTTTTTATATGTTTGCAGGCCATTATTCTGTCTTCTTTGGAGAAGTTTCTGTTCATTTCCATTGCCCATTTTTTAATGGGGTTGTTTGATTTTTTTCTTGTTAATTCTTTTAAGTTCTAGATTCTTGTTATTAGACCTTTATCAGAAGCGTAGAGGGCAAATATTTTCTCTCACTCTGTGGGTTGTCTATTTGCTCTAATGATAATTTCCTTGGCTGTGCAGAAACTTTTTAATTTGATCAGATCCCATTTGTTTATTTTTGATGCTGCAGTGATTGCCTTGGGGGTCTTCCTCAGAAATTCTTTGCCTAGACCAATATCTGATAGGGTTTTCCTAACATCTTCTTCTAGGATTCTTAAGGTTTCATGCCTTAGGTTTAAGTCTGTTATCCATCTTGAGTTAATTTTTGTGAGAGGTGAGAGGTGGAGATCCTGATTTGCTCTTTTGCATGTAGCTAACCAGTTTTCCCAGCACCATTTATTGAAGAGA
>VBSM01001562.1:49662603-49714939 GCA_008086735.1 Cheirogaleus medius | reverse complement strand
TATGTATCCCTAACAATACTTGTACCCCCATAATAAGAGGAAATTAAAAAAATGTAAAGACAGTTACAACAGAAATTCTGAATTAAATAATCACTGTAGTTAAAGACTCAGTTTTGCTCACACTCACTGGCAGTGAAGATAAGAAGGAAAACACAGATACCAATTCAACAAAGAAATTTTGTTGTTCTTCTTTGGCATTTTATATACAAAATTTACATCAAGAAATTTTAATTTACACTAGAATAGTAGACCCCACATTTTTCCTGCATGAGTTTTTCCATTACAAATGCTAAGCTCAGTTCCCCAGAAAACTAAATAATTTGTTTTTCAAAGAGGCAGAGAAATAACTGCAGGTAAGTGGGAAAAAGTTACTGACGCTAAGACAAAGTTAGTTTCAGAACAGGCCTATATCCAATCAGGCAACAAGTTGCCTTGGAGTGAGGGAAAAATAAAGTGAATGAATTAAGTGTTTTGGATGATGAATCCTGAACTAAAACAAATTTCTAAAGTTATCAGTATGTTTATTAATTTTACTTCTAGAATTTTTTTATTCAATACTCAACAGTTATTAAATTCTGATTTGTATTAAAGCTATATTTTGCCAGTCTGATGATTTGCAGTACTAATCTCAAGTTTCTCATTATAAGACATAGGAAACATAATAAGTAATATTTTTGGTATAGAATTTAATTTTGAAAGTTTTTATTAAGGGTTGAATATCAACCTAACACTTTGGTATATATTATTGGGATAGAAGAGAATTATAGTACATAATATCAAAAGTTTATAATCTTTTGGAGGAGCAAGACTACATGAAGCCATTGCATATAAAACAAATAGAACATGTTGACAAATATAAGGCAAATTTTAGCAAAATTTAAGGTCTGTGGTGTAAAGCAGTTGCAAAGGGAGTTAGCTACATTTGTAAGTAGTAAGTGAGGTGTCATGACGATGACAAAACTGTACGCAGGGCTTTGAGTTTTGTTATGTTTTGGAAGAGCAGATAAAAGATCCATGAGCAAAGAGCAAGGGTCTGAATGATTGCAATGTATCTGGGAAAGAGCAAGGAGTCTGGACTAGCTGCAGATGTAGTGGTGATTGGGAGGAGATAGTTTACTAGGGTAGGTTAGGTAGCTCAGGGTCAGAATATGAAGCAGAGAATTATTGCCTTGGTGCATGAGCTGCACAGTCTGGGGGCAACATGATGCAAATAGAAAGATTAAACACTTCTATCTCCTCGTCTACCCAACATACACTTTACAGAGATATTGTCAAAAACTGCTGTCAAAGCTTTAGCCAGGGATTTATGTAGCAAAGGGAACAGCCATAAAGAGATTTATGGTTTAGAGCCCCGTATTTTTCTTATTCCCAAGAGATCTAAAGGAAGGAAGGAAGTTCAAGAGAGGGTAAAGGTGGGACATTAGCTCTTCTTGGTAGAATAATATAAAGTACTAATATTATTGTTTAAGATATAGCTTTAAAAATAATGGAACAATTAAGAAAAGATTTATCTTCCTTATTGGAAGCCTCTATGCTGCATTTGAGAATTTGTTTTTGCCCTTGTGAGGTGTGTGTTTGTGTGTGTGCAGACAGAAATGAAGAATGAGAACAATTTTGGAAACTGAGGTATGTACTATGAAGAGTCTATGCAAATAATTTCTATCAGTTCTGTGCTGGAGCTGACTCTTATTAGCAGCTGGCAAAAGCCAACTGTGCGTATCTTTTCCCAACTCTGCCTCTGGTGAGGTCACAGTGGTAGGTAAAAATTGGTCATGGTGGGGATATTTATAGCACCAATATTAGCAAACCCTACAAATATGGATTTATTTATTTGGAAATCCAGTTGTTAAACATTTACTATTATAACAATGTTTATTGAATATTTTTCCTTGGACTAGTCTGAGCAAGGTCATGTTTAGTGGATAAATGTAAAACTGTTACATATAGTGATTCTCTAATTTTCCTTAACATTCTATAATATTTGATACAGTCAAACAATTTGGAGGCTATGCTGTGGCTAGAAAAGAGGAAAAGGGAAATGGAAGGACTCGAAGCTCATGATAACCAAAAATAAAAGAATGAAGGAACATATTTGTGTATCATATTCATAGTGTATTATCTGGGGCCTCGATGCTGGCATGACTAAATAAACCTTTAGGCAAGCTGAAGATAGTCCTTTCCTCAGATGCCTCTTCTCCCACCAGCTGTCAGCGTCTGCTGTTTGCTTCAGGGTATAGAAGGAAAGAGACACTTACAGAAAAGAAATCTATTTAATAACATTTTTTCTGCTCCTTGGAGTTCTCAGTCATGAAAACCAAGGCAGCCATTACATAGTTCACTGAATCCTCTGCCTCTTCACCATCCCATTTCACTTTAGGATCACGTCTCCCTGTCCCCATGTGATTAGGAGTAGGCAAGGCATCCTTCATGTGACTAGTTTTGGCCAAATGGGTTGTGAACAGACATGGCATATTTTCCATCTATGTTAGTGTATATAGTTGTTAATATGAGACCCTCCAGAGATTTCTAGTCCACTAGCAATGTTCAAGATGGTGGAAGCTCTGGTAACCCTGGATCCCGAGGTGCTATGATGAGTGAGGTCCCTATGCTGACCTGCAGTGGATGTGAAGTATGAGTAAGAAATAAAACTTTATGTTATCGAGATTACAGGATAGATTGTTACTGCCCCATAATCTGACCGATACTCTTACCTAGATATTTATTTCATATGAGAAGACACCAACCTCAAATATTGTTCTCCCTAGTGCTGTTTAAGAGGAAAATGCTTGGCCCATGACAAATAAACAATTAGTGAAGATAACCTTGTGATAGATATAATTAGGGTTCCCACTTACTTATGTATGACATTTTATTTATTTAAAAAGTTAAAAAAATTCCAATATTTTCTACAGGTAAAATGTAATAGGTCATTTGACTGCAGAAAGTTAAACATACAGAAATAGCTTTGAGATAAATAACTGGAAAAAGTAAAGCATCACCATCACTCCCCTACCACCACCCCCACCAAATAAAACGATAGAATAAAATTTTGGTTTCAGTTTCATTACCAGTGCTCTGACCATTCTATTTCATATAGGTAAATATGAAATAATATAAAACAAGTGGAAATTTATGAGAAAATTAAGAACTACATTCATAAGAAAATGGAACTGAAAGGAAATCGTTATTCATTATAAAAATGTAACATCATTATATATTTATGAATCTTATTAGGACATATATTTCCTCTGTTGCTTTGGTAATAGATGATATCAGGCACAAAATTGGGAAGTATCTTGATAAGATACAAGACTTTAAGAAATATAGCCTCAGTAGTTAAATGTTAATTTCAATTATATATAAAAATATTTGGACTTGGCAACTTTTCCAAAAGTCAAAATATTTGGCCTTGTGAAACTGTGCTGGAGACACAAAGAAACAAGACTGTTTTGATTGTATTTAAGAGAAATAGGGGCTTAGGAATTTCAGCAAGAATAATATAATATTACAAAGTGAATTATTTTCCAAGTGCTTCATAAAAACGCAAACCTCTTCAGTTGTCTTAAAATTATGCAGTATATAGCTGATATTGGCGACATCACATACACTTTTCTTCTTGCAAGTTGTTTCATCAGTCTCAAAAAACATAGCTTAAAAACCACAGGATAATACTTAATAGATCCTCTAGAGTAAAAAAGGCATACAGAATATATCCAAGGGGAAAGTAGTTTAAGGACCCTTGGCTATGACTCTTACATATGAGGAAAACTTAATTAAGAAAATGGCAAATCATTAAATATTAATAACCTCTGCTTCTTTTAGGCTACTGGCGTCAGGGAATTCCCAGAATTTGACAGATTTTTAGTCAAAAAACTACTGTGAATTATATAAAGGGCAACAATTACTTTGTCTTGTTTAAAGAAACTGATGTATTTAACAAACTACATATACATGTATGTGTGCATATAAATGCATATTATACATGTAAATGTATAGAAAGAGATAGATAATTGATCCCCCCACAAGGACCCTACTGTCTACACATAACAGATAGATAATTTTTAGGGTAGATTCTTTTTTTCCTCATTTCATATGAGAGAAAACAGAGACAAATAAGTAATATTTGCCTAAGATCAAATAATGAAGTAAACTACAGCACATGGAGCTAAATTAAAATCTTCTGTCCACAATGTAGAATGGTGGTTGCCAGGATCTGTAGGGAGGGGGTAATGAGGAGTTATTGTTTAATGGATAAAGAGTTGCAGTCTTACACGATGAAAAGAATTCTGGAGAGATGGTGGTGATGGTTGCATAACGATATGAATGTACTTAATGTCACTGTAGTGTACATTTAAAAGTGGTTAAAATGGTAAATTTTATGTACTGTGTATCTTATCACAATTAAAAAAAGAATAAACATAAATGAATGCACATGTGCACACACACACACTCACACAAAATCTCTCTCCAATTCTAGTGATTTTCCCTCTATGTCCTACAGAGAAGGATGAACAGTTTTAACTTGCATATGATTCTATGGCATCTAAATGGGAAAGTAAGTGATTGACTTGTTCATTTTTCCTAATGCACGAAGACAGCACTTTTCTCTTGTATTTGATGATAATAATCAGACCCAGGTGCACATACAACCAATGGGGTGGTCAATGTTAGAGAGCACTGAGTTCCTATTGGCATGCTCTCACCACAATTCCTTTCTTATGAAGACAAGAAATGGAAATATATGCCCTTGGCAGAGAAATTATTGCTGGAATAATAGGATGGAAAGTGAAAGGGGTAGAGGAGAAAAGTACACAGCCCTAACACCCCAGATGGCATATCACCCCTCACCCCAGATCATAGAGCATAGAACATTACAGCTGGAAGGAGATGTAGATATCATTTAGTTCATTCCAAAGGAAACCTTTGAGGTCTATAATCAAGTACATTTGGAGAAATGCCTGCATAATTTACCCACTTCTCACCTCTTGGAGATTCATAATGAAAATTGATCATCAAATATTCTGAACAGAAACAAAAGCAAAATGTGTTAAACTGTCGTTTTACAAACTTATCTTCTTATTTTTTAATAAGTGTTTATTAAGTTCCATTTAACTTATTTGTAAAATGCTTTTCTAGTCCATTCTTCCCTTTTCACATATGAGATTGATCAACAGAGACATGTGAGTTATTCATGGCAAAATGTCCAGTTGACACTAAAATCTAAGTTCATGACTAAATAATCCATGTTATTTTTGCTGGCCAATACACTTTATATTTTAAATACAATGGCAGGAAAACCTAATTTTAGCACAATTTAGGGCAGATTCAGAGAATTTGTCCTTTAACTTTCAAAAGAGTATATAGTGGTGTTTCATAAGATACTTATCAAATGATAACTTGGCAATAGTATTTTCGTTGATAAAGATGTCTCCACACAGTTTTATTTTCATTAAAATCATTAATAGAATGATCCTTAACCACTCAATACCATAAAAGTAACTAGTCATTTTATAGTAAGTTCCATTTTCATTAGTTCATAATAAAGAAGATTAGAAGATTTAGCTTTATTCATTATTAATGAAATTATTAATATTAATTACCAAGTTGGTTTCAGTTTTTTATTTACATTTAGTGTATGATACACTGGAAAATAGTAAAATAGTTAAAATTCAAGCAGGTTTTCCTTAAGAAAGATTTTGTAAAACTTTTCAGTTTCAACTCCACCTTAACAGAAGATGCCACTAAAATCAAGCTATTTTTGACCACCAGAGAACATTGTTAAGAGTACAAGCTAAATGTTTTATTTTTTTAATTACAAGAACAATTGTGATAAAAAATCATAACTAACAAATGAATATAGTGTAAAAACTACAAACCTCCCTTCAACTACACAGCCCCACTGCTACTAAGGCAGTAATTTCTGTTACCAGTTTGGTATGGAACATTTCCTACTGTTTTTGTACCTTTAAAAACATAGATAAAGACATACGCTTTTTGTTTTTGTACATGTCTCCTATGTATTTTTATATTTCAATACATCCTATAGAAAGTACACATCTGACATATTTTCTGCAACCTATTTTAACCTATTTTGAAACAATTATAGACTCACAGTGTTGGGGGCTGATTCTGGTGTTATGCCTTATACTAATAATTCACTATAGCCTGTAATGTACATGTGCTGCATGATGCAGCGGTAACCAGTATTTCCTTCAGACACAGTTACTGCCTTGGGACATAACAAGAGGCCTGAGTTTCTGCATGAAAGCAAATGTTGTCCAGCTCCCACATGGTGGGCCCCCGTGGTGGGAGTCTGGAGACCATAAAGATAAGAAGAACATTCCCAAAGGTCTGGCCCCATAAGATGGTTAGTAGTCAATGATGGGTAAGATCCCTCAAGGGAGGGACGACCTAAGACAGGCACAATCGTGGGGGCCTGCTGCTGACTGAGAGAGAGCGCAAGAAGTTCTTCTGATGGCTGCATTGTTTAATGTTGCTTATTTCAGCCTTGATTTTTGAGTTATGTCCAATGCTGGTGCCTCAAGTAACCGTTTCGTGGTCTGAGACCATGGGAAATTGTTCCCTTGTGATACAACTCCGGAATTGATGGTTATCACTGCTATGCTCAGATACTCACATACAAGGAACTAACCTTGGGTCTGGGGGGTATAAAAATAAAGCGACTGGTGCATTGGGCACTCGAGTCATGTAAAGTCTTTTGTGTGTGTCTGTGTCATTCTTTTATGTTCTGTGTTCTTCCCCCATCCTGTAATTGGGCCAAGTCATCACAGGAATTTGCAAACAACCTACTTTTTAAACTTAATATGATTGGAAATTTTTCCATAAAAACATATAAAATTTTACCACATCCTTATAACAGATGAATACTGGTTAATATTCATAAAATGATGTCATAGTATGAATTGGCTACAATTTCTTTAAACCTGCCCTTTTGAATGATTGTTTAGGTTGCTTTTGATTTTTCACAGAAAAAAGACCTGAAGAACTGCAGGGAGAATGAACTATGAATGCAAGGTATTTGAACATCATGAGCTGGGGAAGGGTGTGGAGCATCCTAGGAACTGACAGAAGGCCAGTGAGACTGGAGAATTAAATGTGATGGGTAGAGTGACATAAGAGAGGAGGGAAGTTTAGGCAGGGGACAGATCACTCAGGGCCTTGGAGACCATGACAGCAAATTTAGGTCTTTTCTAAGGGCAATGAGAACCCATTAATTAGTTTTATGCAGAATAATGAGCACAATCTCCTCTAAACTTTGTAAAACATAGGTGTGGCTGGAGTACAGAGAATGGACTCAGAGACAGGCAAGAGTGAAAAAGGTAAAAACAGTTATGAAGCTCTTTGCATGGTCCAAGCCACAAGTGAAGGCTTGGACTCAGGTGATCAGGTGGTGGCAGTAAAAACATGAACAGATTGAACATATATGTTTCGAAGGCACAACTGGCTTAGATAGTTTAAATATGAAGGGCTAGGAAAAGGGAAAGGTCAAAAATTATTCCCAGATTTCTAACCTCCATGATGGTTGGTGATGGTGCCATTTTTTTGAAATATGGAAATGCTGGTAATAAAAGATTGTCTAGGGTGTGAATGGAATGGATGGTTCTTGTTTTCAGCATGCAAATTTGGAAATGCCTCTGACACATTCAAATAGGTAAGCTGAAGATATAAATTTAGATCTCAGAAAAGAGGTCTGTGTAAGAAATATAAATCTGTGAGTCACCAGCATATAAATGGTTTTGAAAGTCATAGAAATGAATGAGATCACCTAGGCAGAGACATAAAAAGAAAAGAAAAGGCAGCTCAGGACTGAACTTAGAGGAACTTTAACATGAATAGTCATGTATAGGAGAAGATAGCAAAGGAAAATGAGAAGGGGAAATGTGGTAAGAAGAAAAAATTAAAAGCATGTTGTCCCTGAAGCAGAGTGAGGGAAGTATTTCAAGGAGGAAATGGTCATCTGTATGAATCATTGCTGAAAATCTAGTAAAAGAATGTCATGAAAACATTTATTGGATTTATCCATGAGTAGATCATTGGTGATCTTAACAAAAATTTTAGTTGAGATATAGGTTTGGAAGCTAATTTTGAACTAGGTTAAGATAAATTGAGAAAAGAAGAAGTAGAGATTGTGTGTGTGTGTGTTGTGTATAGTGCATATAATTATATATATAGTATATGTAAAATTTTTAAAGAACATCTAGAAATGGGATTGTACCTGGAAGGGTGAAAGGGGAATGGGGATTTTTTTAAAACCAGGAAATGTATTACAGCATGTGTTTATGATGATAGGAATGGTATAGTGAGGAGGGCTAGGAAATGAGGTAGGACAGAGGGAAGATATATGGGGAGGTAAAGTCTTTTAGTGAGTAAGAGGGAATGACATTGAAACAGGATGCTCATACATTTTGGTTTTTTCCTGGAATAGTCTCAGTTTCCATATGCTGATTTGTTGTTGCTATTAATAATGCCTCCCCTACTGGAGGGATCAGCCTTCTCTAATACACAGGAGGAAAAAAAGAAGAAAATGGGTACATAAGCAGGTAAGAGCATAGATTTCATGATGGGGAGTTGAGAATATCCCAAACATAAGATAGAAATCAAAAGCTAAATTTGAAGTCCAATGGCTAAAGATTTTCTCTTCACAATTTCCCACCCTGTGGAACCCCACGAACTCTATGGATTCACAGTTTGAAAACCAGTGTAAACATGCAAAACACAGTCCACTAAAATTCAATGGTTGTGGTGACCAGAGAAAAAGTATCACTGCCTGTGCTCTCTGTCCCTGGGAAGTTTCAGAACATTGTGTCAGGAAAAGCCAAATGCTTCTAGAAAAACACGTACTCCAATGATTCTGTTGTTTTGGAATCTTCTGTGAGTAAAGCCTTCAGTGTTGATCAAATCTCTACTATGAAGTTTGAATAGGTTTTACCAACAGGCTATTTCATAGTGAGTCATCATATGTCAGTGAATCTATAGTCAGAGCACATATGTAAACCCATTTGAGCTCTTCTTAGTATGTTTCTATTGAAGCATAGACAACACATAAAGTATCTGTCCTGTATTTATTAATATCTTACCCTATTGGCAAGGATTCCTTGCATATATATATATAGGAATACATTTTATTAATACTTTAAATTTTCTGATACGAAGTGATACGGTACACTGAGTAATACTTCTTTCAATCCATTATAAATAATAAATGTGATTCTTAAGTTATACTCTTGGGCCACTCCGTGGGGAATTCTGTCCACAAACCTTTCCCTCAGTGTTCAGCATGTCATCCAAAAGATCCCCAAACTACAATGTTGAACGTATGGCACAGTTTGAGAGTATAAACAGCGTTGGCTTTTTCCAAGCTGTTGTTTTCATTTGTGAAAAGTAGATCTCTAAAACACACGACCGAGGACTTGGAAAGGTAGAATTTCAAAACTGCCAGAAGTCTACTGATTGATTGCCTTAGGGTGGAAAGGAAAAGTAAGACACAACTAGTTAGGGTACCTTGACCACATATGTTCCAGTTATCTATTGCTATGAAACGAAACCACTCCAGAACATAGGCAGTTAAAGTGATCATGTATTGTTATCTCTCATTGTTCTGTTGACTCAGGTGGTTCTTACTTTTGGTTTCTGATGCAGCAGCTGTCAGAAAGCAGCCAGGTCTGGAGCGAACTGAAGCTCGTCTGGGCAGCATGTCCACGATGGCTCATTCATGTAGTGAACCAGTTATCAATTTATTGACACAGCTCCAAATTTTCTCTTTTTGCCTGCTTTGTAAAATTGCATGTAGGTTTTTAAAGTATTTTTTGTTTGCCAAATGGCATGGAAATGCTGTCGATAGAAGTCACTGGAGAGAGATTACGGGAGAAAAGGGTTTGCTTTCTGGTTCCAGTGTGCTCACTCCACGGGCTTCTGCAGTGGGCACAGCTTCCCCAGCACCTGGCCCCTGCGGTGTGCGCTGACCAGCCGCGTCCAGACGCCTCTTGGGCAGCTCTGTAGTAGAGCAGCTCAGGAGAGACATCTCCCTGTGAACAGCTTTCCCTGACTCCATAGAGGTCAGATTTCTGGCAATTTACAGAAATTTCCTGTCATTCAGTAGCTGTATTTTTTCAGCAAGGTTTGGATTTCAGCCCAGGCCGGGAGCAAGGGGGCAGGAAGCGAAGAGCCAGCTCTACTTTTGGCACTCTATCGCAACACTAGTCGTAATAATTGCGATATATCATACTATATAATACCTGCTATTGCATTATGCGTTGTATCTGCAATCCATTGTTTCATGCTCTGCTACAGTTATTAATAATAATTCTTTATATTAAACTTTTCCTGTTGTATGGTTTCTCTCTCCTGATGGAACTCATCCTAATACTCGTGTCCAGAAATTCATGCTGGTTTTCATTTGGGGGGCTCAGCTGGGGCCAAAAGAGAGAGCCAGTACATGATCTATCCATGTAGTTTGGGCTTCTCATGGCATGGTGGCTAGGTTCCAAGAGAGCCAGGTCAAATTTGCAAGACTTCTTATGAGCTCCTTTGAGGAGTCCCAGACCTCACTTCAGCATGCTATTAGTACAATAAATCACAAAGGTTACAAAGCTTCAAAGGGAGAGAAGTAGCAAAGAATACACAGTCACCTTATTTGCAGCTACCACCATATGAGATTGCATATGGTAAATATTTTTATATGAAGACATCAATTTAATAAAGTAGTTCATTCATTTGTTATTCTTCTTTCATTCATTTTTTTCCCTCTGATTCATTTATTCATTCAATAATCTTTAACAAGTATCTATCTTCTCTGTGGAAATCCTTCCTGAAGTCTGAATGCATTATAAGACCTGATCTACCTTCAGTGAGCTTTTAACATTGTTGGGAAGGTAAAATTCCTGCCTAATTAGAGATCAAACCAATAAAGTATACCACAAAGTGTTAAATTGAACATAATAAAATGCCAAAATACATGAAATTGCAGTGAGTCCAAGAATAAATCCCAGGAGTCTTGACTTGCAGTCCGGACTTTGATTTACCAAAAACAAACAAAAAAATACAGTGTCTAATTAAAAATAAAAAGCCTGGTCAGTGAAATATTTCAGAATAGGCATCCATCATTTTGCATGTCACAACCATGTCAAGAAATCCCAAGAGAAATTATTTCTGTGAAAACATTGATTTCTTTGTTAAAAATTGTGTCACCATCTCAATCAACAAATAAGAAAAACGTAATTAGAAGTTTCTCTTGTATGTAACTGGCATCCAATCCATGTTTATTTTTGGCAAAGCCATATTTTATTGACTTTATCATCTTCAACTCCAAAGCCAAAGCCACTAAGAATCAGTATCTTTTGTATTCAGCAGTTTTAGAGATGGAGGAAAAGCAAACTGCAATGCATACCTAAAGACAGAATGCCAAGCAGCAACAGGCCTTTTTTTTTAGTAAAAAAACCTAAAACTAAAACTGACAAAAGGGCTACTTAGCTTTGCAAAAGCCATTATTTTCTTTACATATTCTGGAGAGTAATTAAATTCTAAGCAGCATTAGAGTTCTTTCTCACATCAGTTATAAAAAAGACTGGGAAAAAAAAATCCTATCATATGATCTGTTCTAAGAGAGGAGATAAAAGTAAATTGTAAAATGAGAGTCTCACCTGAGACTACTGCTAGAAATAAGACTTCTCTGAATGAAGATCAGGAAATCATCTTCTAAGTAAGCAACCTGAATTCCACTCAGGGAGTTTGTTCTAGGAAACAGTTGTAGGGAAGACACATTAGCATTTAAAGAAGCCCTTTTGAGTCCGGGTGCAGAATGTCACCACGGAATGATTAAATTCCTCTGCTACATGTTCCTGTGAGCCTTGGTTATGAAGAAAAGTGTTTTCCAATAAACTAGGGTAACACATTGAGCTCCCCAAATGCATCTGGAAACACTGGTTAACAACATATTGCTACAAATGTCAGTGTTCTTTCCTCCTCTCTCCTTTCATCTCTAAATATTCCCTACCTTGTGAATGTCTTAAGATATCAAATTCATTTAAAATCATTATAGTACTCATTTATTATGCATTTTCCTTCATCATTAAGGATGGCACTATTTTCAGATATAAAGCCTGAATGTTGGCTTCAAATAAGCATTCATTCAAATTCTAATTAAATTACTTTGCTGAAACCTATTTGAAACAATTAGTTATTGGAGCCAGTAGTAATCAGAGATTACACACACTGAACATTCGTGCAGTCCAGAATTTGAATAGGTTGTACATTGTAATAAAGAGGACTCTTTAGGAGGCCTTAAAAAGGGATTTTTCCACTTTAAAATGGCATTTATACTGAATATAACTTCAAATCTCACATTGTGTGCATGAATGTAGGCGTGTTTTTGTGAGTTTGTGAGTGGTGTATATAGGTGGAAGAGGTTTGGATGGGAAGGCAAATTTGGGGAGGTAGACTACGTGATATGCTTTCAGGAGAGTCGAAGCTTCATGGCGTATTGAAAACAAGAACGTGATTAAGAAGGAATCCCTAGAGCAGAAAAGCGTCCCCACACTCCCATCACAATTTAACCAGGCAGCTCATTCTGTAGTTTACAGTCATTTAAGTTTCAAATCATAATGATTGCTGAACTGAATTGATGATTCAATTTCATTTTAATGATGATGATGAAGAAGGTCATCAATTCCTCCCTTCCTCATTCTTTGGGCTCTCCAATACTTGTCCAGCCCAGTTTTCTTAGCCATATCAGTTATATAGGCAAAAACAGCTGTATAAACATTGCAGGAATGAGAAATTATTTTCTTAATGGAAATTTAAATATGCAAATCTTCTTGCAAAGATGAGTTTTTGAGCTAGATAATTGAAAGAGTAGAGGAGCATAGATAAAAAATTAAGAGGACATTTTGAGGAAAGACATTAAATATGAGTGAAGATGCAAAACACAGGTGTTTTGCCAAACTGTTATGGTTTAATTAGCTCTAGTATAACATATTTTATGGTTTTATTTTTAAATGTCTTCTCTTCTGGATCTTACCTCTTTGCTAGTAGAATAACCCACATAAAGTTCGCTTGCATTTCTAATGGCTACAATGCTTACTAACCACATTTGAAAATATTCCCCTTTCTTGCTTCTGCTTATAGCCTCTAGGCTCATCTCCCACTGAACCTTTTCCTACAACACTGTAATCCTCTGAAATTATCCAGAAAGATGTGTATCTAATCAGGATAAATCCTCGGTCACTTATTATGGTCTTCAGTGATATCCTAAAATTATCAGGTGTCATAACATAGAACGAGAGAGAAAAAGAAACTCCCCCTATATACTCATTTATTTCGAGATACTTCCTATGAAATGCATTTCTGTGTGTCTTCCATCATGCTTGTTATGTTACCTGTGTAATATTCCAACTACCTTACCAAGTGGTCAAGTACTTCTTTGCTCTGAGTTCTTTTCCTTAAATACACTTCACAAACATTTTGAATATATACAATAGCTCTCTATGATGCATTTTGGAATTTTTCTACCCCATTTCTCTGAATTATTCTTCAGTTACAGACACTCCTGAATTTTCTGAGAATTGCCCTTGCTGAATTGGACAACTGTAAACTAAAGTCTCCGATTGAAACTTCGGCTTACAGTGCAAATTTGTGAATGGAATAACATGAAAAAGTACAAACTGCTACTGCAAAATTCACAGATAACATGTGATAAGAATGATTCATGTGAGCTTGTCACACATCCAAATTTTGTTGAAGTCCAGCAAATGATGGCGATGGTGATTTGAGGGGACACGGATACTGTCAATACAGCTATTTTCACTCTTAACCAAATAATTGAGCCTCACCATTTTGTCTCCTCATTAACTGGTTGCTGCTTTTCTTCCTTTAGGCTTACAAACTAGAAGGAAAACTGACTTAAAAGTCAGACTGTTCAAGGCTCCATATCATAAAAATGCAGAGTCAGCAATTAGTAAACAGATTATGTAAATAGAACTCCTGAGCCAAGCGCTGATATTTAAGTACCAAAGTTTGCCTAGCCTCAGGCTCTTCAATTAATTGCAGCAAACTGAAAGGTAGACTGCTAAATCATTTGTTTTCAGGGTATATCATGAGTTTATCCACAGACTGTATTAATTTGTCCATGAAAACATTTGTGTCACCGTCATGTTGCCGGAAAAGAAAAGGAAAAAAAAAATAGAAAGAAAAGACTTTCATTCAAACATTAAAATCAGAGGCTCCCTGTAGACACAGTATAAAAGCAACAGTTAGCAATTTAGAGGTGATCTGTTCTTAAAACACTTTCTTTGCACATTTCTTACAGATTTCAACTTCAGTCACCTCAGGAGTTACTTTTTCTGGGGTTATAGTATTCAGCTGTGACTATGTGTCATCTGGAGCATGCAAATTTCTGTTCTTAAAGCTATTCTGGCCCATGAAAAAGTATAAATCATCCATCAGGAGCCTGCATCATATAGGAAAAAAAGACACTGTCATACCATTAAGAATCCCCTGACCCATTTTCTCTCTTTAACCACCCCCCTAAATTTATATTTACAATGGAAAACATATTCTTTAGATACAGAGAGAATACCTATTTCTTAACAAATGATGATTTATCATTTTAGAATGGACAGCTGCATTAGCAAACCAATGAAAATGGCTAAACGTGTAACCACTTTGCCTGGCAATTATATGTGTGACAGATTCATTTATCTACCAGTATAGAGCCTTAATTTGCACCAGCACTTAACAGTTAATTGTTGAAGTGCACTTTTCTGCAATAATAGTGGGCCTTCTTTAGAGTGTTCTGAAACAGAAAACACTTTTAAATAAACACCTATGTCATTAATTCTCCAATCAAAACTATACTGAAAAACGCCAGAGGAAAGATCAGATAACAGGGAAAAGAAGGTAAACTATCATTTGTGTAAAGAAATTAAAACATCAATTAATGAACGATTAAATGATATTACCATGTTATTTTGGGACCAATGGATGATGCAGTTTATAAACAGCTCTTTCAATAAACTTTAAAAAAATTTTCATAGCAAAGGTATTATTTTTACTTATGCCAATTTAGAATTGAAATATTACTAAAATACAACCAAAATTTTATCATTATTTGGAACATTCTGTGTTCTTCTATTCTTCAATTTTCTCTACTACATATATTTAATATCATACCTCTCTACATATTTTAAGTTTCTTTCAAATTTTTACTCAATGAAACTCTCCTATATAAGTACATTAGTGATAAGAAAGGTGTTTAAAATGCCATTGATATTAGCAGTTTTCAAAAAA
Organism: Cheirogaleus medius; assembly: GCA_008086735.1. Classification (NCBI taxonomy): domain Eukaryota; kingdom Metazoa; phylum Chordata; class Mammalia; order Primates; family Cheirogaleidae; genus Cheirogaleus; species Cheirogaleus medius. Next base: position 49,699,636 of record VBSM01001562.1, on the reverse strand, counting down.
GGGCAGGAATTTCATAAATTCTAAAATTGTTTACATATCAAGTCAACAAAAATTATATATACCAAGTCAGTAAAAATCATTCTAATGAAGAATTAGGATAAGATGAATTTAAATTTAGAAGCTGCTCATCATATTTAGAAGTTTCATTATGTTTTATCAAGATTGGATTTTTATATCACAGGCTCCTCCCTAGTCTTTGGAAAACACCTAACATCTTGCATTTTAAATGGAACATTCCCTGAGTATTTAGCTAGGGAGTATCCCAGGGGAAAAGGAAGGGCTATAAACAGTTGGTCTGGGAAAGCGAGGGCCAGACAATTTGAACATGAATGCTGATTTCAACTTATTTTCTGAATAATCATAGGCAAATAACCTCTAGAAGACTCAATTTCCTCAACTTTACAAAGAGGCTAATACTGCTTCCTCCCAGGGTGTGTATGTGTGTGTGAGATGACAAATGGTACTCAAACCATCCAGCACAGTTTCTTGTCCCCAGCTGTTGCTCAATACAGGCAATTCTTATGGTTTTCCTCTACCTCTATGCATTTCTGTCAAATTTCTCTTCTTTAAGCTTTTCAAAATTCAGCCATCAGATAAAGAGTGGCTCTCATGAGCTAGGAACTTATGAAGTCCTACAAAGATTGATAAACCATCACCTCTGTACATAAAAGACCCTCAAATTATCTGTCCTTCTGTCTTTCTATCTGTCTACTTTTCCCGCTTTCCTCCCTCCTCCTTCTGAATATATTCTCCTAGATCTTTCCAAGAACTGCTGATTATCTCCCACGGTTTTGTCTGTCAATGAGTAAGAAGTGGCCTCACTGCTTCCTCAAACACTCTAGGTCCTCTTCTCTTGATCCAGTGCTTTACAAGAATAGTCTCGACTCTGCCATTCAGTTGTTGCCCTTTGTGAATCATGCTGAGCTCTGATCCCTCCCCCTCTAGGGGCAGATAGATGTACCAGGTGTCCCAAGGATCAGAGATGCATTTTTCTTGCCCAGAGCCATTATATCAAAAGCAGAATCCAAAGCTATATTTAAAGGAGAGAGAAAGGCTGTGAATGTCCACTCAGGGATTTAAAAAAGCACTACATTTTCTTGCTGTTGAAGACACCTCTTACTCTAAAGCAAGCTGTTACTATAGGTCCCAATAATGCAACAGCTTTGCACATCTATCCAATTGAGCTCTTATTGATTTTATTCTCCCACCTCTTAATTGGTAATATGTGTATTTACTAAATTGTGCTTTATTTTTAAAATCAGGATATTCAGACTGGATAAAACCTTACATATCATCTAGAATAAGGTGCCCATTTTGTAGGTCTGATTTTACCTACATTGAGAATCAAAGAGATAAGAGAGAAACTATTATTTATTAAATATCTAATATGTACAAGGCATTAGACATTTGGCCTATAGAAATTTCCACTTTACAGATTAGGAAACTGAGGCTCATAGTGTTTCTAGAACCTTTCAGGTTCCACAATTAACAATTTAACAAACTACCATGGAAGAACTGGAATTTGAGCAAGATTCTAACACTAAACTATTTTTGATAACACTTTTTGTCATAGGAAAAATCTATGACTTAAAGAGGTTAAATGACCTGTCCTTAAATACTCCATTTAGTTGGAATAAGAGGTAAAATTTATCAGCCAATTTGCTATTCTCAAGTCTAGTGCTTATTATACCAGGCCAAAATGCCTATAACTTTTGATTCAAAGATAATTCAAAACCATCATATGATAAATTCTAATGTATCTTAATATTTTTTACTTTTGGGGAAAAAAGTTACTTTAAATCTTATACATATATATACATATACACACACACATCTGTAAGCATGTTGCTTCTGACACTCATCCAGCTGGATATTTTTTATTACTTGATCAAGAAAAAATAATAGTACATACTTATTATTTTAAAGTGAATAAAGTAAAATATGAAATGCAATTCTATAAACATACACCCATTCACTTACATAGTAGTATTTTTAGACAACCATAATAATAATGATAAACATGTATCAGTCATTTGCTATGTGCCAAGCACTACTCTTTGTGTTTAATATAAAAATGTGATTTAATCTTTATTTTAATTCTATGAAGTATTTATTGCTATTACTTTATTAATAGGCAAACTGAGTCAAAGAGAGGTCATGATATATATAATTTTCTGAAAATTGCTCTTTTTAAAAACCCAACTGTATTTCAAAATCATTCCAGGTAGTATACTAATGACTATATTAATAGTGTGTTTGGCAGAGACTACTAGCTTCTTACCAGTATCTGTTACCAGTATGTTTAAAATAATGCAATTTTTATTTGGTCAAATGACCATTTAGAATAAAGACTATACTCTTGCTGTGAAGCTTGGGCATGTGACTAAGTTCTGACCAATAAAATGTAAGCAAACATCCTTTCCTGCAGCCTCTGGATCTTTCCTTAAGAAATGGTAAGATCCTGCACCCAACCCTTTTTTTCTCTTCATACGTTATTCCACTCTACATCTTGAATGTGGTTACCGCCTAGCTGGACCATGGAAATGAGGAGCCATGCCATATAAATGATGGGGCAGTGAATGGATAGAGACTGGGTCCCTGAGGGCTTCATGAAGTAGAGAAGGAAATCAACACTGACATTCACGTGACAGAGAAATATACTTCCATCTTGTGTCATGTATTATAATGTGTGTGTGTGTGTGTGTGTGCATTCCCCATTACTTGCAGCTGAATTCATTTTAATTAAACAATATGGATGGAAAGTTCTTCAAACTACCCCCTTACTCCTGAATATGTAAACTAACTTCAGGCTTTTTCTTTCCACTAGAAAATATAGTGCAGTGAATATTCTCATTTTTATAGTAATATAATAGTATCCTAGTAGTCTACTATTATAATGATATTCCTGGAGGAGATTTCCGGAAGTGTAACCACTAGGTTAAACAGCATGCAGCTTTCAGAAATTCAGTAGTTCTGCCCTTCAAAAAGTGGTACCAAGTTCCAATATTGTATATGCGATTAACCTACTTCCCACAGACTTTCTAATACTGCATGCATCTTTTTAATTTGTTTTCATTCTTATGACTCTGACAGATAAAAATGCATCTCATTTGTTGTTTTAAAATGTATTTTTCTAATCACTTGTAAAATTTAACACATTTCTTATGTTTATAGACATTTCAATTTCTTTGTCTATGAATTGCCTACTCACCTCTTTGACTATTTTTATATAAGGTTGAGGGTAGGAGCTCTTTTTGAGATGAAGCCATTAATCTTTTAATTTTTACTTATGTGGGATATTTTTATCTGTTTTGATACTTCATGTATCTATTACCATGCTAATTACTTGAATTTGTGTTTACATTTTTTCTTTATAGCTCCCTGTCAAGCTTAGTCAGAAAAGAATTATAAATGATGTTTTCCTATATTATTTTTCAGCAAATTCATTTTCAAGTGTAGACTTATTTATACACACACACACACATATGCACGCGCACGCACATAATTTTTTTTGGTGTGGGGGTAGGACAATGATCTAATTTTTTTGAATGGATAGACATTTTTTTCATCACAATTTATTGACCAGTACATATTTCCCTACAGATTTTAAATCTCACCTTCATCACATATATTGTGATATAATGATATATTACTCTGAAAAATGCCATATTTCTGAAGCTTTATAGTACATATTGATATCTAGCAGAAAAATTCCCATCCTCACTAGTCTTCCTTTTCAATTTTTTCTAGGCTAAGCCTGAACAATAAAATTTGAACTATTTTATATTCTTATTTAAATGTCTTTTCTTTAAAAACTCACATCTAAACATATCTCATTAAAATCCATTAACTTTTACTAGTATGGAATTAAAAATGAAGCAAATGCTTATGCAATAAGTGGTTCAATTAGTTATTATATACAAAACAAGGTGAAATCAGGCATTCTTGGGTAAGCTACCATAAGACTTCTTTAAAAAAACATCTAATTTATAATATAACCCGAGTCTGGGGGCTTACTCCTCAGTTTTAAATAATTGATCTTGTCAGTTTCCATTATGTGTGGGTACATTCTGTAGTTATGCTAAAATATTTGTAAGGGAACCCTTGCAGTTTATTTCTTGATTTGACCATGGTAGCTCTTATCAAAGAGGAGACATGTGTGATCAAGAAGCATTTGATCAGAGATTCCCCTTTGCTGTGGCCTCTTTTCTCAGTTTCCAGCTTCACTACCCTTCAATAGAGTCACCACCAGGAACAAGGGTACTGGGCAACTCCTCTGAGAAAAACTGCAGCTTTCCATGGATACTCTATCTCGGCAGAGTATCAGCCCAACACACCAATGCTTCCTGTCACTCATTAACAGAATAGATAGTTCTTTCATGCTATATTGAAAAGAGTAATATCTGGGTTTGATTCTCAGTTCTGTTATTTTCTAGTTGAGTGAACTTGGAAATATTTGTGACTCCTTTAGAATTTTAATTTAATCATCAGTAAAATGAAGATGATAATAGCTACTTTGCCAGGCAGTTGAGTGTATGAAATAAAATAAGCATATGATCCTACTATGGTTCATGACATAGATCACACTCTCTACAGATAGTACACATGGATATTACTGTCAATTACTCATCTTCTCAATCATATGTCTCTTATCATAAATTTGGGCATAGAATCCCAGTATTAAATTCCAGTAAAAAATAAGTTAAACCATCCTATTATAATAAATAAAATACATATACATATAATATGCATACATATACATACATATAATATGTATACAGTGTAAACAAAATCTTGAACTTCCAATAAATGTACCTTTGAGTCAAGATTGTGTTAATTTTTAATAAATGTTCCAAACTCTCAAGTTGTATACAGATTTAAACATTTTAAATTCAATAACTACACACATAAATTAAAACTTATTTATTTCTACAACTGATGTTATTGGTATTATACCAAATTTTACAGAGAAGAAAAAACATATATATTTTTTATTTTGATGACAGAGTGTAGATTTTATCAGAAACTTGTATTGATTTGGAAACAGCATGAGATCCTAAATCAAAAAATTTAGCTTCAGAAACAAATGTACAGGTTAGAAAATTTGGAACAATTGAACCATTCTGAGATTCAAAAAGGTACACTTAAGTGATTTATTTTTAATCATACAAAAAGACTCTTTCAAGAATTTTAAAAGAGGAAAATTGGGATGTATAACTAAATATATATATAAGTGACTACTGAGTTATTCCAATTCTATTGTGCATATTGGATAATACACATTTGAATAGATTATAATAATATATGCAAGTTCACAGAAACTAAATCAAGTACCAGTTGAAGAGCTTCCAATATTTCTTAAAAAAAAAATTGGGAAAATACTATAGGAGCAGGAGGGAAAGGGATAAAACACGTTTACTTCTTAAAGATATCAATAGAAGGATTTTGGTATGTGGGTGGTACAAATAACTTAGATTTTCAAATTTTCCCAGAAGAAAAAATTTATCCACAAACAAAACAACCTTGAAAGAGATGCACCAAAATTTGTATTTTTTTCTTTTAAATATGGCATAATATAAATAATTAGTATATTCCTGAAGAAATGAGATTTTGTTTCTTTTGTTTGTTTTGTCTTGTACAATTTTAGTTGAACAAAAAGCCTTCAAAAAGCTTGTCATTTTAACTACTTACCAAAATTTTAATCACCTATAATTTTCACCCCTGTTCTTCTCATAATAAGGTTAAGTTCAGTTCAAACTACTTGTATAAGCAAAGTCAATATTTCATGGTCCAGCTTTTGCCCATAAAATCGACCTGTGTAAGTCCCTTTTGTAATGCATGTCAGAAGAAAAATGCTAATATTCTGTTAATACCATGCCTAAGTTTTTACTTTCAATGAGCAAACTATTTTAAAAACATCTTCATTTTGCTTTGCAAAACTTCAATTTGTATTTAAAGTATTTCTATTTGAAAGAAGAATTACTCTATTAACATTTTCTTATTTGATCCTAAAACTCCCTTGCATATTCTCCATCTCTCTGCTCTTCATGCCTTTGTTTTATTTTAGGTTCACATCAGCCATTGGTAGGAGGACTGTGCAGTGAGCACCAAAGAGTACTCATTGCCTTAGGTATTGTTTATTCCTTTCACTTTCTGTCCTCACTCCCACCCATTGCTGCCAAATGATCTTTCTAAACCTAGTTCAAACCTTCTCGTTCTATGGAACTTTAAAACTTCCGATTCCTTTAGCTCCATTACTGATACACACACACACTGCCTAAAGGACAGAGTAAAAACTTAGCATAGCAGAAAAAGTACTTTCAGCCACCTCTCCCATCACTACCTCTGAGACAAGTCTATGCACCAGTCAAGTTGATCTGCTCATGCTTCCCCAAACAACTAGAATTTTCACATCAATTGTGCCTTTACCTGTTGTTCCCATTTCCTGGAAGGTCATTTTTCCTTAATGAACATCACTTTCTCTATGAAAGTTTCACAGCCTCCTGGAAGCAATACAGTGTGCTCTTTCCTACTAACTCTAATTGCTCTGCCAATATATCATTGTATTTATCAGAGGCCATAGATGGTTTTATATCAAAACATTTGCTGCATCTCCCTGATGAGATGGTTCCTGAGTGACATCCTATTTTAGTGACAACAGGTTTGGCCATGAGATCTGCTTTATCCAATAAAATGAGACTGGCATGGGCACTTAACACTTCCAAGCAAAAGATCTGGCAAAAGGCAAATAGATTTCTCTAATTCTCAATTTCCCCATCAGTAACATAGGGCAAATAATAAAAAATAACTAAAGTGCTTAACATAGTTCTCAGAATATTGTAGATGCTTAACAAAATTTTAAATATTTCATTATTTGTATTATAAAGATAGTCATTGTTTTCCAAATTTATTAAAACACAAAATCATAAGAGCAGTGTATTGAAAGATAAAGTAAACTAACAATTCTCTACAATTACTCATTATTTTCAAAGCAAATTTAGTGTTTCTAATAGTTTTTAGATAGGAGAGCTCATAAGACTTTAGAGGATAATTGACAGGATAGATAGTGGACTGGATGTCTCATGATTTTGTAAAATAGCAGAATAGAAAAATTAGATTATTCCCCAGCACTGTACTCCAATGTTCTGTATGTGAGGATATATGACTAACACCACAATTTACTTGGTATTTACTTTTAAAATTAATGGCATTTGTTCACTGAAGCCCAGCCCAATTGATCAGCTCTCAAATCCACGATTCCAAATAATTTTCAGATTTAAAATCTGGCAGAATGTTCACACAATGATATCATGCACATTCAACATCTCCCACAGAGCATGCCTGGTCTACTCTTAGAACAAAAGAATGACGAAAAGGAGATAAGAGCAGAGATTCGCTCAGGTTCTATAACAGAATCCATCTTCTGAACCAAGGTCATGCTTGGCAAGAACAATCCTTGTCCAGAAAACAATAAAGCCAACTTATGAAAAATGTTCTTGAGTTTCAGCATACAATGAACTGTAAATCATTATTTATGAAGTATCCAATTTATACCAGTATTTTATATGATGATGATAGGTCAATAACAAATAACATAGTCTGAAAAACTAATTTAAGTTTTTAGCACTAAGAGGCATGATTCTGTTTTTTAAATGGAAAAGTCACTGGCAGAGTTTTTATATATGTAACTAATTTATAAGATGCATATATATTTTTTGTTTTGTCATATGATAAATTGAAATTTATTTCATACCTTTAAACATGTGTTTAGAACTGATTGGAATCTGGATTGAAAGATTACTTTTGGTTAAATTAGCTTTGTTTTCCTTCAAAGAGAAAGAGTACTCACTGGCTATAACAGTACATTTATTGAAAATCTAATCTATACTGCAAATTCAGTAGAGTATATTGAAATTACAAAAGTATTCCTCTGTTTATTCCTCCTTTATATAGAATACATAAGATAAAAATATACACAAAATAAAATACTATTTAACAGTATCTTATTGTATGTATTTGCTGAAAGATCAAGGGAAGTAAGGATTAATCCAGGGGAAGTATTTTTCTCCCTTTCTCTCTCTCTCATCATCATCATCATCATCTTGAAAGGACATAGGTGGAAAAATTAAGCCATCTGAGCATAACAATTCAGGAACAAATGAGATTATGTCTGTGATAAGAGAACCCTTTTAATGATATTACTCTGAGATTTACTCTGAAAATGCCACTGGAATAGGAGTATCCTAGACAGCGTAACACACATTAAGTCATTAGCATTCACTCTCTGCCCTCTTGTGGTCGGTATTGCCAGCTGACTAATATGGCATAAAGGATATGAATCAATCAGCAACACTGATGATGTATAATGTTCCTAACACAATGTTTATTAAAATGAATGTATATCAGTATTAATATTTCATCTTCTTTTAGTGCTACTATAATACAATTTTAAATATAACTACTTTAATTTTGCAATTGTATTATTCAAACCACTAGCATAAAAGTACTTGATTGGAAATAAACCAGAAGATCTAATTACAGCCCTCAGATGCAGAAACAGTCTCCTACTTTTCGATAATCTGTTCACTGTAATCAGGTGGCTTTGTTGTGCATATCTAGAAATACAAAGAATTTGAGAAAATCAGTGCATTACATAATTGCTGCATTTATCTACAGTTATCTGTTGCATTTTGGACTACTTAATCTTGGACAATTCTGCTTTGAGGCATTGATTTACTTTTCAGACATTGCATTTGTACAAACATTAATTGAATGTCTACATTTCTTTGTATAACGTACATATAATTAGTAGCATTTTGCCACCCTGCTTAGCAAGGAAGATTTCATGTCAGAGTTTTATGAAGCTGCATATGTGATATGATTAGAGGATGGATAAGAATCATATTTTACAAACTCCTGTCATAAAACACCTTTCTCACTTGCTTATTGATGAGTGAAATGCCACATGGTAGATTTATTAATTTCTCGGATGTACTTTCAACATTTTAGTGGGTATATTTCTGGGAGTGGCTGGGAAGAATGTGAACGAAATCATACATGTTCTCTTTTGTCTTCCCACTTCCTCTCATACTCTTTGCTCTCTTCATCCTTTTGTTCTGTTCCCCCTGAATAACAAATGATCCCATTTGATACACAGTCTGTGTATGAAGTGACTCCTCTTTACAGTAGACAGGACAGGCTAAGGGCTGTGAATATTGTTGTCTGTGGCCTTTCCAGCGGCAAAGGGGTAAAGAAGCAGCTTCTTAATGGGGGAAAGAGTAGCTGATGATGCTTGCAGTATATCAAAGATGGATACAATTAAAATCAGATTTACTCATTTTCACTAATGATAAAGTTTGCTAACCTAAATCCAGTCTGTGATGTAGTTGATTTCTTCTTCTCAGTCCTTTTTATTGGCCATCCCATGTTGTTTCTATTCACTTGATTTCATTCAAGAGAAACCAGGAAGGATAGATTACTCTGTGCTAACAAACAACTCCAAAACATCACCTTAAAACAGTAGTGATTTCTTTATCTCTCACAGCACACATCCGCTTTATGTCTGCTAATCATAGTTACCTAGGTGGACAGAGAAGCATCCACCTCTGTCATTGCCAATGCCAGAATGAGAGAGACCCATGGAGGCTCCCACTCCAGCAATGAAATGCTCTGGCCTAGAAGTGACAAAAACCTTCTGTCCAAAACTCACTGGCCAAAACCACCAGGTGCCTAGGAAATATAGTCCTTTCATGTGCTCGGGTGGGAACACCCTAAGAAACAGGTGGTAAACAATGTTAATGACTACCACATATGATCCCTCCAAAAAGTACCTCCCTGTCCTGGAAGATAATTGCTATGGTTTGCTGCACTTACTAGCACACTGTATTTCTTTGCACACTACTGTTTGTTCTTCTAATTTTTCTAATTTGCCACTGAGTTCATGTTCTTTCTTCTGTTCTTTTGTACTTCTGTTAATATCACTACCTGCTTTCAGGCAGCTGACATTCTAGAGGAGGATGTGGACATGTAGTTCTGGACCTAATACAGTGATATAAGCAGTGAAAGTACAGATGGAGTGTCTCCCTCTCAGAGAGCTGGAGTTTAGAAAGCTTCAAAAAAAGTGATATTAAATCAAAGTGCAGAGAGAGATAAGAGGTTATTTCACTAAAAGCATGTTCAAATGCAAGGAGACATGGTGAGTGCAAAGACATGCTAATTGTTCAATGTAGCCATCTAAAATTCAAATTCTCAGAAAGAATCTGATTGGATCTCTCTTAGGTCATGTGCCCACTGCTTGGCTAAGAAAAATCACATTGATGTGATTAGAAACAACACCAATACTATTGTAAAGAAGAAGGTTGGCTGTTAATTAGAGAGAAAGAGAGACAGAGAGAGACAGAGAGAAACAGAAAGAAAGAAAGAGAGAGAGAAAAAGTTAATGTTGGGGAAAAAATAAAACAGAATATAGTTGGTCCACTATAGTGAAGCAATATCAAAGTGACTAAGGTCTTGTGTGTCACGACAGGTGTCTGGATTTCATTCTCAAGTTGATATAGAACCAACTAAAGCAATTTAAGAATTGAGTGACAGGATTCAGGCTGTAGTTTAGAAAGATCTCTCTTTCTTTTACAGTATAATAGAGGATAGATTTATTGGGAGTTGAAGCAGGGAGACCTATTAGAGCACTATTGCTATAATTTAGTTGAGATATGAGAAGGCCACAGTGAAAAACAGTAATAGAAGTAAAGATGGGAGGGCAATGATCCAAGATATGCAGATAATGTAGGATAAGCAGCATGTAGGAGTTACATAATAGGTGAGGACAAAGGAGACATGCAAGCTGAGATGGGTGGATGCTGGTGCCAGTGATTACGGTGGCAGGAAGAGCAGGTTTCCATGAGACGGTGGAGGTGGCAGCAAGCTCAGTCCTCCCACAGCCAGCCCTCTCTCCACTATCTTTGTATCTTGAAGGGCAATATTTCAAAGAGCAAAACCATTTTTTTTGATTGGTAATACCCAACAAATAGAACACCAACCAGGGTCATTTCATTATCAATGATGAGGTCATCATTGTATATTTAACTTGAGTTGGATCCGTTTTAAAAGAATATGCAGTTTGCATGCACTATAAGATTTAAGGGAGTATTTTCAAAAAATAATATTTGGAACTAGCATAGAATCATCAAATTATTGAGTACTGATAGGTGAAACAGTAATTGATAGGTTAAAAAGTATAATTTTTTAAAAGGAAAGAGAAAATCCTTTTACCTAAGTGCCTGCCATTAAAAGCAGAGCTGTGTTTCAGCCATCGTAATATTCGTTAGCAGCACCTTTCGACTCCTCCAGTTTCAAACATTTTTATTTTTCCTCTTAACTAATTCCATAAATTAACATAAATCCCAAGTTACATGGGCTTCCTAGATTTCATAACCCATTTCCACCTTTCCTTTTTACAGTCATGCTTGGCCACAACACTATAAAACTGAATTAAACTCCATCTGTGCTGAGAGACACTATATGACACACCTACATTTTCCTATATGTCATGTCTGTATACGTAATTCTCACAGCCCCTTTAAATCCATTTTAAGACACTGTAGGGTATTCAGAAATAAATATTTTAACAAATTCAAACATAACATAATTAAACTTCATCTTGAATCTAACTTTTAATTGTGATGTTTTGAGCTTTAGTTAGAAAAAACATTGACCATTTTTTCATGCATTCATGTATGCATTATTTTAGGAAATATTAATACCTTTATATGTGCAAGAAACTAGACAATGAAAATATGAATTAGAAATTAAAGGTATATACTTGAATAATAATATAAGATAAAATGTGAACTGAATAACAACAATTTGAGATAAAATAATAATCCTTTACATCAGTTACTCCCCCAAAAGAGCAAGTCACTCTTTCAGTTGCTTACTGAGAGGCACCATGCAGTAAGATCTGTTTTTGATGTTGGAAAAAATAAGAGAATGAAGGGATAAATGAGGAGCTAATACAATTGTGGTGACCTTTGAGAAAATAAATGTGAAACCTGAACATATGGTTTATGTGAAAATGAGTATTGCTACAATTTTTATTTTTTAAGTAATTCACCTTATATTTTTAACAACTTTGCATTGTCCCAAAACTTTTTCTAATGAAAACAGTTTTCTAATAAAAAAGAATGTTTTAAATTGAATTTTAAAATTAAAGTTGAGAAAAAATGCGATGACTGACTCATGTCAGCAAAACTGGCTTTTTATTTTTTCGCTCTTAGCAATCTTTTTTCTACATGATCCCATTTAACAGACCAGAACTGTAATTTCGTCAGTGCTCCACCTCAGTTAGGAAGTAACCAAGTCAATGTAAATACTCAACAGAGAAAAATGAAAATGAAAAAATGATTTAAGTATTTCCATCTAGTCTTAACAAGGAATATGCAGAAAGTCTTTAAGGGTGAAGGGAGTTTTCCTTAGGTGAGATATAATTTATCACATAACTCTACCTGTACACCACAAAACACTTTTCATAAATTCTTATTTTAATGTAATGTCAAATTTATGGAAAAACTTCAAGAATGATATAAGAAACTCCCATAAACACTTCACCCAAATTCACCAATTCTTTAGATGTTGTCTAATTTGTGCACTTGCTCCTTTTCTCTCTCTGTGATAGACATACACAGACATCTCTCTCTCCTCTCTCTCCATCTGTCTCTCTCTCTCTCAGACATACACACAGACATTTCTCTCCCTCTTTCTGTGTGTGTACGTGTGCATGTGTATATAGATAAGATAGATACACCCACACACGGACATATATATATATTTTTTCTAATCCACTTAGAAAAGTTGGAAATATTGTGCCCCTTTATTCCAAGTACTTTGGTATTCACTTCTCAACACCAGACATTCTTTTACCTACCCAGAGTATAATGACCAAAATCAGAATATTTAAGATAATACTATCTTATTTATTGTAAAACTACCCGTAGTCTTAGTCTATATTTACTTTTTAAATTATATCTATGTTATTGTGTTTCCTGCTCAAGGATCCAATTCAGATTTGTAAATTGCATTTATTTGTCATTTTTCTTTTTCATTAATATGTAACATATCGCAAGTCTTTTTTGTCTCATTTGACCGTAACATTTTTTAACTGTACGGTGCAGTCATTTGAAGATTGGTAGGTATGCCATATAAGTGACATGTCTCTTTTAGTTCATTATGTCAAAGACACATACTATCAATTTGTCTGAATACTTATAATAACTCTGACCATAAATATTGTTTAAACTAGGTTCTACCAGATTTCCACCCAATACATTTTTATATTTTATTTTTAGTATTTACTAAGGTGATTTCCAATGATAAGTTGTAGAATATTATTTCTGATTTTCAATTATTTAAGGGGATATTAAAAAGAACTTATTTCCACGTAAGAATTTGCACATGTATGTTTATAGCTGCTTTATTCATAATTGTCAAAACTTGGAAGCAACCTAGATGCCCCTCAGTAGCTGAGTGAATAAATAAACTGTAGCATATCAAGACAGTAAGATATTATTCAGTACTAAAAAGAAATGAGCTATCAAGCATGAAAAGACAGGGAGGAATCTTAAATGCATTTTAGTAAGTGAAAGAAGTCAATCTGAAAAGGCTACATACTACATGACTATATATGGAAAAGGCAACACTGTGGAGACAGTAAAAGAAACGATCACTCATAGACAGAATTTGGAGGTTGGAAAAGGGAGGACTAGGTGGAGCAAAGAGGATTTTTAGAGTAGTAAAAATACTCTGTATGGTATTTTACTGGTGGCTACATGCCATCATACATTTGTCCAAACCCATAGAATATACACCATCAAAAGGGAACTCTATTGTCAACTAGAGACTATGGGTGATTATGATGTAATAATGCAAGTTCATCAAGTGCAACAAATGTACCACTCTGATGCAGGATGTAGATAATAAGAGAGGTTATACATGTGTGGGAGTAGAAGGAATATGGGAAATCTTTGTATTTTCCTCTCAATTTTGCTTTGAACTTAAAACTGCCCTAAAATAATAGTTTTTACAGTAAAGTAAAGCATATTCTAGTGTTGTGACCCTAAACCACATTCTAACAATGAGATAGAAAAAGCGGTCGAAAGTTGACCACCACCTGATGGTAGTTCAATTCAATTAGACAGATATTTATTGAGTACTGTTCTGTGAGAGATACAATATGTGTTTAAAAGATACCTTGAAAAGGTTACAATTTAGTAGGTAACAAAACAGGTTAATGAATATCTTCTCTGCCTCATGTGAATACTAAGTGCCTCAGAAGGTATAAAGGTAATCTTTATAAATATTTAAAAAGAGATACTTAATCAGGCTGGTTTAAAATCAAGTCATTAAAAATATGGGGTGAAGGAAGAAAGTATCTTCAATGGAATAAAATGAAGAAATAAGAAAATAAATGAACAAATACATATATAGATGGATTTAAAATGTCTTGAAAATATTTAGGAAAGAGGGAATTCTGTTTGAAAAGCAAGTAAGTTACATGTTCAACAGTAAATCTGGAAAGGTGCATTGGGCAGAAAACCTTGGCTAATAGAAATAGACATCTATACTTTTCCATCAGGAAATGGAGAATCACTGAAAGCCTTTGAAGAGAACAGAGCTGTGATTAAGTGTTACATTTGGAAATTGGAGTGGGTTTAGAAGATGCAGGTTGTAGAGAGATCAATTAGTGAAGGCACAAGTTTAGGTGACATAAAATGAAAGTCATGACTATGGTGGTAGCAATGAGAATGATAACATCTCATATCCATAATACAACTAGACAGCTGAGGAAGGATGAGTATATGTGGTTGCAGTAGTCAATCTGGTGCTCATCCACATCCTGTTTCTATGGCCAGGACACACATTCATCAGCTACTACAAGGATTATCTCCTAAAGGCTCAAAGCTATCTCATGTCTCAGGAGAGACATGAATTGAAGGGGAAGTTACCCACCCCATCTTTGGAGGTGCCAATAGTCAGTTACTAATTAATAATAAGGCACAAAAAACTAGCTACTGGGCTCAAGGGAAAACAATTCCATGGTTTGGTTTGTGCTCCAGAGCCATGCCTCTTCTTCCCCCTTACCTAAGACCACATTCTTTCTTGCTCCACCCCTTTACTTTCTCCATCTGGTTTCTCTCACTTCTTTACAGATATTTCCTGAAGAGCTCTCACTCAATAAATCACAGCATCCAATCCCTGTCTAAGGCTGTGCTTATCAGGAGCCAAAACCCAGACAGTGGATGTGTGTCGTTTGGGGGTGAGGGGCTGATATGCTGAGCATAAGACATTAGAAGAGAACCAGTGCTTTTAATAGAAATGTAAGAAAGAGAACATAGTTGTAAAGGAAAAATAATTAGTTCAGTGAGGGGATTTTGCTTTTGAAGTGCCTATTTTGACATTTAAAAATGATACTTGGAAAACAAAGACCTAGACCTTGTAGGAGAGGTTAGAAATACAGAGAGGTGGTGAGAGAGAGAGAGACACACACACACACACACACACACACACACACACACACAAAGAGAGATCTCAACAAAGAGGCTACTAAGACAAAGAAGAGTAGGTCCCTAGCCTATAGTTTGGAAATGTCAAGTTGAAAAGGAGCCCATGGAGGCAATTCAGAAGGGTGTCTCCAAAGGAAACAGGATTTTCAGAAAGGAACAGCATAATATATTTTAAAGAGGAGACAAAAAGATCCAAACTGCGAAAAAGTGAATGTTGTGGGCAAAGTAGAGGATGTTGAGGTGGTCAATAGATTGACTTCCATGTGTCTGTGGAAACAGCAAGCAAGGCTGCAAGGGATTGCATGCATTACCAAGATGTAAGGCAGCCACAGTTAATGATCACTTTTGCCAGAAATTTACTAGGTTGCACAGTTTAGAAAATGCTGCTGTGTTTCTCTAACATTCTCAGGACAAGAGAAGTTGAAGTTCAGCAGTGTATGGGCTGTTTATAGAGATATTGGAAAGCTCATACTGATTCATTCTCTGGGGTTTCAGAGAAAAGCTTTCAGAAAGTCTTTTGCTCCTAAGGGTTTGCCTTTCTGATTTATTTCACCACCCTGACTCCCATAGTCTACTCTTAATTTCCCCTTGTTTTTGACTGAACAGAACTGCCTTAGTTCAGGCTGCCATAACAAAATATCATAACGTGAGTAGCTTATAAACAACAGAGAAATTTATTTCTTACAGTTCAGAAGGATGGGAAGTTCTAGATCAAAGTATATTCTCTCTGGGGCCTTTTTAATACAAGCATTAATGCCATTCTTGAAGGTTCCATGTTAATGACCTAATCACCTCCCAAAGTCCCTCATCAATAAATATCCTCACACTGAAGATTAAGTTTTAACATATGAATTTGTGAGGGAAACAAACATTTAGTCTTTAGCAAGAACCAAAAAGGATGTGCTATAAAATCTTGCCCTGTTAGAGTCATTTCCTATATTCTTCATGTACAAGAAATTTAAATACTCTCATCTTTTTCAAACTCCATATAATACTGTGTGATTTAAGATTAACTGAGCAAAATCGGTTCATTTTAAAGCAGCCTATAACATGAGCTTGAAACATTAAAATATAATCCTCTTAAAACATTAGTCCCTCTTAACCAGTGTAATTTCAAAAAGGTCAAAGCAGAGTTAGTAAAGTGTTAAATTTTACCGTCAGGGCAAAGGCTTTGCCAGATGGATGCTTATGAAAAATATCCAAAACATTTTTATATGGTACAGAAGTAAATTAATTTGCCTAAACATTCTATTTTTAAGCACACACTCTCCTTTGTCTCTTGTCTAACATTAGTAGCTTTACACTATCTGTGACCCAGGATATTTATAGCATTAGTCCTGCTTTCAAATAACTGTTAAACACATTTCAAACTACCCAAATCTTCAGCAAAACCAGGTTTTGGTTTTAAGAGTTGTAGCAGTAATATAAATAAAATCCCACCTTCATCTTTTGAGAGTAGATGGTTAAGGACCAGAGTGCACCAGAGTGGCAGGGCTCATAACAAGATCTTACTTAGACCAGGGGTTTTGCTACATATTTCCACTGAGAAGCATGATAGAGAAGACCTGGGTTTGTTCACCTTTCAAAACTGATAGTTATGGATAAAAAATAAATTTCACTTTCACCCTATAAACAAGAGCACAGTTAGTTTTATTCCCCCAGGATCAATACTAATCATGCTATATGACTAACCTAGAGCACTTGGTAACAAGCAAGAAATAGTGAACTAAATTCTGTTTCTGTGAGAGACCTGCAAGTCCATTCGTTCTGAAGACAAATTTTTAAAAAATCTAATATTTAAGCAAGACTATAATGGCAACACACTTATAATATATCACTTTTGATATGTATATACAGGCACTGCATGGGCCCAATATTAATGTTAAAACCTTATACTTACCACTGTCAAATATAACTTATCTATCATTCTCACCACTCTATCTGGGGTATTATTCCAAAACATGTTTCCATTGCCTTTGTATGTGTGGGGGAATATTTGAGTTTTGAAAGGTTAAAGGGCTGCAAGATTTCTTAGTGAAAACAGCAAGGTCACTTATAAGTTGGCCAATGCAATAGAGTGAACAATAGGGAAATGGTAGAGGTGGAAGGAAATAAAATGCAAGTTAGTAAGACAAACCCAGTGGAAGAGAGCAGAGGATGAATGTCAAATCGATTTTACAGAGGATCATAGGTCATCTCCCCCTGCACACTTCTAGTATGAGTGGACTCAGTGTTTATCGTTTTCCTTTCCCCATGGAATGTAGGAAGACATGCTCATTAAACTGTATTAGCGCTTAGGAGAATTGTGATCATACAATATCAGCCAACAAACAAGAGCCCTGTATGACTTGATGTAGAATTAATTTCCTTCTATTTGATGTTCAATAGGTACATTAAATTTTTTTCATTCCTGTTAAATACAAATTGTACTTAGACTTACATTGACCTACTGAGACTCCTTCCTTCCATAAATGAAATCTAAGAATAAACCGTCTCCTGGCCTCATTGTCCTCAGAGGAAACAATCAATCACAATTCTTTCCAGTTTTTCTTCTAGACCTTAACGGTCCACATCCTGTCTTAGTTCTAATCTGCTCTGGTATCACCACTTAGTCATTTCAAAGCTCTTATCTTTTACTTTGCTTCAGTAGGTTCTACTACCTTCAACTCTCTCCTGTCTACGTCTCTACTCTTTGAAGCCTCTAAAATCATTAAACTGACTTTTGGCTTATTTTGCATTCAAAGACCATAGTGGATGTCTGGCAAAATATAAGACATTATGCATTTTAATATTTTCTGGTGTGTTTCAGACACTGGTTCTGGATTTTTTTAGGAGGCAATCATTTGCCAGGTATATGGGGGGGATAAGAAAGGGATAAATCTGTCTCAGGGGAAGACAGAGCAGGTGGAAGCAATCATGCAAAGGGTTCTCCACGGCATTCAGAACAGAGAGCAACAGTAGTAATCACATGCTTGAAGCTGCTTCAGCACCGTCCGTGCCACCTATGCCAGCCTTAAGTTGAGTTCTTGCTAACTTGTCTGGAAATAGTAGAATCATAGAATTTTAAAACCAGAGTGAATATAAAGATAGGCTATAAGTGGAAACATTCCTTAGATTCATAGAGATTCAGAGAAATTGAGAGAAAACAGAAGATAAATTGCTTGTGAAGAAAAAGATATTGCTTATTTTTCTAAAAATGTTGGCATCATCTACACATATTATAAAAATATGCTGATATGATTTGGTTTAGAAAATAATATCATATTAATTTGTATTTATTAAGAACTTTTGTTTTCTGTGTTCCAGAGCTTTAAAGAAAGAGGAAACTATCTTTAACATATATTACACAAAAACAAATAGTAGCCTTAATATGACTAAGCAGATGAATTTTCTGAAATAGCCACATTACTCTTTTTTTGAGAAAGATCTCAAAAATTAAGGTTATCATATCTATTCAGATGAATAATAATTTAGATTGAATTCACATCCCACTCAAATTCCTGCCTCACATGTGTACCATATCACATCAAAATGGAAAGTAAAGATAAATTATGTTCATTCTGCTCCATTCAGTAGACAAGAAAATAGATGTATGTATTTTGTGAAGATTGCCAACAATAAGGAATGAAATAAAGGAGATTTCTGATTTAAAAAGAAAATAAGCTTAATCAAAGCACCTGTTCCATAAGCAAGTTCGTTAGTTGATATTTTGCTAGATTACCTGGAATTTCAGTAGCTGCTTAGTGGACAGCAGAGCTACCGAAGGCAGGTACTTCTAAAAGAAAAGCAAAGCTGGCAGATTATGTACTTGTGTTCAGAGGCAAGTATTTATATTTTATATTTTAGTATAAAAATAAATGAGTTCGCCTTTGAATTTTATAATATTATGTCTTTGTCGCACTAAGGCTATTATCTGTGTTGCGAAACTATACAAAGGTCATAAAAGTAGACTAAATCATTTCTTGCGAAGACCACTGATGACCAATAACCATGCTTTAATAAGCCAGATAAAATTTTCTCACATATGTCTCCATTTTTTAAAAGGCATTGCTGACTCCTCCTATTAAAATTGGGTTCTATAACAATACACTAACTTAGAACTTCCTAGATGTGTGTGGCTGGCAATCTCTCAGGCTCGGTATTCAGTTCATCCCTACAGGGTCTAATTTCATTGATTCTCTTACCAGGTCAGTTCAAGGCTTACTTATTCCTAGATTACCAAAATATCTTCTGTTTATTCTTTATTTTTATTATTTTTATTCTTTCTCCAACTCAAGTTAATCCTATATAAACACTAAGTATTTCCAAGCTCCTATATAATCTGAGTAGAACAATTCATATTTGAAGAAGTATTGTCCATAGCAGAAATTACTTTTGCAATCATTCCAGTTTAGCATAGACCTATTTTCTCTCTTCTCCAATCCTCTTGTACCCCACAACTCTTCTGGATTTTTCTATTACATACCTCAAAATTCTTCCTACCCATTACTCAATTCCAAGCCATTCCCACGTTTAGATATTTCTCACAGCAGTACTCCAAATCTCAGTATCAAAGTATGTACTAGTTTCATAGGTCTCTTATAAAAAACACCCACAACATGGTGGCAGAAAAAAACAGAAATTCATTATCTCATCATTTTGGTACCGAGAGTCTGAAATCAAGGCATTGGCAGAACTATAGACTCTGAAGGCTCTAATGGAGAATTCTTCTTGGTTTTCTCCAGGTTTTGGTTGCTCCATATGTTGTTTGGGTGTGGCAGCACAACTCTGATCTCTGCCACCATCTTCATATGGCATTCTCCCCTGTGTCTCTGTAATGTCCTTTCCTCTGTCTTATAATGACACTCATCATTGGATTTGGGGTGCACCCTAATCCAGAATGGTCTCATCTTAAAATCCTTATTTACTTATAACTGCAAGGGCCCTTATTCCAAATAAAATCACATTCTGAGGTTCTGGGTGATACCATTCAACCCACTTCAAATATTTTTAAATAGCATATCACAGCCAAGGATACTATCACAAGAGCAAATAGACAACCTACAGAATGGGAGAAAATATTCACATGTTACACATCTGACAAAGGGCTGATAACTAGAATCTATATAGAACTCAGGAAAATCAGCAAGAAAAAATCAAACAAACCTCTCAAAAAGTAGGCAAAGGACATGTACAGAAACTTTTCAAAAGAAGATACACTAATGGCCAATAAACTTATGAAAAAATGCTCAACATCTCTAATCATCAGGGAAATGCAAATCAAAACCTCAGTAAGATATCACTTATCTCCAGTAAGAATGGCCTTTATCAAAAAGTCTCAAAACAATAAATGTTGGCATGGATGTGGAGAGATAGGAACACTCATACATTGCTGGTGGGACTGCAAATTAGTACAACCTCTGTGGAAAGTAATGTGGAGATACCTCAAAGAGCCACAAGTAGAACTACCATTTGATCCAGCAATCCCATTACTGGGCATCTACCCAAAGGAACAAAAGACATTCTATAAGAAAGACATCTGCACTAGAATGTTCATAGCAGCACAATTCACAATTGCAAAGATGTGGAAACCACCCAAGTGCTCATCAATCCATGAGAGGATTAATAAGATGCAATATTTGTATACCATGGAGTTCTACTCAGCCACACAAAACAATATGATGTAGCACCTCTTGTATTATCCTGGATAGAGCTGGAGCCCATTCTACTAAGTATCATGAGAATGAAAAAACAAGCACCACATGTACTCGCTATCAAGTTGGTATTACCTGATCAACACTTAAGTGCACATATAGTAATAACATTCACTGGGTGTCGGGCAGATGAGAGGGGAGAGGAGGAGATGGGTATACACACACCTAATGGGCACAGTGCACACCGTCTCAGGGATGGACACACTTGAAGCTCTGACTCGGGTGGGGCAAAGGCAATATTTGTAACCTAAACATTTGTATCCCTGTAATATGCTGAAATAAAAAAATAAAAAATATATATTTTAGGTAGATATAAACTCATTATGGAATGACTCAAGGTCAAGCCTATCTGCAACATTTGTTTCTTATCTTTCTCTCTAACTGTACAAGAGAAAGATCAAGGATTAAAATTTAATAACAACCAATACATAAAAATTCCGGTCTGAAAATTGAAGCCAAATAAAATAAAAGGTGAGGGGCTTTTATGATTTTCATTTTCTTTCTTTGTTGCAATAACATTTTAAATTACATTCCTAGGGGCACAGATGGAAAAATATCCTTACACTATGACAAGGCATGGTAAACACAAATGATTAAGGTCTACCAGTATGACTGCTTGAGGACACTGAAAACAACAAACCCCATGTCACCTATGCTCACTGAGATACAACATTTTAAAAATATAATTGTAAAAATAGCTACTACTATTTTAAGGTACTCAAAAGGATTTTAAGATAAAAGGGACATTTTGGGATTGTCTTTTCCTTGAGATAATGAAAAAGTAAATTTAATTCTCTTTCACTCTCACTTCAGTGCCTATTCCATGTGAATGTAAAATTGCTATCATAACAATGTTCACTATTATAAAGCTTAAAGCTTAACCTGGCACGTGTCCATAAAATTCTTGCCTTGTTGATTGGAAATCCCTAATGGGAATTAGCTATGTTGTAGTTGATTTAAGAAGAGCACAAAAAGTTAAGAGAGCAGAAAAACTTGTCCAGGAATTGATTGTTTTCTTCCTCATTAGTAGCTCTAAAATACAGCAAGAGAATTGCATGGCAAATAAATCGTGACAGATGTTTCTCAACAATAACTGTCAGTTATCCTGAGCAAAAGACACATATCTAATTTTGACCACAATGATGAATAGAATGCATCCTAGGAAAATGAGGAGTTTTTCTTTGATACCCAGAAACAGGTAATAGTCTTTTTCCCCCAGCTTATGTCTATTTTATGGAATCTATCACCTTAACCCAGTCTTCTCATGCTATTTCCCAGCAATCCATGGCTACTCCTATAATACAATCTAAGAAATATTCTTCTTATTTGATTTCTATTATTATTCTTCTCTCCTATTTTGGCTTCTCTCTTTTCTCCTTGAAATAGAAAAAAACATATGTTTACTGTCAATGTCCAATGATTAGTTTACCTTATAAATGAGTAAATACTTGCAAATTTGATAATTTTATAGTTAAAAGAAGTGGAGTTTTTGTTTGTTTGTTTGTTTTTATCCTGGGAAGGGACAGGAGGAAGGAGATACTGAGAGCACACACAAAAATAACTTTAGGAGGTATGTCAGGTATGTTCACTATCTTGATTATTATGGTAATGGTTTTGCTGATGTAGAAATGTGTAAAATCTTATCAAATTGCACACATTAAATATTCAGTTTATTGCATACCAATTATAACCTGATAAAATAAAAAATAAATATGTATCAATTAAAATCATTAAAATAGACTAAAAGTAAAAATTTGATTCCTTGGTCACACTGATATATCAGCCTTCTATGATTCTCTGCCACTCTTATAATAAAGTTCTGTGCCTGGTCTTCAGCTCTGTCTGCCTTTTGGTTTCAGGAGATAAAGTTGTCTTTAAATGCTATCAAGGAAGCCACTTGACTTTCAAACTTTTCTTTAAATTGCTAATTAATAGATCTGGATCCATAGGTTCTTAAGACTGATTTATTTAGAGAGTAAGGGGGTAATTGGAGCAGGAAAGGGAAGATAGAAAAGTTAAGCAAGGATGTGGACTTAGCTAGAAACTAGAGAAACTAATTTTAGCCTGATATCCCGGGGAACTTTGAAGCATAAATTGTTCCACAGTGGTAGTCCTACTTTGAGACAAAGTGGCAATTAGTTACTGGCTCCTGGCTGCCCCAGCAGACAGAAACACAACCTCCAATTCAAGGAGGCTCTGTCTTACCTAAGGACAATTCTTCATCTAAGAGGACAGTTATGAGCCATTAGGAAACAATATTCATAGCAGCTGGGAAATGGCTACAAAGGCCCAGTCAAGGGCATCTGAGTGGGACACCAACAGCATTCATGACATCAGTCTTGCCATATTATCAGCAATTTTATTATCATTTTCAAAGAACCAACTTTTGGCTCTATAGGTTATTTTTATTGTATGTTTGCTTTCTATTTCATTATTCTCTGTTCTTTTTTAATTAAGATACAACCGATAAAGTAAAAGTGTATGTATTTATAGTGTACATCATGGTGTTTTCTAATGTGTATATACTGTGAAATGGTTAAATCAAGCAAATTAACATATTGATCATTTCACATACTTATCATTTCTTTGTGGTTAGAACATTTAAGATCTGTTCTCTTAGAAATTTTCAAGTATCTTGGCTTTGTTGTGATTGTTTCTAAAAATTTTATTAGTGGGTGTGACCATGTAATGCCGTCAGATATCTACAGTAACACAGAAATGTAGCCTCAGTTATATTTCACAGTAGTATCTATAGTCACATTTACAATGCAATGGTCAAACATTTTTGGGAAAAAAAATCACAAGATGATTACAGTGTAAATGAAAGCAAATATACCATGACAGTCCAAATAATTTTCTTGATAAATAATGGGGAATGAAGAGAGGAAAACCTTGGCTTTTTTCCCCAAAGAATAGGATTTTGTTTATTTGTTTTGCTTGTTTGTTTGTTTGTTTTAATGGGTTACTGTATCCATCCTAAAAGAAATTTTCACATTATAAATCTTTACTAAATTCTGTATTTGAGATCTGTTGTCTGTCTTCATAATAATTTTATACAAAATTTTTCAAAACATCCAGCAGTCTGCCTTAACAAGGAGCTTAAGTGGTCTATTGGGGCATCAATGAAAGCTCCAATAACAGAATTTTTAGTAGGAATGTGATGTCATTTGAACTATACTTTGTGGAAAATTAGTTTGGCAGTAGTGCAGGATGAATGGGAGTTGAGACCAATGGTGGGAAACCAGCTGAAAAGTTATTAGAAATATCCTGGTGAAATGTAATGAATAAGTGAACTATAGTGGTAAGAATATAGAGGAGACAGAGGGACAGGAAAAAGACACATTGTAGAAATAAAATCTGTGTGACTTGCAAGATTTGGCAACAGACAAATTGGAGGTAAAGGAAAAGTCAAGAGTGATGTGTCAAGCCTTAGAATAGGAAATGAAAAGGAAGATGCTATATGGAGGAAACAATGATTTTCTTCCCCACATACATTATAATAAGTACAACATTTTGGTGTCATCCAGAGGTATATGTTCTATTGTAGCTGGAACTGTGGGACAGGACAAGAGGCAGGGCTGTGGCTTTTGGGATGAGCTGTGAAGCCGTGACAGCCCATCCCAGTGGAATACAGATGTAGTACAGAGAAGTAAGAGAATGAATCAAGGCTGGCATTTTTGAAACTTCCATGATTAGGGGTGGAAGAGAAGAACAACAACAGAAAAAGAGATGAAGAGCATAGGCTTACTTGAGGAAAAGTAAAACCGTGTGTCTCAGAATGCATGAAAATAATCATAATGAGTAATGGAATAACTCTTATCTTCTAGGAGTGATTTCCGTACATTGACAAGATTGTGAGCCAGATTTCAGGGGATAATGAGAAAGTGTATAGAAGTGAAGGCTGAAAGCACAAATCTCTCACTTAATAACTTTGGCTAGAGTTTTAGAAAGTTATCAGGTCAAATCAAAGTGTTTTAATTAGCTAAGGTAGACTTGAGTGTGTAAGTATTAATATAAAAAGATGCTGAATCTTCAACAAATGGTGCTAGAACCATTGGATATCTACATACAAAAAAAAACAAACAAAGAAGAATCTAAACACAGACCTTACATTCGTCAGAAAAATTAACTCAAAATGGGTCAAAACCTAAATATTTAATGCAAAACTATGAAACCCCTAGAAAAGAACATAGGAAAAAATTGAAAATTTAGGTGACCTTTGCGGGGTGAGAGTAGTTGAGGCAGGCCCATGAGGAGATCAGCTACTTCTCCCCACGGAGCCAAGTCCCTACGATAGGGATTGCCACAGAGGATAAGGAAATTGATAGGCAACAGAGAGAAATAAAAGAATACACAGAGACTAAGATATAGTTTATAGTTATATATATATATATATATATATCAGATATAATGCAGCGGGAGGTTCCTAGGGGACTGGCAGATCCCCATAACTGCCAGCCTTATGGTTAGATTCATACAGGTTTTTATAATCACAGACATCAATTACCAGTTGTCAGGGTAACATATTTACATATCAGGGAATGCAGTTGCTAGGGGATACAGGTACTGGGTTAGGGTCAAAAGTCCTCTTAAGGGGCTTCTAATCTATCTAGGTGAACAAACAGGTACAAAGTCTTTCAGGGGCTAGCTTCTAAATTCTAAGAGGTAGTTTTCAATTAACAAAGGTAAAACAAAAGAGGTATACTGACTCAGTATTTCTTTGATTAGTTACGGTGGACTTAAAGGTAGACAGACAGTAGAGAGCAGGAAGCCCATCTCTAATAAAACAGGTTGTTTATAACCACCAGGGCGCTTCTCTGGGCAAAGTGCACTCATTGTCTCCAGCTCCCATCCTGTGGGCCATGTTTGCCTTGCCTTGTCTTTCAAGACACAGGGAAGCTCACAGATTTTGAGATACCAGGAAACCTTCCTGGAAAATATCCCTACTGGAGATTTGAGAGCTCTCCCATGATAGCAGCCTCTAATAAGTGAACCATTGAGTCCACATATTCCTTTAGGGCAAAACCCTGCAAACTCCTGTTTCTGTCTTTAACATAGTAATATAGGGTTATATAATAAAATAATGGTCTTATGAGCCACATTTCATTAATTCCTCAATCATATTTTCCCAACAGACCTTGAATATTTGGTGAGGATTTTTTTTATCTACAACACCAGAAGCATGATCTATGAAAAAAATTAATTGATAAGTTAGATTTTATTAACATTGAAAAGTTCTTCTCTGCAAAATGTACTGTCAGGAGAATGAGATGAGTCATTGACTGAGAGAAAGTATTTTGAAAAGATATATTTAATAAGGGATTATTATCTAAAATTTATAAAGAACTCTTAAAATTCAACTATAATAAAATAATTAGATTAAAACATGGGCAAAAGACCTGAACAGACACCTCACCAAAGAAGATATGCAGGTGGCAAATAAGCATATTAAAAGATGCACAACATCATATGTCATTAGGGAATTGCAGATAAAATCACAATGAGATACCACTGCTCACCTATTAGAATGATCAAAATTTAAAGCACTGACAACACTAAATGCTATTATAGAAGTGGAGCACAAAAATTCAGTCATTGTTGGTAGGAATGCAAAATAACCACTTTGGAAGACCGTTTAGCAGTTTCTTGCTAAACTAAACATATCCTTATCATACAACCCAACTATTGCACTTCTTGGTATTTATATGAATGAGTCAAAATATTACATCCACACAAAAACCTGCCCAAGGAGAGTTATAGCAGTTTTATTAATAATTATCAAAACTTAGAAGCAACAGAGATGTCCTTTAGCAGATGAATGGATAAACTGTGGCACATCCAGACAAGGGATATTATTAAGTGATAAAAACAAATGAGATATCAAGCTATATGAAGACATTGGGAAATCTCAAATGCATATTACTAAGTGAAAAAAGTCAATCTGAAAAGGCTACATACTGTTTGATTTCAACTATATGACATTCTCAAAAAGTCAAACTATGGAGACGGTAAAAAGATCAGTGATTGACAGGGGTTAGGCAGTGGGAGGGAAGGATGTGTAAGTAGAGCACAGAGGATTTTTAGGGCAATTAAACTATTTATACATAGCATTATAAGTTTGTCAAACCTATAGAATGTATAACACCAAGAGCTTACCCTAATGTAAAGTATGAACTTTGGGTGATGATGTGTCACTGTAGGTCTATCTATTGGAAGAAATGTACCACTCTGTTGCACGACATTGACAGTATATGTTGGCTGTGCATGTGTAGGGGTAGGGAGTATTTGGGAATTCTGTATTTTTTGCTCAATTTTGCTGTTGAGTGTAAAATTGCTCTAAATATAAATTCTATTAAAAAAGAAATAGAAAAAAAAGAAAGTGGAAACAGGACATTAGACAAAATAAAGAAAGAAAATTAGTAATTGATAGAACAAAAGATAAAGTGCATATATGAAAAGAAGTAGAGTAAGTTTTGACATATGGCAAATACCAAAAGATAGCATTTTAAAAACCTGATCTATATCCATATACTAAGCACTAGTATAAATAAAATATTCAACTACTTTTATTGCAGCTAACAAAAAATGTATAAGATATAATTTCTCCCACAAGAACTTAAAACCCAGTTGATTCAGGCAGAAACATCTGAAAAGTCTATAACAATACTTCTGTTAACAATAATTTTAAGATATGCATATGTCTTGTCGTAAGACAACCAAATAAAACATGTGGCAATTAAATACATAAAACTTTAAAATACAAGGAATTTTTTAGACACTTATCCCAAATAACTAACTCCTCAACTCCTCCCACTCCATTTTCTAGTATTCCTTAATGTATGAAGCAAAGAAAAACTAATCGAGCCAAAACTTGAACCTAAATGGACTTTGTGTTTCACTGTCACAAAATGTTATTTTTTTCCACAATAGAATAAAGCATTAAAGTTACCTTATTTTTAGATGGATTTCTTACCCTATAAAAATAAACTCAAGTTCAAAGATTGAATTTGTAATAGAAAAGATATGGAAAGCAGAGAGACCAATGTTATAAAAGATAGCAATGTTATCAAAATAATCTTTTGTTAGAGGAAGTTTTAGAAATCTTTATCATAGGGTTTAGCCACGTAGGATTAAAAATCAGCACTGTTATTGTGGGTATGTAATATGCACTGTGATAAAAAGTATCAAGTTTGAAATCAATGAGCTAATGACATCCTCTAGGGATCACCCCCCAGTTTCTTAGAAACCATTCAACTGGGATTCAATAGTCACATATTATAATTTCAACTATGTTTAAAATGTGGATAACTGTGGGTGAAATAACATCTTATATTTGTATAAAATTTGTAATATACAAACTACATTCATAAATGCTTTCTTAGATTCTGAGTAAAAGAATATTGCCTTTTGTCCAGTCCCAGTTCCTGTTTTCTGCTCCCTCCTACTTCCTCTGTTTCCCACTTTCTCTCTGATATACACACACAGAGGCAGACATACATATAGTACATAAACACACAGTCTGACACAGTTATTCTTATATCTATGATTCTAAAATAGCTTCCTCACATGTGATTTTTCTCTGATTGTTTTTGAGGACAATTGCATTATTTATAATTGTGATATGTTTGTTTAGGCAGGGCGAACCAAAGTTGTAGTCTGCTTTCTGGAGGACTTCAGTTTAAAAAATAGAAACAAAATATGTCTGTTATGTTTACTCATTTATATAAATCAACTAGCATGTATTAGGTATGTATGGAGACCCTAGCAATGTACATTTTCCTCATTTGGGCAAAGAGAAGAGAGTGATGGATGGACTTTGACATCAAAAATTGTATAATCTTAGTCTATAAAAGCAGAATTATTACTATACTGAACCAAAGGAAAACACTTATTTAGTGATATTTTGCTTCACCAATTACTGTTCTGTGGAAACTAAAAGAATATATATGAAACACTTTTATAATGCCAGAGAATAATATATCCATAAACAAACACTTAACATGTTTACAGATTTCTTTACATTATGACAAAATTCTTAACCATAGAAATGATTTAATAAGAAGTTTCATAAAATATTTTAAAACCTATTTGTTATTAGTGGATTTATTGATTACTAGAGACTGTGGCTAATAAATATAAAAGGGGCGTTTAAGTAACAATGAAAACAGCAGCAGCAACAGTAAAATCAACAGAAATAATAATTAATGAAATATATTAGGTGCTAGATAGGCACGATGCATGTATTCTCACATTTAGAAAAAAAGTCAAAAAATCTTAGACTTAATAATTTTATTTTTGTGATTTAATAGTAAATCATATTACATATAAACACCTAAGGCTGTAAAGAGAGATAGATAATTAGTGAAATGACTGATAGGTGAAAAACTATAGATATAGACACACAGATAAATAGATAATTTCTAAAAGTAATTCTGGGAGAAAAATTCATGAAGCATGATCAGAAATGTTTTAAATTTAAATACATAAAGGATAGTTTATTACATTAGTCAATTCTTGACCTAACTTTACATCATATGAATTGGTTTTGCAGCTATGATGAGGAAACAGGGAACAGATTTACCCTCAGACTTAAATAAGTAAAAAATTTTGGGTAAAATTTATAAAACAGTGACTTTCAGATATTGTATAACAGGTGGCATAGGGCAGCCAGAGAGAAAGATATATTACACAAAGAGGCATGAAGATATGGATGACAAAAGACTTCTCAATGGAAACAACACAAGCCTGAGGACAATGCAGTGACATCTTTAAAAGTCAACCTAGAATTTTATAGCTAATAAAAATATCTTTCAAAAATGAGGATTAAAGCCTTTTTTAGACATTTAAAAGCTCTAATGTTCAGTACCAGCAGACCATAACTACAAGAAATGTAAAGAAATTTTTTCAGATAGATGGAAAATGATATTGGTGGCATATCTGGACACAATCAAAGAAATAAAGTGTATAAGAAATAGTATGTATATAGATAAACATATAAGACATTTTTGTTGTTGGTAAAATGTCTTTAAATGATAATTGGCAGTTTAATATGAATATTATAGAGTTTATAACACATTTAGAAGTAAAATGTACGATGACGATAGGAAAAAGTTTCGAGGAGGAAATAGAAAGATTTACAATTCATGTGAAATTGTATATTATTATTTGTAGGGAGATGTTGATAATTTAAATATGTACACTATAAATCCTAAGTTAATAACCAAAAATAAAACTAAGCAACAAGAACAAAAAGAGAGAAATAAGCAAATACATGAAACAAAAAGGAATTATAAAATATACTCAATCCAAAAGTAGCCAAAGAAAAGGAAAACAAAAACAGTTTAGACAAATAGAAAACAAAATAAACCTCCGTCAATAATCACATTAAATGTAAATGGTCTAAACATTCCAACTAAAAAGTAGAAATCATTATATTAGTATAACAAAAGGAAAACCTAAATAAATACTGTCTACAGAAACCAATGTTAAAAATAAAGGCACACATATGTGTAAAATAAAAGAACAAAAATGCTATGCTAACACTAATTTAAAAAATGGGATTGACTATATTAAATCATAGCATATAGGTTTTAAAGCAAAGGCTATTACCAGGTATAAACAGGGTTAACTCATGAAAAAGAGGTATATTTATCAAAAGGACGTATAGTTTTATATGTTTATGTACCCAATAATTAAGTTTCAAAACAAAGCAAATCAGATAGAACTAAAAGGAGAAAAAGACAAACCCACTGCTATAATTTAAAGTATGTTTAAAGTTAATGGAAGGAATAAGATATACTATAATTGTGAATTTGTCTCTTTCCTCTTTAAGATTTTAATACTTCTCAATAATTAATGAAGCAAGTTGTTAAAATTCAATATTATGTAAAAATCTTCAATATGATCAACTTCACATAACTGACATTTATAGAACACCTCATCCCAAAATAGTAGAATGTACATTATTTTCAAATACATACAGAATATTTATTATTATGATCATATTCTAGGCTAGAGTATATATTTTCATAAATTTGAAAAGAATTAAAGTCATACAAAGTATGATCTGTCAACACAGGGAATGAAACCGAAAAACCAGCAACAGAATGTTATCTGGAAATCCTCAAGTATTTGAAAACTAAACACACTTCTCAGACATCTGAATAACCCATGGGACAAAGAAGGTATCACAAGAGAAATTAGAAAGTTTTTTCTTAAATAAATGACAATGAAAATACAATATACTAAAATCTGTGGAGTAGAACTGAAGCAAGACATGTATAGCATTAAACGCTTATATTAGAAAAGAAGAAAGATTTCATTTAAATTATCTGAACTTCAACTCTTAGAAACAAAAAAGGAAGAATAAACTGAACCCAAAGTAAGCAAAAAAAGGGAAAAATAAATATTGGAGAAGAAAGCAATGAAACAGAAAAACAATTGTGAAAATCAATCAAACTACTGGTTCTTTGAGGTATAAATATAAAGGCACAAATATGTTTAAAGTAAAAGGAAGGAACAAGATATACTGTGCTGGCACTAATAAAAAGAGAACTGGAGTGACTATATTAATATTACACAAAATAGGTTTCAGACAAAGAATATTACCTCTAAACAGACTAATCAAAAAAAAAAGGAGAGAAGATACAAATTACTATTAATAGTAACAGGAATGAGAGAGGGGATATTACTACAGATTCTCAGATATATAACATTTTCTTAACAAGTAACCACATTATACAAATCTGGTTTTACAATTCAGGTTGAACTTTTGACCAGAAAGGGAAATTTAGGGGAAAAAGTGGCAAGAAATTCAATGGGTACTCTGTGAAGATATAAAAGAAAATAGGCAAATAATTTTTTTCTTTCTTCTTCTCTTCTGTTTTTAAGCAATAACAATAAAATGTGATATAGGGCTGCTGAGAGAAGAGACATTAGTTTTCCTGACTCACTGTCTTTTCTGTAATCCTACTCCCTGATAAATATCTGAACAGAGTGAACCAGAACATTCTATATAAACTCACATTTTTTCATGGATCCAATCTTGCCTGGGCTCTAAGACTACACTAGACTAATTCCTGCCTGTACCTTGTTTCAGCCAGTAAGTACTGCCAAAGACTTCAAAAAGATAAGTAACCCTGCCTGTTCTGGACCAAATCATCCCACACATTGACACTCTGGAAAAGATCTCTGTTTTCAGATAGTGACAAAGGCACATAAGTTTCTGTATCCATATTAATTTGGCACTGCAGGATTTTTTTTCATCTGAGATGCTGCAAAAACATATTTTCTGATCTTAATAAATGTAAATTTTGTGACTTTAAAAATGTACTTATCTAAAATGCTAAAATTTTAAATAAATCAAAGTAAAGTTTGCACATAAAAGAACAAAGTAATTGAATCTAAGAAAACATGGCAAAAACATTCCCCTGGATCACGTATATAACAGCACATAATTACTAAGTACTTACTACATTACTAAAGTTAAAACACTTCACATGCAATATTTTATTTAGTCTTTAAACAATGACCACTTGAGGAAGTTATTATTCTCATTTTGCTTGTAAGAATCTGAGGTATGGTGAAGTTAAGCTAGTAATAATGGAGCTGGGATACTAATCCAGGCTGTTTAGCTCTAACCATCAGACTCTGCTGCCTGTTAGGAAGACACCTAATTCAAGTCCATTGAGAATTACAAATATTAATACAAATACAAAGACAAATTAGCATGACTGGGGACACACAGGGCTTTGACTGATTGCACATAAAATGGTCCCATCCAACGAACAACTTACATGTTTTTTTCTATCACTGAAGACTAATAATTAATTGGCATTCAAAGTAAATTGTATATATTTGATTTATAAAAATGACATTATATAAGAGTCTTAGTGTTCTACTATATTGTTTTTTACTACTTATGCAATATTCACTATGATTTCTTTTCTATAAACATTTCTATTAAATTTTCTAAAAGACCACCTAATTTATTCACCTAGAAGTTTAACATTACTTCAGATTCCATAAAAATTTGCAGATAATTTTAAATAGAAATTTCCTTTGGGCAATACCCCACTCTTTTCTGTGTCAAAATTTAACTATCCTGTTTCCCAAATTTCTTTTTGCATTGATTCGGTCTTTTTATAGTATTTCTCTGTGTGTGTGTGTGTGTGTTAGAGATTCTATGTTAGAGATTCTATCTTTAATACAAACAACTCAGTAAGGAACTTTTTTAAAAATTCTGTTCCATTCTGAAGTACAAGTGAGTTATTATTTTATTATGATCACATTGGATATGAAAGAAAGAGTATTATTGTATCTAGAAGTATTTGTGTGGCTGCACTTAAAAGAAATCTATAGGTCGTAGGCAAATAGGTATTTCTTTATCTTGGGGAGCCGGGAGCTGTGGGATCTGGGCGGAGTGGTGCACCTTTAGTGCCAGCTACTTGGGATGCTAAGGCGGGAGAATCGCCCAGAAATTCAAGACCAACCTAGGCAAAATAATGAGACCCTGTCTTAAAAATCAAACAAACAAAACAAAAAAGAAATGTGTGGGTTGGCAGGAAATGATACTCAACAGTGCCACTGAGAAAATAAGCTGCTTCTAGCTTGCTGCCCTCCATCTTTCACGTCAACTTTTGCATCTGCAAGAATTGCATTTGTTCTAGGCAGAACGGAGTAAGCTTTAGAAACAACACAAAGTGCTCCCATCTTGTTGGCCAAAAGTAAGTGTTACAGACATGGCCATGCCCAGCTGCAAAGACGACTGAGATATGTAGTTTTGATTTTGTTTTTCTTAGCTTGCCCGACTTCAAGTAGAGGAAAGCAAGAAGGGAGAAGAAATGGATGTTGAATAAACAAATCTACATCATTTGCTCGTTTTTAGTAGCAGTATAATTGCAGAGAGTTAAGATAAAGTACTATCCCAACTGGATAAGAAGTCTCACCTGTTGAAGTTTCCTGATAGTAGCCACTATGATTGAAATGCTAGCCTGTCAGAGTGACTTCATAAAAGGGTTTAAAATGTGAACACCAATAACAAATAAGCTATTCTTGGTGCTATTACTATACTCTGATTAGTTAGTTAACATGAGGCAGAAAAAAATATTATTAGGTTCATCACTCACCTGATTTCACAACTTAATTATACATGCATCTATGTATCTATATATTACTCACATAATTTTCTGGATATATTTTTAAATCATCCTAAGGTCTTTCAAAGATTCAGTATAGGCTTCATATATTTTCCAAGGGAATATTTTTTTGAAATATTTAAAATGTCATTACTCATGTAAAATAGTTTTAACAGAACTAAAATGCTAGATTGGCCATGTTTTTCTTGTACATAACTTATCTCTGAAAACTTTCACAGTAACTGGCACATAAGTTGTAAATATATCTTAACAATTGAAGTATAGCATTCAACATCCTCCATGATCTCTTTATTATCCCATTATTTCCCTTAAATATTCATGCTAGTTTTGATTATTGGTCATGAATAAAAGATGACACCAGCAGAATGAGTCTTAGGGCTCTGCAATTTTACAAGTCTGGAAAATAAGAAAACATAAAAGGAAAATGAGAAGAAATGACCAGAAGACAACAAGGAATTAGTTGTCTGGAAGGCAAGTAAAGAAAGTGCTTCAAACGGAAAAGCAATCAAACTACACTAAATGCTACTGACAGATCAAATAAGATCATGAATGAAAATTGATCATTGGGCTTAGCATTACATATGTCATCGATGACTTTGATAAGAGCTTTTCCAGTGAAATAGTTGGGATGAAAGCCTGTGTGCAGCAGAGAATGAAAGGAAGAATATTGGAGGGTGTGAATGTTAAAAACTCCATGAATTTTGTTGTAAAAAGGAACAGATTACTGGGATGGTGCCTGGAGAGGAGTGTGGCCTCCAGTAGGATGAAGGACCATCAACTTTGCTGGGACAGAGGGGTTTCCTGGGCTGTGGGACTTTCAGTGAGGTTGACACTTGGTCACAGATTATTCACACTCCGATGGACATAAGACAATAGAAGGAGAAATTGTTGCTGGAGTGATAACTCTGAGAAAAGGAAATAATATTTGGTACACAATGAACACAGGCACAGTGAAAACACGAAGGAAGGCACTACAAATATGCTTGTAGATGCAGATATGTTGGTGGGAACATGGGAACTCCCTTTGGATGGTTTCTGTATTCACAATGGCCTGGGACATAAGGGCATCAGAGGAGAGTAAGGAAAGGGTATAATTGAGGAGAGAGGAAAATAAATAAAATAGTAGTTTAAGAGAATAGGAGAGGAAAGAGAAAAAGGCAAATGTAGCATGTGACTGTGGGACAGCATTAAGAACCTCTTGACAGAAGTCATAATTTTAAAGTATTTCATTTTATTAGTTTATTTTCCATCTCTTCCACTGAAATAAAAATCTCTTCTTTAATTGTATCTGCATTTATGTGTTTTTCTTACTGTTATAACCTTGGTGCCTAAAAGAGTGTGTGGCATAGCAGGAACTCAAATACTTGTTAATACCTTTTCTGATATAAGTAATTTTTCATTTTATAACTTTAACTCTCAATAATCCATACTCCTGTATAATATTAATGCAGAATTATTCATTTAAGAGTATGAAATTTAATGAATAAAAGTCTGATCAATTAAAATCCTTACATATCACTTACATTACCTCACATATATGTCCTTGGTTGGCACCGGAGGATCCTTTGTTTTTATTGTGGTAAGTCCAATCATCCTGGAAAGAAATTTTGTAATATTTCTCCAGGTAATTAATTTTTCAGCAGGTCATTTTAGTATACTTGTGAACTCCTTAATGATTACTTAATTTACATATTGGTATAAATAACAACTTTGACTAGAAGAGTGGTATCTTTCATGATGGAACAATGAGTAGTTCTCAAGCCTTACTCCAGTTGGAATTATCTTGGATGCTTTAAAAAATATGAATTCATATTCATACTTAAAATATATGAATACAGGCCTTACCCTAAACCAATTAAACCAGACTCTCTGGGGCTTGAGTCCAAATATCACCATATTTTAAAAGTGTTCTAATGTGCAACTAAAGCTAACAATTCCCATAATTACTGTTGGTGTATTCCCTTTGTCAAATAGAAGTGTTATAGTTTATGTACTTAACTGGTTGTAGGAAATAGAATTTTAAAATGAAAAATGAATTTACTTCCTCTATAGACCCTAGGTGAATCATCTACCCTAAGATAAGTCGAATTTTAATGCACTAAACTAATCTCTTAAAAGTTGCTCTACTGCCTGGTAAATAAATATGGAGCAGTCATTGTCAGGCATCTAGAAGCAATGTTATTTTGCTTAAAGAGCTACCACTGGTGAGGCTCACCCTTTACCTAATATAAAAGACGCTGCTGATATTTTGGAGCCCAAACTTCCAGGATGCAGTCTCAATTTTCTCTCTTTGTATTAGTATTGTAACTATTAGAATGTGTAATGTTATGTGTTATGCTAAAACCCTCCATTCTTTATTGAGAGTCACAGCCTCAGATCTGCTGGATGCTAGCAATCAAAATATACATGATTAAGTTTCTATGTGGCATGAATTATTGCCTTGCAATACCACAGTCTCTAAGTAAGAATGGTTGGGTTTGAATAGATGGAGAATTAAACCTTCAGCCCACTTTTTTTTACAAGTACTGTAAAACAATGTACTTTTGCTTATTAGTTCTTTGAAGGACCTATTCTCCTAGGTTAAATTGGAAGCTCCTCACAGAATCCTTCTACTTCTTTAGTTTTGTAC
>VBSM01001562.1:49636835-49662503 GCA_008086735.1 Cheirogaleus medius | reverse complement strand
ACTTCTATATGTATGGGCACTCCATAATGAAGACCATCTCAAGTTAATATCAAGCATTATATTAAATTCTAGGCTAGTAACAATCCATCTGCTTTTAAGTCCAGGTCACGAAATGCTAATTGATCATGGTACCGTTAGTACTGAATTTTTGTTTTCTCAGTACAGAACTTTAGAAAAACAGTCACTGCTATTTGATTGAAGTTAGAATGTGAGATTAATCCAATTTGCTATCTCAATGTCACAGAAATTTATGGAAATGATCAGATACAATAAAAGGATATTCATTGTCATGACAATATTCTCCTGACATTCTAGCTAATGCAATATAACAGGAATAACAAAGAAGAGGTACAAATATTAGAAAGAAGGATTTAAAATAAGTATTTTTAGAATAAGACAGGATTGTCTAAAAACAGAAGAGAATCCAGTTAAAAATTTTAGAATATACAAGCAAATATTATAGAGGTCAGATATGATTATCTATCTTTCTACACACACACATATAAGAGATTTCCTATATACCAGAATGAATCAGTAAGAAAATATCATAAAAAAGATATCATCCCACAGAAGCAATACACATATAAATATCTAGAGTTAAATTTAATAATAGGCATAGAGAAACTATGTGAAGAAAGCAATATAATTCTTCCAAGAAAGCTAAAATAACAATTGAGTAAAAACATAGAACTAGCATAGTCTACATGAGAATCAATAGTATTATTAATATAAAGAGACCGCTAAAATTTATAGATCTAATTTAATTCCCAACAAAATCCTCATATTATTATTATTGAGATAACAAAAAAGTATGTCCAAATATTACCTGGAAAAAAATGCACAAGATCAGAGAATACAACTTTCGAAAATACCAATAAAGGGATATTTGTCTTACTAAGCAAAATAAAAAAATCATACATCATGGATTATTAAACTGTGAGGTAAAGGGATAGACATTGGAGCCATAGGACCGAATGCAACATCGGAGATGGGACCAAGTAAATACACATATTCTCAATAGTCAAAAGGATGTTTTTAAAACCTAATCAGAGCATATCACTGTTCTGCTCAGAACCTTCTCATGCAGTTTGCATGAGGTGTTCCAGTGAACTTTCTGAGTAGCTCACATAGCAACAGGTACAAAGGTTGTCCATATATAAGCTATTATAGCTATCGTGATGTTTTCTCCAAAGCCTGTAACTAGAGTTTATTTTGTGCTAACTATGTCCCAACATTATTACAAGCACTTTATATCTTAATATTTACATATATTAAGTCATTGAATACTCACAACAGTCTTATATGGTAAGAACTACTATTTATTGTCATTTTATAGATGAAAACACTGAAACACAGAGTAACTTGCCCAAGATCACATACATGATAGCAAGGCATGGAGACAGGGTTTGTGTATACTAGTAACTATTTAAAAATCGAAAGTTTTAAT
This sequence comes from Cheirogaleus medius, assembly GCA_008086735.1. NCBI lineage: Eukaryota > Metazoa > Chordata > Mammalia > Primates > Cheirogaleidae > Cheirogaleus > Cheirogaleus medius. Next base: position 49,661,056 of record VBSM01001562.1, on the reverse strand, counting down.
AGTATTACCTCCAAATAGTATTACCTCTGGTTTGATGAACTATTTATTTTAAGTGTTTATGCAAGCTTAAGCCCATATTATATAGTTTGCTCCAAACTATGTAAAGATGTAAGAAATGTTATAATTTTATTCTATAAATCTACCATAATTGTATTTCCAAAATCTGATAAAGGAAAAACTGTGGTTTAATATTTCTTATAATAAATAAATAGGCAAACATACTAAATATAAGCTAACTGAATTCAATCCTCTAATCAAGAAAGGTTTATCTGTCAATTTACAAGGATGGCTTAGGTTCTTTTAAACCATATTAGAGTCATATGCTGATTGAATAATTTATTTGGACAGGTTAGCAAATGCAAGCTAACCCTCCCATGGCAATTTGTCTGATCTACACTTCTGTTTATAGCCCTATTCCTAGGGGAAGAGAATTGGAAATACCCTCCTTTTTCTTCCTCTTCCTCCTTCCATGTTTAGGAGCTATTTCTCTAAATAGAATGAGAAAGAAAGGTGCTAAATTGATCTTGATAGAGAACTTTTAATGTGGCACCAAACTTCATTCTAATATGCTTAGACCATTGTCTTTACCCAGGTCAATGATGGGTGACATTTTTTTCTTCTTGTTTTTAGGTCTATTTTCTTCATCTGTTGTTTTGCTTAACAGTAAAATTGAGATACAAATGACATATAAATTCACCAGTTCCTTTAGGTGATGTCTTAGCATGATATCCTCTCTGAAAAAGAACCTGAAATGAGGTAGATGAAAAGACAGTCTATTTGGGAAATGATTTCCGTGAGCAGTAAGTGGGAAACCAGTAAGAGTGAAACTGAGCAGAAGGGAACAGCCATGCAAAGGTGCCTTCTCTAGCTGGTCTCCACTGTGAGCAACTTGGGCACCATTCCACCAGGACCAGGAAAGATATTAAATGGGCTTCACACTTGTTTACCTATGGAACCAAAAATGAGAATGTTTATCCACTAACTCTAGTACTCCATGAGTAAATAATTGCTCTACGAGGAATTTAACCGCTTTCACTTCTAGGCTGCGCAAGGGTGTTTGTTAGCCACAGCCCCTCAGATATCTCCACTGCAATATCTGAAAAGCTCTAGGAAAGAAAAATAGAGTCAGAAAGCTCAGCAGAGACACAGTTGTACAAAGCTGGTCAGCTCATTCATGGCTAGAATAAATTGTGGGCCAAGACTATGCATCCTGGACTTCAAAGTCACACACAGAATAATCTATATCAGTAAATATTTATTTAACTTATTAGGTAACAGACATTGTGATAAGTGCTGGAATATAAAGGTAAACAAGTTATAGTTTCTGCCACTGAGTGACTTATAATCTAATGCAAAGATAGACAAGTAAAAAAGAAATTATAATACAATGGGTGCTACAATAATTAAGTTCTGAATGCTATGAGAGAATACAGGAAAGGCAACTAATTTAGGCTTGTGGGAGACTGAAAAGACTCCAGTTAATAAGAATTCCATATTAATAACTTAAGTCATGTGCATTTTGTACATAAGTTTTTCTGAATCTTTGAAAAGATAAAATTACACTAATTTCAACCTATTTTTGAACAGCCTAAAACTCTGGTAGAATCACCTTCACTTGACACATTTCTTCTTTAATGTATAGAAAATTATAGACTTTATAATTTGGATATAAAATTCCTTTTAAGTGTAACTATCCTCATTTTCTGAATATGTATATTTTATGTGAAAGAAAATTTGCTCATTCCTTTCACATTTTAATAATGTTGTCTAATCATTGTCTGCTGATAAATACTATCCGTGATTCTGGTCCATAATTCTTAAATGTATTCTTTATGCTACAAAAATCTCTAATATAAAATACTTCAACCACATTCAAAGTCAAATATTAAAATACCATAAAAATTTCAAAATAATATCTTAGTTATTAAAATGACCATTTGTGAGTATACATTCTGCTTTCTGAAAATGAACACCTTAATATAATGAAAATAAATGTCAAAATTATTAGTCAATAAGCATTGTATTTAAGCCAGAAAACATTTTATATCAGTGGCTAAAACATTTTGTCCTTGCTGGCAAATGTCTCTTTTGCGTTTGACTCTATTTAGGTCACTTTGATCCTCACTGAAACTGTTAATACACAAGAAAAATCACAAAAACATACATCTCTTTTGAAAAGAATATTAAATAGAAAAACAATTAAAGTTAGACAGCATCCCTTTAAAATATGTAGTGTTTTTCAAACACTATAAAGAAGGTCTCAGTTCTACGAATTGGCACTTGATAAATACAGTTTTGAAATTACAATTATGTTGTAATTTATAGTTTCAAATAGCTCTATTTTAAAACTCCTTTCTCGAGTTACATTCAGAAAGGAAATCATTTTCAAAATAACTATAAATAGAAAAATCTTGACAATGGGGTGAATTTGGCTTTACTTATTTTCAGAACTTTGGTAGCCCAGAAAGACACTAAGTTGAATTATTTGTAGAGATTTTAAGAAATTAAAAGAAGGTTCATGGTTTTTAAAAAAAAAACTTAGGTAGTTTCTTCAGATTATCAAATAGTGCATATCCCAGTCTTCCACCTGGACATACATCTGGATGATTACATATGTCATTCTGGCTTTGTCCTGTAACCTTCTGTGGCCACTGTGGTTTTATACTATAATCCTCTGTGCTGTGCACAAGGTAGGAAATCTCAAGGAAGAGAGGTGGAGCTCAGGATACAGAGACTGTCGGGTGCTTGTGCTAAAGCACATGCGGAGATGTTTGAGCACTAGCCGTAGATATACTCAGGCCTCATAATCTCACCTCTGCTCTTGCACATAAAAATGGATCTTCAAGAAGGAAAGATAAAGAGTCTGGTTCTTTGGAACTGGCTTCTCTCAGCAGTCGCAGTGGAACTTGGAGACTGAACACCTGCTCTCCACTTATTAGCGTGGAAATTCCTCCCAAGCGTTGGCAAGTGTGAATTTACCCACTAGTCTGGTCTTCCTGATTTGTCCCTTGGCTCTATACATCTAGTCCCCATATTGCACTCAAAGTCATCCTTTTAAATGGATCATTTCCTGAGTCCTCTCTTCCAGTCTTCCTTCTGATCTTGCTCAGGAAAACCTGTAAAAGTCTTTCCCCAGCCTGCATGACCCTAAGTTGTCTCTCTAACCTCATTTCCTATCATTTCTCCCTCATTGTTAACCACACGTAAAAAAATAAACAGATATTCTAGAGGCTGAGTTGGGAGGATCGCTTGAGCCCAGGAGTTCTAGACCAGCCTGTATGATATAGAGAAACCCTGTCTAAAAACAAACACACAAAGCAACTTAGCATTTGTACTGCTGTTAACTCTTTTTGGGATACCCATTTCCAAGATAGCTTTATGGCCCTTAATCCATTCAGGTCTATGTTCATATATTTCCTTACCAGGGGAGACATCCCTGCCCACAGATATAAAATACCAACCTGTCCACCACTTTCTATGCCTTTCCCTGCTTTATTATTTACAGCCCTTATAACATAAACTAATCACCTTAGTGTGTATTTATATTGTGTCTTTTTTTGCCTCATGTGAATTGGAAGTGCCTTGAGTATACTAACATGCTATGTTGTGTTCAGTGATGTTTATATCCCTAGTATCTACAACAGTGACTGCTCTATAGCTGGCACTCAATAAATAGTTGTTGAGATATAGAAAAACATGGAAGGAAATAAGGGAGGGAGAGATGTCAAAGCTACTCAATTTTATTAGCACTATAAATAAGTTTATAATATTATTGGCCATAGCTAATTCCACAAACTTCTGAAAATTCCCTCCAATGACAAATGTGATCCATCAAAGCTCTTCCAGTGTGAATTTAATTTGCCAAGGCCATTAAAAATGTTCGAGATAGGAGATTTTATTGAAGGGTAACCAGAGAATTCTACCCCCAGGTGAGTTTATAAACAGTCATATTATGACTTTAGCACACTTTTAACCTCATTCTGGACCACTGGATACATTTGACGTTAAACATAACACAGGAAAACTTGGCTTTATAGAATTTTCTAGAATCACTGACTTGTGCCCAAATGGAACAATGCTGGTGATTACAAATCCATTCATCAGCAGACTATATGGGGCACTGACAGGAAAATGCCCTTGATTGCAAAATTGCCAACATTTTCTCTCAAAGAATCTAGCAGGATAGATGTATCCTGTGTTTCCACTTCAGCAAACATTCTGTCAGGAAGACAGAAATGGAATTCCTCATTCTGGACCCTGTACTTTATGCTCTGAAAGACATACTATTTTTTAATACTCTACCAGCTTGTGTCCTAAATAAATATGGAGAGGAAATGCTACAATTAGAAGGATGTTTGCTATGCATGCAAGGCTTGGCCAGATATTTAAATCACCATCCATCTACCTCTGTAGGATAGATTGGGTATTACAGAAAACTAATTTGTGAAGTTATCTCTCAATTTTGCTATCAACAATTCTTACTATGGGACTGAAAGCAGACACACTTTTTCTACTTTTAATGTAAAATTTAAATTGTAAAGTCAACCAAATGAATAATCCCCAGTGGAAAAAATACTCCTCTTGGAATCAGAAGAGTGAGATTTTTACCTCAACCTGTCATTCTCCATAATACCAGATTACCAGCTGGGAGGACTAAACTCATTTGGCCTGAGAATGAAACTAAATAATATCTACCTTGAAGGTTGGTTGAAAAAGTCAGATTTAGTAAAATGATGTGCATATCCTTGGTATAGTGCAAACTACTCCAATAATATCAGTTCATTTTTTTCTCCATCATTTAACATTACACTAAATTATTACATGGGGCCAGAAGGATTAAAAAAAATAGATGGTATGGAGTCGAGCACCCTAGCTGTCCTGTTAAGTCCTCAGTCAGCATGAGTGATATGCTTTCTCTTTACTGATGTTGTATGCACCTGAGATTCACAGGGAACCCTGGACTATTAATATGATTCATGGCAAAAACAAATTCATTGTGAAGTAAGTGATATGTTCATCATGCACAGTTATTCTATGGCAGAACTTTTCCTAAAAGATATACTTTATTCATTTGAAAAGGTCTGTAATGAAATTTATTATCTTTATTGCAAAAACAAATTAATTGCTAGAAAATCATTTGCTTCCTTACTAATTCTATCCTCTTCTCATCCCCTAAAGTCATTAGCACAGAGTGAAGTTGTAAGCTTCTGGCAGTACATGGTTGATTTCTGGGGTGACCTGGCTTTCTTTCTCATTTTGCTTTGTGGTGATCTGTCAGGAAGGTTGAAGAATATTTTCATGTTCATAAATATGCCGTAGGTGGCATGTGGCTCTGAGAATTCTTCTGGCTACTATTATCTCATGAGTCATCTTAGAAATTTATTATTCAGTCTCATTGCACTGTAAGATCATGCCTGAACAACTGATAAGAACAATGATTATCAGTGAAACAGGCATCTATTATGTCTACTTGATATTTCCCTGGAAATAATTTTTTCTCATTAAGAGAGTCCTTACCCTTCAAAAGGTAGTTGGATTGGGTATCACAGAAAAATAATTTTCAAACTGGACTCTCAATTTCATTATGTAGCTCTTATTATAGAACTGAAATATGGGAGCTTCAGGTGCTCTAACCTCCCTTCATTGTAACCTCAGTCCATTTACTCATATTTTACCTGTTAAAAGGAAGCCATTAACCACAAGATCCCTACCCTGAAAATTACCAATGATAACTTACTACTGTAGGTAGGTATTCATAGTTATATAAAACACGTAGGTTTAAACACATATGCAAGATATAATTTAAATAGTATTGACGTGTTGCATGTACACACATTTACATTCCATCCAATCAATAAATTATATTTCAGCCAACCAATAAATTACAAGCACAAATCATTATTATAAGCTATAGCACAGAATGCTAATGGGTGGAGAAAGGGCAGCATGGTAAGTGGAATCTCAAAGCAGATATATACAAAGAGAGTTGCCAGACTGCCACCAGCTCTTATATTCAGATGCATATGTTACTTCACCATGTACTTTTCCCTGGTAACTCCAGAAGTTTGTTGATACATTGTTCAAAGCAAATTTCAGGCAGACATTTGTGTCTATTGCTCAAAGAAAGCCTTCTCAAAAGACAGATTGTGCAGTGCACATGGCTCAGCAGCTTGGAAAACAGAGTTCTTGCAAATATCTATTAGTTACTAATACCAGATTATGTAGAACAAAAAAAAGTCTTTATACTAAAGCATCCAGGTAATAAGATGAGGAAATTGGTACCTGAGTGTTTTCTGCCTGGATGTCTCACAATGGAGAATTTATTATTATTTTCCCCCATCAAAATTAACCCTCTTTCTTTTAGTGTCTTACATAATTTAATCTTTGCTAAAGTGCAAATCACTAATAGGGTACTTAAACAGTTACATATCCTATACTTCCTAGTATAATTTAATCTAACTGAACCCCAAAGGATCTCTAAATACTGAAATTTTAGATAGAATGGAAAGCCAGTAGAAAATGTATTTGCCAGGAGTGCGTTTGTTTTAGGTAGAATTGGTGAGATGACTATCACTTCCATTCATTGCAAGGGTTTCCCTCCATACCTTGTCAATGATGAGATTATATCTAACCATTCTATCACTAGCTATCACTGTTTCTATACAATATTGAACTAGAGGTTTTGGTAGTACAATGAAAAATTTAAAAAATAGAGATGCCATTTACAATAATATCTAATATATAAGATACCTAGAAATGTATCTACAAAAGTTGTATAAGATCTTTATGATAAATGGTTCTGGGAAAACTTGATATCCATATGCAGAAGAATGAAACTAGATCCTTATCTCTCACCATATACAAAAATCAAATCAAGATAGATTAAAGACTTAAGTCTAAGACTTGAAACTGTGAAACTACTGAAAGAAAACATTGGGAAAATGCTTCAGGGACATTGGTCTGGGCAAGGACTTCTTGAGTAATGCTCCCAAAGCACTGGCAACCAAAGTAAAATTGGACAAATGGGATTACACCAAGCTAAAATGCTTCTGCACAGCAAAGAAAATGATCAACAAAGTGAAGAGACAATCCACAGAATTGGGGAAAACATTTGCAAATTATCCACCTGACAAGGGATTAAAAACTAGAATATATAAGGAGCTCCAAAAACTCGATAGTAAAAAATCAAATGATTCAATTAAAAATGGGCAAAAGATCTGAATAGACATTTCTCAAATGAAGCCATACAAATGGCCAACAGGTATATGAAAAAATGTTCAACATCATTAATCATCAGAGAAATGCAAATCAAAACTACAATGAGATATTATCTCACCCCAGTTAAAATGGTTTTTATAAAAAAGATAGGCAATAATGAATACTAGCAAGGATGTGGAGAAAAGGGAACTATCATACGCTGTTAGTGGGAATGTAAATTAGTACAGCCTCCATGGAGAACAATATGTAGGTTCCTCAAAAACTAAAATAGACACCCATATGACCCAAACTCCCATAAGACCCAGCAATCCCACTGCTAGGTATATATCCAAAAGAAAGGAAATCAGTATATTGAAAAGATATCTGCACTCCCATATTTATTGCAGTACTATTCACAATAGCCAAGATTCAAAATCAATCTAAGTGTCCATCAATGGATGAATGGATAAAGAAATTGTGGTACATATACACAATGGAATATTATTTGTCCATAAAAAAGAACAAAATCCTTCCACTTGCAACAACATGAATGGACCTGGAAAACATCATGTTAAGTGAAATAAACACAGAAAGAAAAATCTTGCATGTTCACACTCATATGTGGGAGCTAAATGTTAACACAATTGATCTCATGGAGACAGAGAGTAGAATGATGGTTACCAGAGACTGGGAAGGATGGTGGGGAGGGGGAAATAAAGTAGAAATGGTTAATGGGTGCAAAAATATAGTTAGATAGAATGAACAATATTTGATGGCCCAACAAAGTGACTATGATACAAAATAAGTTGGGGTATACTTTAAAATAACTAAAAGAGTGGAATTGGAATGTTCCTAACAAAGAAATGATAAATGCTTGAGGTGATAGATACCCCAATTACCCTGATTTGATTAATACACATTGTATGCCTATATCAAAACATCACACATACCCTATAAATATATAAAACTATTGTGTACCAATAATAACTAAAAATTAAAAAAATTTTATTGATATAAGTTATAAATTTTATTGAAAGGTTTAAAGAAGAAGACATAAGGGAATGAAGCAATATATTTTGTCCCTGGATAGAAAAACTCACAGGTCATTCCTTTCCAGATGTTTCTTTTGATTCATTGCAATGCCAATCAAAAGGAGAAGTTTTTATGGACTTTGGAAAGCTGCTTCTAAATATTATATGAAACATCAAAGAGCCAAATATAGACAAAGTTCTTTGAAGAAGAGAAGCATTGTGGAGAGACGAGTTAAAACAGCTAACACAGCTTATTATAAAGCTAGAACAATCAAGATAGTGTCCTATTTGTGTAGAGGTAGACACCTGGACACATGAAAAGAATAGAAAACTCAGAAACAGACCAAATATATATGAAGCTTGACTTATGACAAAGTTGGTATTGCAGATTACAGGAGAAATGGTAGATAATAAATGGTACTGAGACAATTGGTTTTCTACTTAGGAAACAAAAATGAATCCATATTTCAAACTATGCATGAAAATTGATTCCAAATATATTAAATACTTAAATGTGCACACTCACCCATTAGGTGTGAATATATGCATTCCCCCCCTTCTCCTCCCAATGGTCTGACACCCAATGAATGTTACTACCATATGTGCACATAAGTGTTGATCAATATTTCATCATAATAAATGCTTTAAAATTCACTACTCTAAGGGACCACCTCAAAATATTTAGACCACATATCTGGCACTGATATGCTCTCTTTAGCACACCTACACTATAAGATTTCACTTGGTCTACTCTCTTTCCTTATCGGAGGTTTTAATGATGCATCTGGAAGCAAACTTAATATTAATTCTATTTTTGTTTTGATGAGTGATTTGCTTTGTAGATTACACGAGCTTAGCTTCCTGAATGCCTTAAACTGTGAGAGGTTTTTATTTTTCTTCTCAAATTATACATTAAAAACAATATTCAATTTATATTTGGTTTATTTTTACCAGTGTCATAGTTTCCTACTGTCCTAAATAAATCTAAAGGAGAAGTTCTCATTTTTTTTAAGTTTAGGTTCGGACAATGTGGTATATTTCCGTGTAGCTAGGTGGAACCATTTAATATTTATAGCGGTACATAACATTTATTGAGAGATGTCAAGAATACAAAAGCAAATAATCTTACAAATGAACACAGCAAAAACTCAATGATAACATATTACAGTGCATTGTTTTTTTCATTCATACATCAAATCACAATGTTAAAACTGCAATCCGCAATTATCTAGGCTGTGTAAGGCTGGGATCAGTCAACAACAAAGAGGTTGAAAAGATTCCATGACAAAATTTCATGGCACAGCCTCTTTCTCTTGGAAAGGAAGATTAAAAAGGGAGAGAGAGATAGATTAGTAAATAAAGAAATGGAGAAAGATTATGGAGTAATCCCAGGTAACTAAAACCTGAAGGATGGCAAATCAATCCCACTTTGAACAATCAGTCTGAGGATGACACAAATAAATACATTGCCAAGATCCTTCTGGGTCCATATGGCTGCTGACCCCAGAACTGCTTTTACTGCTTAGCCAAGCAATTCCTCCATAGTGCTAACAGGCAGCAGACTATTCTTATGCAGAAAAGATCATTCACGTTCAAGTTGCTTTTTTGTCTCTTTGAGATAAGGATTTCCTCAATATACAGATAAAAGCAGAAAAGTGTAAATGCCAAAAAATAAGGTCAATGTGGCATGGGAATTTGTATGGCTGTGCTCACACATACATTTGCAAAGTAAAGAATTTTGGGAAATTATTTAGTCTTGGGCACCCCATACAGAAGATATTTATAAGAAATTTATATATGCATACTCTCAGAGTATAACAAAATCCTCAGTCTTTTATAACATAAAACCACAAATGCATCACAAAGCTATCTCTTGTAGCACATTCCTTTTGAAGTGAGAATCTAGAAGCTCATTATCTTTGTTCAGTCTCTAACCGTGATGTAAGCGGAATACTTCTTAACATTTATGATTCCAGAATTCCTGTCATGTTTTGCTTTATTTTTGTAGGAGTAAGTCCCTATTTGTAGTTACTTTCTGTAACTAGGATTTTCCATAGGCCTTTATTGTACCCAAACATGAGCATATTTTAACTATATTTTCTTAATGAAAGAATATATCTATAATGTATGTAACTAGATTTATCTCTAATTTTTGAGCACAAGATTTTCCTTTACCATGCAAAAGAATTAATCTCTTCTACAACTTTTTTCTTCCCCTAAATATCTTCCAGTGAGAAAGAGTGTTTTGATGCTAATTTGAGGAAATAGGAGGGTATTTGAGTTTAAACATAACCTGTAACCATAATCTAAACAATCTAGTTATTGCTTTGGATCCTGCTTCCGAGTGGTTTTCAAGTGTCTCCCCAATGTGCTATTTTAGTCCAGCCAGCAGGTCACAATGTCATAAATAATTATTGATAAGGTTATAACAGCAAGAATAAAAATGAGGTTCAGAAATCAAGCATGGTTAAACAAAAACACAATAGGATCAACATTGCAAACATAAGAACAATACAGCCAATTTAAAAAGCAGGGACTCTCTTAACCCTATATTAACTTTCACTTATTCCCACTTTGATTTCATTCAATAAATATTCTATAGAAAACTGAGGACCTTGATTACAGCATTACTCATTAGCAGGCAGGTATTTTTACTGTGGGCAATGACATTTTTGAGGAAAAAAAAGTCCACCTGCTGAAAGATTTTGCTTTTATAGATTTCTCAATGTCACTCCCTCCACACAAGCAATTCACTTTTAAAATATGTTGTAATTCTCATAATAATTTCAGATGCTTTTATGTCTTTAAGACAAAGAAGTGTCATTCCCTGTGGTAATATCTGCTGAAGGAGATTTTGTTTATAAACATAATTCCAAACACTAAAAGATACATTCATATGCAGAAGTGACTCCTGATTACAGTGACTTAAATGCCACCCTTCTTAAGAAGAGACTAGATGGCATTTCAATGTCACTTTTTAGATCTAGACATTATGTGTGGCCAATGAGTATTTCATTATGAGAAAAAAAGGAAATAGTTACAATATTGTGTGTCATGAACTATGTAGAGGAAGCTCTACATATGACATCTGCCACTGCCATGTTGCTAGGAATGCGACCTGAGACAAGTAAGTCCTTCCCTGCACCTCAAGTTCCTCATCTGTTCAGTCAATCAAATAAGGCAAATGAAATAATGTTTGCAAATAGTCTTACAGTCTTCATAAATTACAAAGTGTTCACAGGAATCAGAGATAGGCTATGTGGTATTTTGGTAACAAACCCCACACTATCAGGACTTAATACTATAAAGGTTTACTTCTTACACATGCAGACATTATGGACCTAGGCAGCTTTCTATGCACTGACTCAGGAATTCAGATCAATTTATTTTGTGGCTCCACCTTCCCAACACAGTCTCCTTGTTTGCAGGAACAGCAGATACAGAGAACGGTAAGGTCACCATGCAGCAGATGTCACTCCTGACAACAGGTCACTGCTCAGAACTAAATGCATGGCCCTACCAAACTGCAAGAGGGCTGAGAAATAAGAGTTTGAAGATGGAATTTTAGGAAGTGCCACCGCCTTTGATTCAGTTCTAAAAATAATGCAAAATAGTATCACCATTTCCCACTGTAGCCGAAGTGAGATAGCATATGGAATATCCAAGATGGTAGACCAAAAATCATTTTGATTTCTTTAGAAATACATTAAAATTTAAATGGGTTATTTATTTTTGGGGCAATTGACATATTTCAAAACCAATAATGAAACTAAAAATATTTGACTGAACTGAAGATCTGCCTGCCATCCAAAATAGGGTCCCTTTCTCTTTCTTTTAAATTTTTTTTTATTTCAGCATATTACTGGGGTACAAATGTTTAGGTTATGTATATTGCCTTTGCCCCACCTCAGTCAGAGCTTAAAGTGTGTCCATCCCCAGATGGTGCACACCATACCCATTAGGTGTGTATATACCCATCCCCTCCTCCCCTCTCCCATCTGCCGGACACCCAATGAATGTTATTGCTATATGTGGACTTAAGTGTTGATCAGTTAATACCAATTTGATGGAGAGTATATATGGTGCTTGTTTTTCCATTCTTGTGATACTTCACTTAGTAGAATGGGCTCTAGCTCTATCCAGGATAATACAAGAGGTGCTAGATCACCATTGTTTTTTGTGGCTGAATAGAACTCCATGGTATACATATACTACATTTTATTAATCCACTCATGTATTGACGGGCACTTGAGTTGTTTCCACATCTTTACAATTGTGAATTGTGCTGCTATAAACATTCTAGTGCAGATGTCTTTTTTATAGAATGTCTTTTGTTCTTTTGGGTAGATGCCCAGTAATGAGATTGCATTTGACCCTTTCTATTTGTATTTTAGAGTAATGTAGAAAAGAATATGGATGCAAATGAAATATTGTGGATATCATGCTACAGTGGCTTTATACAATGCTACTTCTTTTAGTGCACCTGTATCCAGGAATCCTCCAGGCTTCCTTCTGTAGAGATAATTTTTCATCTACTACGGAAGACAGAGTTCCTTGTAGGCCAAACATCATTTAGATATCTATTGTTTTCCCAAATGTGAGAAGGAAGATAGATTATCAAACTCCCTCCGCAAAAATGAAAAAAAAATTAATTATTTAAATTACAAAGTAAACATAATGAAAACTCAGTTGAATCATTCTAAACCAATCATCAAGGTTATGTCTTTAAAAGTGGCTTATTGTTGCATTTGTTAGAGCTTAGGGGTTACCAGGAGGAAAGTAAATACTTCAAAATAATCCAGTTGGAAGGTCAAAGAAGTTAGATGCCTTTGCACTCTTGGTATATAGAGGGATCATATTTATTATTGACTCTTAGGCAATAGAACTGAAATCCCACATATGCTGAGATTGATTCTCATAGGTTTGGTATAGCTTTAGCTAATGGCTTATAGATTGTGAGATTGTCAGGCCCTGCTGGAAGAGCCTATTAAATCTGGTTATGGAAAGAGAAGGTCACTGGGCCAGGACCAGGTGAATAGATTTTCTCAGTCAGGCAGGGAAAGTATTCCCTAACAAGATATCCTACTTCCTGAAACTCAGAAAAACAGACACTCAAAGAGGAGGCTAAAAAGAAAACATGATTATTTTGTATCATGGGGTCCCTATGAATAGGAAAGTCTTACAATACAGGATGTTGGTGGTGCTACTTGGATATAAAACATGAAGACCTGCCCTAATAAATTAGAGCAATCTTGCATGGGTTCACACAGAAACAGAGTTGATAAAATGAGCCTTATACTTAATTCAATGTGTTTCCGTCATCTCTCTGCAACCATGCAGCTGGGAAAAACTGACATACGTGTATATCTCTCTTTACCCTGAATGATTAAATATAAAGGAATGGAGAAAGTGGAAAAAAAATGGAAAATTTTGTATACATTTGTAGTTACTCCCAACATTAACATTCAGAGTACCAAATATTATCTAATTATTATTATATGCATATGAAGAATTTTGAATGCCTGTCTTTAAAAATGAGGACTTTTTTTTTCTCAAGGACACCTTGATAATAAACATCAGAATTGTCAGTTCAGCATTATACATACTAGTTCATAGAAGAGTTCTAAAACAAATTGCTATCATTTTAAAGTTTGAGATTGAAAAGCTGATATAAACACAGCACAGAAAAGACTCCCTCTTCATTATGGACATATTTGTAACCATTAAAGATTTGAGAACACTATAAGTTGTCCTAGAGATCCCAGGTTTATTTAAAACTATTGTATCTTTGTGTTTGAATTGTTCACATGATAAAAGCTCCTAACTTGGTTTAGTCTTACTTATTTTAAGAAAGAAAATTTGTTGAGCTCAGAAAATTATTATACCCCGAAAAAATGGAAACTATATCAACATACAAATGAATGAATATATTGTATTGAATTAAACCATACCTTACTAATGTAAAATTGGTCTCTACATGTCTGTCATCTAAATGCCTAACTAGGTCCTTCAGTTAGTAAGGCACTCATAGTTAAGCCCTATTCTAAGTTGATATCAATAAAGACATGTGTCAGACTCCCAATACAAAATAAATTCACAGAAAATGTATCTTGAAAGTTGTTTCATATTTACATAGTATTAAAAATGGTCTGAAATAAATATATAATTTTATATAAAATTACATATCAAGGGATCACCCACTACATTGCCTGTTAATGGTTTAGGCTGATGCCTTGATAATCTTACAAATCATTTTTCTTCCTTTCAGGATTCACAAGAGATTATATAGAAACAGGAATTCAAAATTGTGCATATGCATTGAGAATAATTATGTATGTGCAATTCTGAGTGTTAACATAGAGAATAACTTATAAAAATATGTAAATTTTACATTTTTTCCATTTTCTCTATTCCTTTACATTGAATCATTCAGAGTAATGTCAAACATGACAGAGAATATCATTTTGTTGATATTTTGTAAACACAGTAACTCCCAGTACAGGATTCCCTGGTAAACTGTGCTCACTCACACAAATAAGCTTACTCTTCTTCCTTTCTTATCCAGTATTGGAAAGAAGAGGGTGGTTAGTTTGTCTCAAGTAATAAGATATTTAATGATAATATAGAAAATACGCTTTATAAAATCATAGAATAATTATTCTTGCAGAACACATCTGGGCCAGTGAATAAAACATATTGTTTTTTAAGGAAATGAATAATTTGTGGGAACATCTTTTGACTTGGTATGTGGCTCCGAAAGAGATGCGGAATAAATGGAGATCCCAAGGAATGTCAGGGAAAAACAGTTATAATCTTGGTAATTGGTGTGATCTCACTTACATTGTCCAACAATGCACAGGAGTAGTTGTCCATCATACTTTGGCACCAAATCAGAAGGTGGTACTTCTACGGAACACCTCAAGATTTCTATGTCAATAGTAAATTATTGAATAGTACAGTAGGGCTTATTCTGTTATAAAAAGTTAGACCCTGAAACATATACAAATTATATAAAAATATTGAACAATGATAGCAATGAAAGCAGGCCATCCTTGCACTTCCTCTGCCCTTGTGTCTCAAGCAGATAAAAGATAGATACTATTCTGTGAAGTAGATGAAGTCTGTACATAATGGTGTATATAAAACAGTGATTATTCACAATTAATAGGTGAGTCTAGTAAATCTGAATTGGCACAACAAAACTCTAAAATTATTTTTCTCAGGCTCACTGCTCACTTTTTCTGATATAATAATTAAGTGAAAAATATCTTAAATACTGTGTAATTTAAATAGGAAACCATGTCAGTTCCAAAAGATGTCTGTGTATATGTAAACATATATATATATATATATTTTTTTTTCCCCCACTTGGAACCTGCCATGTGCCCTGTATTGCCAGATTCTAAAAAAATGCATAAAACATATTTCTTACATTTTAACAACATTTAATATATTTAACAAGGTTATGGGAGTATGTAACAATCTCTAAGACAAAAGAGAGGCCTCCAAAAAGACAGATAACAGATACATAGACAGCCAGGAGGTCAGGTAATTTTGCCAAGCAGGCAGTTGCATCAAAGAAGGGTGGCAGCAGTGAGTAAGAGAAGGAAGGAGGATTAGTAGTCAAACTGTGCAACGAGCTGTTACTAGAAGTGCCACAAAGGAAGCATCTCACTGGTAATTCATTTAGGAAATGCTGCATGTTCACCCCCCTTGATTCAGATAATTAGCATAATAAAATTCTGAGATGTCTTAAATTAATACACTCATACACTTTTGACCTAACATTTTCATAATTATTTGACCACCTTTCCCCCACATCTGAATGCTTATTAAGTGCCCCCAGGGGATGTTTTATGACACCCAGTTTGCAAAATCCAGATCTAAGGTCTGCTGTAGTCCAGATACTTTTGTCTGTGATGGTTCCTTGACTCCCCTACATCACATTTTATATATATAAGTAAAGTAATGTTTGAGAATTTTACTAATTTATTCTAATTTACACATCAGTTATGCAACTGGAATGAAATTTAGTAGGATCCCTGATTCAAGCACATAATCTCTGGGAGAGATAGTAAAAGAAAATCAATAAACCAACAGATAAAAGGCAGAATCCCAGAAGGACTAGAGCAATGCACAAGTATAAAGGAAGCAACTAACACAATAATGCAGGGAGCGGAGGTGCATGTTGGGGACCAATTCTTTTAAACAAGGTATCATTAAATTATTAGCCTGGATACAAAATTAGGGGTCACCTAGCAATTAAAACCTCACAGAATTGCACTAATGCCCCTTAAAAATGGTCTAAGTACTGGATTGTTCCATGACACTAAGGTCTATATTGAGCATGAGTTATTATAAACAGCTCTGGATGTTGGCAGATAAGGAAACCAACAAAGTCTCCATAGGAATGTACACTTGGGTTAGGTAGTCTGAGGTCAGTTATTAGGGGACTTGAGAACTTACTGGAGAAGTCAGGACCTGCTTTAGGAGACGAATAATAGGGAGGCATTGCATATTCTTGAGTGATGAAAGCTAGGGGGGAGGTTTAGAAAGACAAGCACAGCCCAGAGTGAATAGAAAGGGAGAAAACTTGAATTCAGTGTAGAAACACAGTAACTCAGAGAGAGGGAATCATAGTTAGAGTAAGATTTACTTAGACACTGAAAGGCAGGAATAAAGAGGAGTGAGTGAATCGCAGAGTATTTCATAAGTGATAAAACCTATGAAAAGACTAGATATAGGGAATGAAAGTGAAAAATTTTAAACATGGTTCTCACAAATGTATGTGAACTAACGCCAAAATTTTCTTCAAAAATTTAGAAAATTGTTAGATCACCATAACAGATATAAAAAAAAAGAAAAAATAAGAATAAAAACATGTAAAAAAATAGAAAAAAATAAAAATTTAGAAAATTGCCATAGCCACAGAGAAGCCTGAAGAGAAAGCAGGGGCAGTTGAATTTGATCTTGGGCTTGTCAATTTTGAGGTAACACAAAATATCCAATTACTTTAAGATTTTCACTGAGGGGTAAGAGCCAAATCTCTAAAGATGAATGAATTCAGACTTAGAGAGGAAGTGCAAGAAGACAAATACTAAATTAATTTTTAAATGTTTTTAGTTATTCTACCAATAATTATCAATTAAATCTGGCTTACTTAAAGATAACAGATATAGTAAAATGAATCAGTATTGTCAGGGAAGTTTAGCTTATAATTATCAATAAAGAGCATCAATATATTTTAGGATGCTATCCCTGAAAATAAATCAAATACACTGTTTTGCACCTGCTTTGTGTTATTTTTTGTAACAGAACCAGAGGTTTTAAAATTCCCTAAACAACAAAATGCAAAATAAAAGCAAAACACCCAAAGCCTCATGCTTTGAATTAGAATTCAATACACATTTTCTCTGGTTGTAATTTTCTTGTCTATCATTCCCCAGATCCCAAATTAGACTTAGTTGGCACTATGCCAGAGGATGCGTCTCTAAATCATAATGACACTCAGCTTTTACATGCAGCACTATTGATAATATGAGTAGCAAAGCTGGGCAGTGCTAGAATGGAATAGGCGACAGATGTGGTTCCAATTCTGGCAGAGTAACTTAAAAAATGCACACACTCAATACTAAATACCATTTAAAGAAATTAGATACACACTAACCATCGGTGGGGGAAAGGAGTGGGTGTGAGAGAGACAGATAACACCTAATTAAAATATTTTAAGATGTGAACGTTAAAATTGTGTGCAGTTTTTTTTATTCTGTAAAATAAGCTTTATGTAGTTAAATGCTACAAACACTTTTCAGAAATGAACTACAATAGTTGACCTTATAAATGTGAACATATTTTATCTACTTGTGGGATAGTTAGTACATGAATTTAACAATAAAAATCTCATAGAACAACTCTACACTCAAAAAAGGTTAAACCAGATGTCCTGGGGGAAAAAGTACCCATAAATCAAAACATTGATATATAATTGAGGTATCTGTTGGCAATTGTAAATAGGGAATATTAGAAACTGGTATCTCATTGTTTTAAAGATGAAAAAGAAGAATTTATTTGGTGCAATGATTTTACCAAAAAGAGGATTTCAGATTTCAGAACAGCTTTGTAACTAAAAGATGTTTAAATAACATCCATGCTTTTGATTAATCTATATACCATTTAGATTTTATTTGACATTAAAGTCATATCAGCCTATTTCTATGTTTTAGAATTTTACAAAAGCTAGTATGTATAAGTATGCATGTTCATGTTGACATAAATCCTTCTGAAAATGAATTATTTACTGTGACAGATTTTTCCTGTGGTGTGATAAACATACTTGTGTTATTGAGTACATAGTCAAACTATATGGAAATTTACCATGAAAACAAATGGGGGAAAGTGTAC
Source organism: Cheirogaleus medius (assembly GCA_008086735.1). NCBI lineage: Eukaryota > Metazoa > Chordata > Mammalia > Primates > Cheirogaleidae > Cheirogaleus > Cheirogaleus medius. Next base: position 49,642,427 of record VBSM01001562.1, on the reverse strand, counting down.
TGCTATGGGGACATGACCACGAGCCTGATGACAAGTAAGATAAACGAAAAAAAAATGCTTCTGAGGACATTGCAGGAATGTTTATCATAATGATAAGAAGGTTAGTATGGGTATCTCTAAGAAACCCAGCCCTGAGAAGGAAGTCTTTGGACCTTATTTTTCCTTATGTGTAGGGACCCTATTATTAATACAGATGTGTGCAAGCCACCCTAGTCCTGGGGTTGGGCCTTCTGAGAAACAATTTTTTTCAGATTCAGTAGACAGCCTAATTGTCATAATGATAAATTCCTTAGCCCCAAATATTTTCTATATGTTTTATTAATCCCCGTTGAGTACTTTAGAATCACAGAAACATATTCAGGATCAAATGATACTATCAATATAACAATATAGTATGTAAAAATATTTATCCTTATGTATAATCAACATTGTGGAGAATTGTTCAGGTTTAATATCCCTATATATTTTATATATCTTGATTTAACTTCTCAGCTATTTTAAAATTGTTTCCAAAGTGCACACAAAGATAGCAGAGGAATGTTGCCTTATTCCATGAGCACAATCACTACAAGACCCACCAAAGATGTTTACTGAAGGTGATTCCTGCAAATGGGATACATGGAGTGTAACATGGAAGTGGCCAATAAAGTGTGTAGTATTCAGCCAGATACTACCCAGGGTATGAATAAACCTTAATCCCAGAGAGAAACTCTGGGAAATGATGCAAAACACGTGCCTCAGACTTTTCCCACCCCAAAGGCAAGGGAGTTGCAATAGTTATACACCAACTCCCCAAAATCATTTGAATAGGATTGCTGGGAGAGAGTGTTAATCTTTGGCACTTTGAACTTTCTGCACACATGGCCAGTATAATTTTCCACAGTTTCTTTGTAAAAAGAGTCATCGAGCTTAGGTGTACTTATTTTGGCAATTGGAAAAGTAGCTGGAATATGCTAAAAACTTCAGGGAATACAATAAAGCACTGACACCTCTACTAAATCTTTCTTCTAAAGGGAATAAAAAATGTTATTTTTTTTCAGTCTTTGCTACTCTTCCATTGTTGAGAAAATCAGAAAACAGTCAAAAACCACATTTGAATATAGCCTAATTTAACTGAACTTTAAAGTATGAAATCCATAAAATCAATTCTCTATTATAGAATAAATAAGTAAAATATAACATAATTTTGTCATGGTTTCTTTCTGATAGAGCCTATGATTCCACATTCATATTGATAACCCTTAGCTCGATAAATCTTATTTTAATTCACAGCAATTGTATCTTTTCCCAAGATCTTGAAAATGCATTACTAAGTTAATGAAAAAAAGAAAAAAAAAACCTCCGTAACTATGTTTATTTTGCTATTTTATTTTCAAATCGAAAGTGCACAGACGTTTAGTTTGTGAGTTTGGGACAATGTATAACCCTATGTCATCACCACTCAAATCAAGACACAAAATATTTTATGACCTTCAAAAAGTTTTTAAATACTACTTGTGAGTCAATGCTTCTCTTCTTTGCCCTCATTATCCTCATTTCTATTACCTTATCTGTTCTAGGACCTGGTATAAATGAATTTATATTGGATGTACTCTTGCGTATGGCTTCTTTGCTCATTGTTTTGATACCCATCCATGTTGCAGCATGTCCCAGTATTTCGTGCCTTTTTTAAAACCAGCTTTTATGCAGCTCTGTCATTTATGGGATGTCTCCTCTCACTTTGCAGCTGCTTTTCATCTCCATGCTCCAGTCACTGACTCCTCATGATACAAAATGGCAGCTTTCTGTACTCTAATTACAGCATGTCATATCAATGTGGCTTTCACTCAATAGTATTCCTTTTTTTTAAGAAGTGACCCCCACCCCACCCCCAGTTTCTGCTTGCTTTTGGTCACTGTCCAGTGCTTCCAAATAACTCCATGGTGTGCACATGCATGCGTGTGGGTGCACGTGCATGTGTGTGAGCACTCCTGTGCACTTTTTTTTTTTTTTTTTTTGGAGACAGAGTCTCACTCTGTTGCCCGGGCTAGAGTGAGTGCCGTGGCATCAGCCTAGCTCACAGCAACCTCAAACTCCTGGGCTCGAGCAATCCTCCTGCCTCAGCCTCCCGAGTAGCTGGGACTACAGGCATGTGCCACCATGCCCGGCTAATTTTTTCTATATATTTGTAGTTGGCCAATTAATTGCTTTCTATTTATAGTAGAGACGGGGTCTCGCTCTTACTCAAGCTGGTTTCGAACTCCTGAGCTCGAGCGATCCGCCCGCCTCGGCCTCCCAGAGAGCTAGGATTACAGGCGTGAGCCACCGCGCCCGGCTGCACTTTTAATATGTATTTTGTCCAGAGTATATAATTGCTTTTGACAAGAGAGTTAGTTTAATATAAGCTTTCCTGAAAGCCAGAGTTTTGTAACTGTTCTTTGTGTGTATTTTGGGTTTAGTTTTGTTTGTTCGTGTTGTATATGTGTGTTTTATAAAATACATAACCCTGGTAATAGTAACATCTGCATAGTGCATTAGGAAAGTTCTATACAAGTATGTGTAATCCAGCATCTTCTTATCTATTCACATTCACAGAATTATCAGGTTAGTTTTTTAGTAGAAGTTATTGTCACACTAAACAGTTTACATATAAATGATTGTTGAAGATAACAAGTATAGCAAAAGAGGATCCTATCAACAATTGACTTTTCTAACACAAAAGTATATAGAAACATGCATCCCTTTGGGATTCATGCCAGAAAAGCAGACAATAGGTAAGTATAGAAGACTGAATATCTATTTGCTGAAAGAATTATGTGTCCTAGGAATTATAAAAAGGAAGAAGCAGCAGTCTGTTACACATAGAAATCAAGACAGGCATGTGCTCACCATGCTAGGAGTTCACAGCAATCCAATTGTGTAGGCAGGTTAAACCGTATGTTATGAAAACACTACCATTAGATATAGCAGTGGATCTGCTGCAATGAAATAAAAAAATGAAATGAAGCAGATACTAGCTGTGACTCGTGGGTATAAAAGTGTAGGTGCATTAAGGAAAATATTCACAAAGAAAACAAGCAAGTGAAAGACCAAACCTGTCATTTACTTAAGGCCAGTCTAGGCTCGACTATTCTTCTATAATCCAGGAGATTCTAAATTAATTTCTTCTTAAAAATCCCATCTATTTCTCAATTGGTTGACTCCCGAAAGGGAATTATCAATTTCATTATACTATATAAAGAACAAAATATTAATTGCGTTTTCTATGTAATAAATGTTCTTGATGCTCACTCCCATTGCAGGCTTAAAGTCAATTTGATGAACAGGCTATTAGAAGACAACAGTGTGTATTGGTAAAAAAATTATATTAATATTTTTTAACCACCTTCCTAAGAAGATGACAGTAGAAATGTTTTGAAGGCAACAAACACTTAATCTTAGTAAGGGACAATCCATCCATTATTATTTTTTAAGTATATTTGTAAAGAAATCTCTCCCTCCTCACATCTATTATAAGCTTGATGCTAGCAAATGAATATCTAATGAAATCCCAACATACTCAATCCAAATAAACCCTACACATTGGATATACAACTGAATTCCATTGATATTTCAAGTTTCCTTTCAGAAAAGCCAATATTCACAAAGCTTTAATTACAGTACTTTGCTTTCATTCCATGTCAATTTAGATTCCAAGCATCAGTTATGTCATTAACATAAATTTGCATATAAGTAAAGATTACATAAATGTCATTGCAAAGTTAGCACAGAACAAATAGAAATAGATGAGTTTTCAGTTGAAACTTCTTTCGATATCCTTTTAAAGCGGAGCAGGTTTTAACCTGGCCTATGAATTCCTTTAATGAGAATTTTCAACTAGATGATGCACCTACTTGAACATGAAATGTGCTTATGAACTTAGAGAACTTCTAAGCACGTTCCTACTATTTTAGGATTGCAAATGCCTTTCCTTCACCCTTATTAACAAGTAAAAGGAATGTAATAGTATGATTTCTGTGCATGGTTTTGGCCTAATTGCACAAGTAAGTCACAAATTTACAGTGTTAAACAAAAATTATGGAAGGTGGTTGTTTTGGACTGAGGTCTTGCACTAGATCCCAACAAACCAGACTAAACCTAAATGGAGTCATTCATGCAAAATGCCACATAATCAAACTGGAACTTTAAGGCAGCTGATAGATCCCACAATTACCAATTTTTCCTAAAAACAGAAGATTCCTGTCTACCTGAGTCAACATTAACAAGGAAGTCCCCTCTGCTTTAACCCTTACAAAGAAAAAGTAACCTGAAGTAACCTGATGTTAACCAATCAGCTTTTTTCCTCTATTGTCCCGTTTCTTTATTTCTACCTTATAAAATCCACTGTTCTGTGATTGCCCAGTGGGATCTCTCATACTGTTTTATAGAACACAGGCTACCCCAATAAATGAATTGCAAATAAAAGCCAATTAGATCAATAACTCAATTTGTTGTAATTTTGTCTTTTGACAACAGTAAGGTGATTTCTGCCTTGATATCCAGAATTTTTATTAATCTTGCCACCATTGCCAGTACCACCTGTTGAGTTGCTCTTTCTTGGCTTCTTCCTGAGGCTCTTATTATTCTGGTCTTAATTGCCATTCGCATAGAGAATACTCTTAAATATAGTATTTCAAAACTCTTCCTTATACTTGCTATTACTTAAAACTATCCTAGAAGATCTATTAGTCAAAAGCAAATTGACTAGCATTTTGAGGAATATTTTCCTGTAAGATGCCATTCTCAGGATGGTTTTACCATTTATTTTGGATTTTCACAGTACCAATAAATTTTCAATGATACCTTGGCAAATTAGCGAGTTTCCATCCCATACTCCACTGAACTTTTGTCAATATTACAAAAATCATCCAATTCAATTGCTTCTTTTTGTTCCTCACCTGAATTATCTTAGTAACATTCAACATAATTGATTACTCCTCCTTTTCAAAACCCACTTTTGGCATCTTTGGCACTTCACCCGTAGTAGTAGTCAATCTCCCTAGCTATTCTCCCAGCCTTTTTCGCTGTCTTGCCTTCCCAAGATCTACACTTTGAACACCCAAAGACTCAAATCTGCATCCTACTCTATGTTCTCTGCCCATGTAATATCTTCTATGTCCATGGATTCTAATATCATATATTTTCTGATTATTCCAAATTTATATCCCCAGTCTTAACCACTCTTTTGAGCTCCAAAATCAATTTTCCTGCTTAGCATATAGTCCTGCTCAGGAATCCATTTCAATATTCTATAGGCACTTCAATATTCATGTGTTCAGAATACTTGCATTCACCCTGAAATCCATTTTTTCTGAGTCTTTTTTAATTAAGTGAATTATGTCACTATTTAACCAGCTGCTTAGCCCAACAACCTAAAAATATGTATGATTCATTTTTCTTTCCCTTGCCTTTATATAGTACATCAGCAAATCTTGATGGATCAATCTCAAAGCCTAGTTACATCCATTTGCTTCTCAGCATATCCACCGCTATCATTCTAGCCTTACCCATTATGTTTTTATATAGACCACTGCAGTAGTGTCTTAACTAGTATTTCTGCATTCTCTTTTACTT
>VBSM01001562.1:49605283-49636735 GCA_008086735.1 Cheirogaleus medius | reverse complement strand
TAACCAGCTTTCCCAGCACCATTTATTGAAGAGAGATTCTCTTCCCCATTGTATTCTCTATCATCAAGCCTATTTTTATAAATATAAGTCAGATTAATTAACTGCTTTGCTTAAAGCCCTTCATGTGTTTTCTATTGCAAATAGAAATTTCAAAGAATTTGCAATGTTCCATAAGGTTGTGGGTGATCTGAGGATATCTGTATGAGATCATTTCCATCTTTCCATCTCTGGCTCCACTCATTACTCTCTAGCCACACTGACCTTTCTTATCAAACTCCTTTCCTCCTCAAGACATCTGTACTCACTATTCTTCCTCCTTGAATAATTTTCCCTAGATTTGCTCATGATGAGCTCCTTGAGCTCCTTTGCATTATTTGGATTTCACCTAGAATGTCAGGAAGCTGTCCTTAACCATTGGATCTAAAGTAATTGCAATGACTATAATTTCCCAAACAATCTAAACATGTTATATCATTATACCCTCACGTATTGTCTTCAGAGAACTTATAAGTATCTAAAATTATTGTGTTTACTTAATTTTTACTTGTTTTATATTTGCCTTCCTCTACCGGAAAATAAGTTTTGCAAAAGCAGAGATTTAGTCACATCACTGGAGTACCTAGAATGTGATTGGCAACCAGTAGGTGTTCAATAAATAATTGTTCAGTAACTGGATGAATACATTTTATGAAAGAGACAGCTAAAAGAAGTTTAATCTCAAGATAAAATATCTAATAAATAGCAGAACCAGGACACTATCTATGGTGCCTACATGAGACTATTAATCTCCCAAATGTGTGATTGGAATGGGGACAGGTGGAAGTTCAGATGACAGACAAGAAGTAGTTTTTATAGGAAAGAGAAAATTCAATGATGCCTAGGACCAAAATGATTCAAAAGGAAATAGAAAGTGGGAATGTATGCAAAAGCCATAGGAGAATTAGGTCTTAAAAGAATTGTCAGTTTATTAAATCTGAAGAAAATAGAGGAATCAAAGTTAACTCAAAGGTTTCTAGTGTGAGATTAGAAATACTAGTTTTATCAGAAAAAATCAGGACAAAGCCTAGACATAAAAGATGTACATAATAGCATTCGGGATGGCATGTGTTTTAAGTACCAGTTAAGTACCTGGAGGAGATGGCCTTTAGTCAATTGGAAATATAGTTCTGGTGCTTTAAACAGAGATTATTATTTTATTTGTTTTTCAGTTAGGATTATAAAATACTTATATAGGATAAAATTCACTCTTTTTAAGTATACAGTTTAATGATCTTGAAAGATGTATATATTCGTGTAACCATCACCACAATAAACAGTTCCATTACCTCAAAAATTTTCTTTACACACCGTGGTAATCAATCCCTTTCTTGATATTGCAACTCCTGTTATTCCGTGAAAGGGTCGTATATGCAAAGCAACCCTCAAATGCTGAAGAAGCTGAGAAACCAAAGAATAAGGTAGACAGATCTAGTTTTTCAGTGCAGGATGATTTATTAGGGAGGCTTATGGACAAAAGCATGGTCTTTGGCAGCTGCAAGACAGGTAGATCTCCACACTGCAACCCTCCAGACCCAGGGCTTATATCTGGGGAGAAAAGCATACGCTTTCTAGAAGGAATGTGTAGGTTGCTGAGAGAGAATACTGTTGGTGTCATAGTGCACCAACATCAAGGGTTGTTTTGGAGGAAAGGTGAAAATTATAACAAATAGGTTTTCCTCCATAAAGAATAATATTTCAGCTTGTCATTTTGGTGACATTTCCAGACTTGGGGTTAATCAGATGGATTAGGATTTAAAAATAAAGTCACTCTTGTCTCCACATCTGTCAACCACCTGTCAGATTTGTGATCCTAGAATTTTGCCTTTTCCATAAAGTCATATAAATAAAATCAGGTAATATACAGCTTTTTGTGTCTAGGTTCTTACATTTAATGTAATATTAGTATTTTGATTAGTAGTGTTTAATGATATGTCTGCATCACAATTCATTAATGGAGTTTTTTGTTTCCAGTTTGAGGCTACTACCTATAAGAATTTTTATAAATATTAGCCTACAGGCCTTTGAGTAGACATGTGTTTATCTTAAATATATACAAGTGGCATTGCTAGGATATATGGGAAGTTTAAAGTTCTAAGAAACTGCTAAGTTCTATTCCAAAGATATGAATTCACACCATTGTGAATTCTCACTAGTAATATATGAGAATTTAAGTTGTGCTCTATCCTGCCAGTACTTGATATTGTATTTTTAAATTTTAGCCATTCTAGAAGTTTATAGTATTTCATTATGGTTTTAATTGGCATTTTCCTAATAACTAATGATATTGGACATCTTTTTATGTGTTTATTTGCTAAATGTTTATCTTCTTTAGATAAATGCCTGTTCAAATCTTTTATTCATTCTTATTAAATATATTGGATATGAATTTTTTTATCAGATATATGTTTTATAAATATTTTTCCAGTCACATCTTGCCATTTCAGCTTCTTAAAGTTTTCAAAGAACAGAAGTTTTTAATTCTAATGAAATACAATTCATCAATTTATTTAAAAAATAGTTTGTGTTGTTTTGACCTATGTATGAAATCTATGCCTAACACAAGGTTCAAGGTTACAAAGATTTTCTCCTATATTTTTCTTTGAGTAATTTTTAATTTTACCTCTTGTATTTCATTCTATAATCTACTTTGAGTTAACTTTTATGTATGATATGAGGTAAGAGTTGAGGGTTTTCTTTTTTAAATTTTTTGCATAGGAATATCTCATTCTTCAAACACCATTTGTCAAAAAAGAATATTTTTCCTCCATTGAAGTAACATGGTATATTTGTTGAAAAACAAATGACTATATATGTATGTTTCTTTGTAACATCTTTATTCCTGTCCATTGATCTTTATGTCTATCTTTCTGCCAACATATCACTCTTATGACTACTGTAGATTTATAGTATTACTTAAATCCTGACATTGTAAGCCTTCTTTCTTTTTCCTTTTCAAAGATTTTTGGCTATTTTAGGTCCTTTGCATTTGTATGTGAATTATAGGATTAATTTGTGCCAATATCCATTTAAAAAAGGATGCCAATGTTTAGATAGGGATTCAGTTGAGCCTATAGTGCAATTTGGGGAGAAATGACATCTTAATAGTATTGAGTCTTCAGATACATTATTAACACAGTCTATCTCTTCATTGTTAAGCCTTCTTTAATTGCTCTTATCAATGTTTTGTCATTTTCATCTTAAACTTGTGTTTGGTCAGAACTATACTTAAGGGCTTTATGCTTTTTATGATATTGCAAAGGATAGTTTTTATTTATCTTTTTTTACTTTTCCAATTATTCATTGCACATGTGTCCAAAAAACTCCGATAGTTCCAATATCTGCAGTATCTCTTGATTTTGTTCTGTTGATTTCTTTATCCTTTGACAATAGTTCTTTTTTTCCTCTTTCATTGTCTTTTCCTATTATTTTTATTATTGCTTTTTGTGTGTGTCTGCTGATATTTAACTGATACCATGTTTGGAACAATGGTAGAGACTAAAGTAAATAGGAATTATACCTGCAAACTTGCAGAACTTTTCTTCTATCAGGCCATCTGCAAGGGAGTTTGAATCAATCTAGTCAATAGTTGAGACAAGTTTGTATGTTGACTTTGCTCTAGTCAACCTCAGTGTTCTACAATTTACAAATTTTCTTCATTGGTGGGCTGTCATTACTTTGTGTTTAGTGGACACTTTTTTACGATGTTCTTGCTCAACTCTTTTTGCAAAAGCAGCAGATTGATGCCGCAGAGAGGGGTCTCTTTCCACACTGTTACCATTCCCCAGCAGAAGACTGCTATTGCTTGTTACCCAGTGCTAGACTTGTGATGACAGCAAGCAATCTCTCTGTTCTCCTAGTCCAGCTTTAGATTTAAACAGGTTCTTATATTTCAACCTTTGGGGTGGGGATTTCTCAATTTTTCTTGCCCCTTATCCCTAGTAACAGCCAATTTCTGCTTGTATAGCAGGGTGGGGAGAGTTCCTGTACAGGGGAGTGTTTCTTGCCACTCTCCCATTAGTAGAAGATATGTATTTTGTAAAACTCAATATTCTGGGCCCCAAAGTCTTTTCTGCCCCTTCCCCAAGCTCACACATTTTGCTTCTTCTACCTTTACCCCAGAAGCATCTGTGTCCTGGTGGCCAGATGTTTCTCTCTCTAGTTCTCAGAGGTAGCTGGGTTTTGTTTCTACTCCCCTAAAGGCAATGGCTCTTTGCCTGGACCCTGGAGATGGGAGGGTTTCCTGCTTCTCCCTGAAAGATTAAGGTTGTGTATCACATGAAAAAGTCCAGGGAAGTAGGCAGGGAATTGTGTCTGATCCCAGTGTCAACCTATTAGTCCCTGCGTACCTATACAACCTTGGGACATGGAAAGGAGTGGAGTAGGGAGAGTAAGAGTAGACAGAGAGGGGCTTTTACGTCTCTTCTCAGAACCCCAGTCTTTTTCTTGAGCACTCAGTGTAGGCTCATGGAAAAGGGCCTGCAAGTGAGCACAGACTCCTCTTATGTCGGGGACTGTCAGCTATACAAACCTCTCACACTAGCCCGCATTTGCTTTTTAAAAATATGTTCAGATTTCATCTGCTTTTATGGTAATGAAAGGTGAGATAGTTTTCATGTTCAGCAGTCTCTCTTCAGAAAGGTCTTTGAAATGTCTGATGGGATCAAAAAATATGATTTTATAGATTACCACAGCAGTTTTTTAAAATTATTATGGTGAACAAATATATCCTTGCCTTCTTTAGATCCTAAGCAGAAATATAAGTTTATGCTTATCTATAAAGAAATAGCTGTTGAAAAAGTTAGAGTAATTAAATCACCTGAAAGGAAAAAATGAGTAGAGAAGTTGTACATTTTGATAATAAAATATTAAGGAAAAACTAAATTTAGTGGATAACAGTACAGCAAAAATGCAGAAATGGACTAATGGTTGTCTATGGCCATACCACCCTGAATGTGCCCAATCTCAGATTGATGGTGAATAAAATGAAAGTCAGAGTAGAGCACTTTTGTATAAACTAAGGCAGGATGAAGTTTCTATAAGGACAAGGCTGCTGGGTTGTTGGTCACTAAATATACCAGTGAGTTCGAGAATCACCAGAATTTTTTTTAAAACTTTAGAATTTAGGTCACTGGTCATTTTTGAAAGTCTAATGGAGACAAAAGCCAAAGTAGAAGAGGTTGATGAATAGATTGTAAAGCAACTGGAAACTTCGGAAATATTTTAATTTACTTGTGGTTGTGGAAAGACTCCATAGCTTTACAATTACCTCAAGATCAGAGAGAATTGTTAGGATGGAGAAAACACCAAGTGTAACGTTAAATAAAGACAGAAAATGAACTAAATATCCATTCAAAGTGATATTTATATGTGGGATTTAATCAGCACAGGTAAAAAATACAAGTGAAAAGTTTCATCAGCATTATTTTAGCACTTTCCTAGAGCATAAGCATAGCTGTGTTTCAATAAAACTTTATTTGTGGGGGGGGAAAACAGTTGGTATGCCAGATTTAGACTGTGAGTGTAATTTGCCAACTTTGGCTTAGAGAATCAGAGGGATGTGAAATAAAATGCAGAGGAAGAAGGATGAGAAGAGAAAAGGGGCCTTGTACTATTCCTATGTGTTCTTTTACTATGTGCAGAAGTCTTTTCCCACTCTTCTCAAACCACCCTACAAAACACTAATAACTGAGTACACACTCTGTGAAGCCTCCCTTTTCTTAACTATGGATTCCTCTATTGACATTTACTTCTATTATAATTATGAAAACACACATCCATCTCACCTAGCATATTATGAGGTCATTGAGAGAAAGTAATATGTATTATTCATCTTTGTATAGACATTTTTAGGAACATAATCATGAGTCTAGAAAAAAAAATAAAACAAAATATGAGCAAAAAAATGATTTACCTTATGTCACACAGTATACATTCAGTTGTGACCAAAAAGCCGTGTCTTATTTCCTGAGCAATTTTTGGCTATGAAAAAAGTGAAAGAATATGCAAGAAGCAGATGATGCGGAGTGGATCCACATGGAGTTCAAAAAAGTGGGCATCCATAGTGGCAAAGGTGGTAAGGGCAAGGGGAGTAAAAGTAAGGTTTAGAGTATATATTAATATGAGAAAGAAAGGAAATAAGATAAAAAAAATCCAAGGATTATTGATGCAAATTTAGGATTGATACATGAACAGTTCACTAATTTTGATCATTCTAAGTGGAAAAATGCAAATATAATTAAAGTTCATTGTGAAATGACTAGATTACACCTCCTCTGAGTCAGAGGATGTTGTCTCTACTATGCAGACAGCAAAGTATTTAGAAGGTGTTCCATAAAGGTGTTGATTGATGGGCAAAGAGTCCCCTCCCTCAGGTATTTCTAATTGTTTCATCTAGAGATGCCAGTTGTAGAGATTAAAAAAATTCAGGAAAAGCAAAGACAGGATGTTCCTGCTACAATAACAATTGACAACATTGTTGCTACTGACAAGAAAAGAATAAGGGTAAAACCTGTCAAGTTTTTCAAATTTAGAAAATGTGTTCAATATAAAGTGAGATACATATTTCACACAGTGTTTTTGTATTTCCTTTGAGCAATTCATTGTAAATAGATTCAAGCTTTTTCAGTTGTGTCTCAAAAATCCCAATTCCGACGTGGCTTTTTATATTCCCCAGTGTTGCCATGTTTCCAGAACTTTCATTTTTCTTCCATCTTATCTCAAGGCTAAAAGAAGTTTATCATATTATTAGACAACCAAGCAGAACAAAACAATACATCAAGCCTCAGCACTTGGTATTGTTTTGCAGAGAAAACCAGGTGAATTATTTTATTGTGTGATTAGAGAAACAGAAGAGGATGTCCCAGGTACCATATTCAGAAATTGAAAAGAGTTGATATGCTTAATTAATGGCAAAGGGAACAAAAATATAGCAAACAGATTACAAAGCAAGTAATTAAAACAAATATTCAAAGCCTAAATCCTGAGAGAAGAGATTTATTAAACAAACCTCAGGAACATGTAGAGGAGAAATAAATTTTGATGTGATATATGAATTAGGCACATAATTGAACATTTTATCCAACAATATAAAAGTGGGACTCTAGGACCCATTGTCATTCTTTACATGTAAAATTCTGTCATTTCCATTAACATAAATGTATGTTACAATCTAATCCTAGCAACTCTACATTGATCATGAAATGCTCCCATCAATTTATGAGGTTGACTTTTCTCAGAAAATAGATACCTAAAATATCCCATTAACCACACCTTTTCAAGGAACAGCCATCTTTGGCATATTAAAAGCTCTTCACAAATAAATTAACACAAAGAAAATTATTTGTTGTCATTACCCAAGTAAAGTTCGAAAAAAATTAGAATCAGTATCATCAAATCTTTGGGAATGAATATTAGGCTTATTTGACCTTCAATTTTGGAAATAAATGCATTTTCAGCTATGATTTGTGAGACCATTCTAAACTCAACTTGCCACATTGAGCTTAAATTGCGTGAGGAAGGTTGTCCTGTGGTATTTATAGATATAAATCATAGCTGATGTACTCACTCAGCTCCACGTTCTGGGTGATTATTACATGCATCAAGTGGGTAATATACAGTGCAAGAGACGGAGACCACGTGAGAAATGTAGCCATTTTCTCCACGTGCAGGACCTGAAACAGCGTCTGATTATGAAATGGAATGTGCATATTACAAGAAAGGCAGCCACAATCATGGGCTGGGCCTCTGCTTGCTTCAAACCACCACAGCAAGGATCTGTGCTAAACATAGAGCTAGGCTTCAGAGCAACCTATCGTCCCTCAATTTTTACCTTTAAACTTACATGTTTGGTCAGATGATAATAGATTCCTAGTTCTTATGCTTTTTAGAAAAAGAGTTTTAAAAGATTATCCTAATTCTTTAAAGCATATTTATTTTTCCTTTTTAACTTTTTCCCATATATGCTATTATTAATATGTAAAACAAAGAGGAATTCTCTTCAATTGGACTAAATTAATTAAATTTTTGTAGATCAACTCGGTTAAACTCTGTGGAAAGTTGTCCTCACAGAGCTTATTATCTAATAAGGAAAATGGAATGACTCTTGATATTAACAGTAAAGTGAAATTCAGATTAGCCATTGAAAAAGTTTTGTATTAGTAAAATTATTATAGAACTTAAAAGTATTTATTAAATGTAGAACTGCTACTCTGGCATTGTCAGGAGAAAAATAAACCTTCAACAGGTGTTTTGGTTTAATGGATAGAGATTAGTACATTATTCTTAGACAACTATTTTTTTAATCTGAAAATGAACACTTCTGAAATACTTAAAGCATTTAAAAAGTTGATTCTGCTTATATTACTGACATTAAACATTTAGCAAGTTAAAGCTATCAGAGAAATTGCATTTCAATTGCCAATCTAGTCATTTTTTTCTATCTTTGTGCATTTTCACAATTAGGACAAAGGAAGCCAGCATGCAGAAATGGGGAGATATTTGGCATTTTCTGAGACTAACAGGTTATTTTCAATTTGGCTGGTGCAAAGAATTCCTGAAAGAGAGAGGAGGAGCAACAATGAGTAGGTTACATGGAAACCTCGTTCTAAAGATGTAAGGCAGGGGCATTGAGAATAAAGAAGGAGACGTCAGTGGCTGGAGAATTAGGAGTACTTTGTGTAACACTTTAAATAATAGACTTTTCTTTCTCAGATATACAAAATTTTGTTCCAGTTTGACACAAAGCTTACAAAGTCAAACTACTCAAGACAAGAAAAAAAGCTTTGTGACGTTGAAAGAAGCCAAAGTCCCTAAAATCCTTTCAGTGTATAGAATACATTTCAGGGTTTCTTCTGCTGGAGTCAGCTAGCTTATACATGCTAAGATTGCCCGTTTTTCACACCAAATGCATTCAAAATCCCTGTCCACACTATACACAGTACTAAAGAAGAATAAGACTCTGAATGTAGTCTTCTATTTTGTTTATATTGTCCTTGAAGTTCAAATAGCAAAAGTAAATGGTAAATTTCAATCAATTTTCCATATGAGAATTTCAAAGATACACAATTCTATTTTTCTGTGGTATGGTCCATATGTTTAAAGTAGAGCTTTTACTGGGCCAGCCAGAAGACAAAATAGAGAATCATATTTTATTTTTTTCTCGACTTTAAACTGTTTATTCCTATGTTGTCTCCAGTTAACTACACTTACTATAAGACATAAATTATTCTTATTGTTCATCTTCCATTTATTGCTGAATTTCACATAGAAGTTTCAGTTTCCATGGAAAATATGATGCTACTAAACTCAGGAGTCTCATTATAGTTATATCAAACTTCATCACATAATCAGGGTTGAAACATTAGTATCCATGTTCCACCTAATCCTGCCATATATTGAATCAATATACTCTTTAAAATTGATATAGCAAGTGACATATCCAAAATGATGGTATTATTACCTCAAATGCTGAAATTAAGAACTCAAAGGTGTCAAGAACATACAATGAGTAAAGGACAGTCTCTTCAATAAATGGTGCTGGGAAAACTGGATAACCACATGTAGAAGAAATTAGACCCCTATTTCTTACCATATACAAAAATCAAACCAAAATGATTAAAGGTAAGTATCTCCAAGAGCAAATTTGAACTTTAGTAGAATGTAGAAATGAGACCACATTACTGGAGCATCTTTATGCCTAATAACACTATGAGGAAAAGCTGGTCTCTTTTCACTATTTTTTTAAAATGTGAGATTTCAAAAACCATTTCAGAGTTTGGCACTAATAAAACGGAAAGGCATTAAACTTCAGTAGAGACTTTCACGGAAGACACCAATGTGGAGTACAGTCATTGTGGTAGGAATTTTTCTATCACTCTAACCAGTGAGTAAAGTAAGACTTTTTCAACATAAAAAGTCATGGTTCCATCTTCTTTAGTAAAATATTGCTGAATACCAATTTCCGGTTTCAGGGGAAGAAGTTGAATTTGAAAAGTTCCTTCCACTCATAACTACCAGCGTACTAATATTAGAAAGACTATGTGCTTCAAATAAGTAATATACAATTATTGGAAAAGATAAAATCTTGAGCAAAAGTTAAAATAGTATGTAACATGGACAATAAGCTCATCAAGGCCCTTTTCAAATGTAGTATATATGAGTATATTAATGGAGTCGTAGGCTACAGCTTTCTCAATGGTTAATTTTGTATTGGTCAGATGGTCTGAGATACTCTGCAATTTCAAGAGACAGATTCAAATTGCTAAAATTGTGTTCAGAAGTTTTACACCTATGATCATGAGGCATATAAATTTATAGTTTTCTCTTCTTTTGATGTCTTTGTCTAGTTTTGATAACATAGTAACACTATCTTCATTAAATTAGTTGGGAAGGATTCACTCCCTTTTCTATTTTCTGGACGGAATTACATATAACTAATGTTATTTCTTTTGTTTTGGTAGAATTCAACAGCAAATCCACCATCAGGGCCCAGGGTTTACTTTGCGGGAAGGTTTTCAATTACAGTCAATTTCTTTAGTAGATGTTAGGCTATGTGAGTTATACATTTTTTCTTAAGTGAAATTAAGTCATTTGTATCTTAAAGAAATTTTCTGGCTAAAGATGTGTATAATAATTCCTTAATATCCTTTTAATAACTGTGAATCTATATTGTGTCAACTCTATTATTCCTTATATGGATAATTCATTTCATTCCTGATCAGTCTGGCAAGAGTTTTATCAACTTTGTTGATCTTCTCAAAGAACCAACATTTGGATTAATGGATCTTCTGATTGTTTTTCTGTTTTCTATTTTACTTGTTTCTGCTCTTTTTTTTTTTTTCTCTTTACTTTGGGTTTAATTTTGTCTTATTTTCCTAGTGTATGGAAGCTGGAAAATTGATTTTAGACTTCTCTTATGGTGAATACGTGCTATCGGTTTCTTTCTAAATACTGATTTAGTTAGCTCAATCACACACGTTTTAATATGTGAGTTTTCATATTCATTTAAAATACTTTCAAATTTTCCCTGTAATTTTAATTTGACCTATGGCAATGTAGAAGAGAATTATTGTTTCCACAAGTTGAGGATTTTCCAGGCATCTTTTGGTTATTAATTTCTCATTTAACTTCATTATAATCAGAGAACATACCAGCAATAATTGGATTATTTTAAATTTATTGAGATTTACTTTATGATCCAGAACATCATCTAGATTGGTAAATGTTTTATATGTGCTTGAAAAGAAAGTATATCCTCTTATTTTTGGGTAGTGTGTTCAATATATGACAATTAGGTAATTTTTGATTGATAGTTTGTGTCCTATGTTTTACTGATTTTCTATTTTCTTATCCTATCAATTATTGAGATAGACATATTAATATATATGACAATTGTGTTTTTTATTTTAGTTTTATCAAGTTTTGTTTCATTAATTTTGAAGTTATCTTATTAGGTACATACATGTTTGAAATTGTTATAGCCTTTTAATCATTTGCTGGAAAATTTCTTTTGTCAGATATTAATAAAATCATTCCAGCTTTGATTAGTGTTTTCATGATATATTTTTCCCATTCTTTTGCATTTGACTTATTTGCAACTTTATATTTAAAATGTATTTCTTACAGGTAGTGTATCATTATGTCTTGCTTTTTAACTAATCTGGCAATCATTGTCTTCTAATTTGGATATTTTGAACATTTATATTTAATGTAATTTTATTGATGTGGTCAGTTCATATCTACCAGTTTGTCATTTGTTTTCTATTTGTCCCTTCTGTTTTTTGTTCCCTTTTCCCTCATTTTCTACATAATTTTTTCAAATTGAAAGTTTTTATGGGTAAGTTTAGGTCCTTTGTCAGATTATTAGATACTGTATTTCTCTTTGTTTTTCCTTTTTTTTTTTTTCTTAGTGGGTGTTATAGAATTTAGAGTATATATATTCAACTAATTGTATTATACATTCAAATAGTATTAAAGAATTAAAAGTCTGATATGTGAATTAAAAAGTTAGAAAACTATAAAATCATGAATAAAAGCCCAAAAAATTAAGTTAAAAAATACCAAGTTAGAAAGCAATGTTGATAAATTTTAAAACATCATTTTTTTCTTTTCTTGATTTTACTGATTTATCTAAACATTTTGAAATAGAAACAATCTTATACAAACTTTTCTAGAAAATAGAAATTCAGGTAACACTTCCCACCATGATATATGAGGTCAATGTATGTTTTTTTTCAAAGCAAAGTTATGAACAATGAAAACTATAAAACTTTGATGAAAAAAATTGAAGAACATACAAATAAATAAAGATATCTTGTGTTTATGGATGAAAGAATTAATATTGTTAAAATTTCCATACTACTCAAAGTGATCTATAATTTCAATGTAATCACTACCAATGGTATTTTTCACAGAAATAGAAAAGAATCCTAAAATTTATATGAAATGACAGCAAACGCAATCTTGAGAAACAAAAATAAAGCTGAAGGCAACACACTTCATTTCAAGTTATATTGCAAAGCTATTGCAATCAAAATGGTATGATACTGGCATAAAAACAAACACAAAGAACAATGGAACAGAATAGAGAACCCAGAAATAAACTCATGCATATACGGTCAATTAATCTTTGACAATGACACCAAGAATGCAAAATGGAGAAAGGATAGTCTGATCAATAAGTGGTGTTGGGATAACTGGACATTTGTATGCAAAAGAATGAAATTGGACCCAAATCTTATACCAGATGCAAAAATTAACTCAAAATGAATTCAAGACATAAACATAAGACCCAAAGTTATAAAACTCCTAGAAGAAAACAGAGAGAAAAACCCCTTGACATATGACTTGGCAATGTTTTTTTTATATATGACACCAAAAGCACAGGCAACAAAAGTAAAAATAATCAAATGGGATTACATCAAACTAAAAAGCTTCTGCACACAAAGAAAACAATCAACAAACTGAAAGGCAACCTATAGAATAGAAAATATATTTGCAAACCACATATGTGACAAGAAGTAAATATCCAAAATATATGAGGAATACCTCAATAGCAAAAAATGAACAATCCAATTGGAAAATGGGCTAAAGACCTGAATAGACATTTCTCCAAAGAAGAAATACAAATGGACAATAGGTATGTGAAAAAGTTCTCAGCATCAGGGAAATCAAAACAATTTCCCATAATCATCAGGGAAATGCAAACAAAGACCACAATGAGCCATCACCTTACACATATCAAAATGGCTATTGTTAAAAAATCCAAAAGATAACAATTGTTGATGAGGATGTGGAGAAAAGAGAACCCTGGAAACCTGTTAGTAAACAATGATGATTTCACAGATATATCCTTATCCTCAAATTCATTGATTTGTATACATTAAATATGTATATTTTTACATGTCAATCATACCTCAATAAAATGATTTAAAAAATAAAGACAAAAATATTTGAAATTAGTGAAAAATGTAAATATCTAAAATTATAATGAAATAAACATTCCCCCGTAAAAAGGAAACAAATTTACATATCAAAATGGCATACCATATACAGAAAAATTGATTCTGAACTATCAACACTATAATCTATCTTCATTTATGTACTGAGTGACAAAGAAAAGAAAGAGTCTTAAGTACATCTAAGTGAAAAATGTAAACCATATTGAAGGCAAATTATTTTAGTTGGCATCAGACATTTTTACAACTATCTTCAATACTGTGACACAGTGAGGTAATATTTTTAAGTTGAAAGAAAAATAAAATGAAAATTAATATCCAGTCAAATTTTCCTTCTGTATAGAAGAAACAGACAAGATAATTTTCCTATAAGCCCTTCCTGAAATAAAAGTATTTTATAACAAAAAACACTTTGCCATATAACATATGTGTCCATGCCTATGAGATCTTTTTATATATAGCATTTAGGTTAACCTACTATGGGAATCATTGTGTCAAAACAGAACATTTGTTGTAAAACTATCTGTTCATCAATGGTGCCAATTCATTTCAATTTCTAGTTCTGCTGACATCAATTATATTTTATGAAAATAGAACATATAGTATTATTTTTTCAATATTACTTATATATCCTTCTCTTATTTATTCTATCTATTAAATATACAGAATCAAACACACCAAGTAATTATATCTGGATAGTCTATTTTCAGTTTCCTTTTTATTTCTTCTTCCTAACCTATGTTATTTAAAAACTTATAGTAGGCATATTCATTTTCAAATTTAATAGAGCTATTTTTAAATATGAAGGAATATATTCAAATAAAAAATACCTAGGTATATGCGTTATCAGCCCTAAATTCATACTCAGTCTACACAACCTGGTCGTGTAAAATCAACCGCACAGCTGTGATAGGATTGTGTAGTGAGAGATTTACTCACCCAGAGTAACATTGCTGAAGTTGAGAACACAAGGAATGGAGGACAAAAATCAGTATGTTTCTCAAACTATAAGAAACAGATGGCCACTTACTCATAAAAATGGTAGTCTACATTCAAATAATATACACATCGGTCATTGAAAACAGAACTGAAATCTTTTATTTTTATAATTTCTTTATACAAGAAAGAATGGTATACATATTTTATATAAGAAAGTATAGCATCAAAAGTTCAATGCTAAAACACTAATGAATGCATAATACAAGCCAACATTTGTCTTTTCTGAACCAATATTCTTCTCATATTGATAACAATGTAAAAACCTTTCTATTTTTCCAATGTGTGAGAAGCAAAAGCGTGGTATTGTTATTTGTATGAATGTGCAGTTATTGAAGATAATGTCTAATTGCATGAAAGAATATTTGTGAATCATATTCACAAATCATAAAGCTGTATACTATGATATTAGGAGAAATATTCATCAATTAAATAGAGATTATCTCTTATTTATAAAAATCATGTAAAACTTTGACTAAAATTGACCCTCATTATAAGGGAAAATCCTGTCACATACCAAGATAGTTATAGGGACCCAAGCACTTTAACATTAACTGAGAGGAGCTAATTACTTTAATGAAGGGAGAGGACTTGAATTCAAATGATTATTGAAAATAAATGTCCAACAATATTTTAAACAAGTGATTTGTCACTGATGATATTAACCCCTATTTTATTCATAACATATAAAAATAAGATGCAAAAAGTGTTAGCTCAAGTGGCTCTTTGTTGTTTGAGTATAGAATCTGAAGTTTTAATAAACATAACTTATTTGTAGCAACTGGAATTCATTAAACAGTCAAGGTCTATGCGTTAAGGCTTCAATTTGAATATACAGGTCAATAGACTCAAATCTCTTTATTAAAGTAATTAACATTTACGTATCACTATACCCTCAGTTATCCAGTATATCTGTGTCATTCTAGACTAGAGCTAATTAATCAAAAATAGAAGGTTTCTCAACCAAATGGACTCAGCCAGTGGCTTTGTGCCGATTTGTACTCGAACACTCCAAGTCCATCAGATTAATTCTTGCTTCATGTATTTCTAGAGATATATGTTCATGCTTTCTATGCTTTAAAAGGAGAGAATAATTATGCAATTCTCATTTAAAAGATGAATGATTCACTGGCTGTTTGAATCAACCTTAACTTTTTTCTTTTCATTTGGCTTCCAAACATTTGAAATTTTAAATCAATAATTTGTTCTGTTTTCCTCTCTGTCACCACAGAGGTGACATTCTCTTTCATCTCCCTTAAGTGATGAATATTTTCTTTACACGTTTTAGTACATGCTTTTTAGTGCTTTCTTGTACATATTTCAACATCCCCGACTATTTTCCAAATAGCTGAATTATTGTTACTTGTTCTTAGTTTTAACCTCTTCGAGAAAATAGTGTTTTCTACACATATTTAAAAAAATCAATTTAGAAATATTTATGCCTAGAAAAAAAATGCAATTTCTGACAATATTTTTGTGCTAGTGAAAAAAGTTAATCTCTATCCATCCATTAAAAGATCAGTTTACAGTTTACATCATGTGATTTAATGAAACTAGCTATGCATGACGGATGTTGTTAAATTATGTAAATCTCATAATAAGTGTATCTGGCAATATGATCACAATAACAGACAATAGTTTGCTTGAAGACCCATGAAAAATATTACAAAATGTACACAAAAGAGCATAACTTTAAGACCTCTTTTTTGTGGTAAGAAAACGAAGGAAAAAAATATTTTACCTACTACAGATATGCACTAAAGGAGTTGATGACTGCAGATTCTAAGAGACTTGAAAGCTAAGGAAATTTAGACATCTTAACAGCAAAGATTACACATGGGGAGGAGGATCTAGAGATTGGCCCAGAAACTGTGAGCAACACACATTCAAATTTTACAATTCTTCTGAAACTAGAAAATACATACTCTTTGTATGATGAACATTTGAAAAGAGAAAAGCCAGCTCTATGTCTGGGTCAAGCACCAATGAGCTTTTCACATTGGCAGTTGAGGCAGCGACTTAAATGGCTTGATTTGAAGTGTCCTCAAAGTTAGCCCCCACGCCTGTGAACAAAAAATGTATGTCCTACTATCCCACCACAATGCCTAAAATGTCTAGTACTAAATGTAATCACTTATGAATTAAGGGGAAATCTGTAAATTGTAACACATCAGTTAGAAAGGTAGGCTGAATAATGGTCCCCAAAGATATCCATGTCCTAAACTCTAAAACCCATAAATATTACCATATATGACAAAGCAAACTTTGCAGATATGAGGAATCTTCAGATGGGGAGAGTATCTTGGGTTATCCAGGTGGGTCCTAAATGTAATCAGAAGTGTTTATATAAAAGGGAGGTGGAGGGAGATTGGGCTACAAACAGGAAGAAGGTGGCAATATGTTGACTGAAGAAAGATGGTATCCACCTGGCTTTGAAGATGGAGGAAGGGGCCAGGTGCCAGGAATACAAGGAATGCATCTCTAGAAGCTGGAGAAGGCAAGGAAATAGATCTTTCCTAGAACCAATGGAGGGAGCTCAGCCCTGATTTTGGACTTCTGATCTTCAGACCTGTAAGATACTGAGAGAGAGAGAGAGAGAGAAAAAGAGAGAGAGAGAGAGAGAGATATTAAGCCAACAAGTGTATGGAATTTGTTACCATAAACCTACAGCAGCAATAGGAAACTAATACAGTTAATAACCATGTGGACAGTTAAATCATATGAATCCCACCTATATATGTTCATTCTGATTAGGAATGGTATTAGGAAGCAAAGAGTAGCAACATGGAGGGCATTACATAGGATCTTATTCTGAAATCAAAGAGAAGGCTGCTTAAAAAAAAGCAGGGCCTTAGACAAGGGACAACAGAAAGTATCCCAATTTTTATCACAACTTCTTAGTATTATTTATCTTCTTTGATTTTATCCTAGCAAATACTACCACATTTAGTCATATAATCTCAATAAAGTGATCAACTTCTAATTTGATGGTAGGGTAAACTTTCAATCTCTTTTTTGAAATAAATGGAAAACAGTCTCATAATAAGAATGCAATATATATTTGTGTGTGTGTATATATGTATGACATTCTTTTCAAAGTAGTAGGAATAGAACCTACACACATAGAGTATTTATTTTAGAGTATGTAGAGTATTTAGTATTTAGAGACTGACAAAGCCAGTTCATTTCCTTGTCATTTCATTTGTATCAGAAATAAATACCCCCTACTGTCCAAGGGGCATTTGTCACCTGACTTTTTGTTACTGTATTAACATGAATGACAATATTTATGGAAGTATACAAAAGAAATAAAAGAATCCCAGCTTAGAACTAATGATCTAGTTATAAAAGCAATCATATCCTATCATAATCTAAATACATATTATAATCTATATTGATTTGAGGTTTAAGATAGATATGTATGTATTTATATATATTTAAACCTCCTTCCAAACCAACTTATTAGAAATATAATTTAATGCAGTGTTTCAAAAGGAAGATGTTGAAGGGAAATAACTGAATGCAATTAATCAGGAAAGGTTCCTGAGTTAAGTATTAAGATGTGTTTTAAACAAAGAGTCATGGATTAGCAAGAAGGAAAACAGAAATTTCTGCTGAACCCAGAGTCAAAAGGAAAAGTAGTCCAGTCATAGAAGCTGGGGACTTTCTCCCACAAACCAACATGAAGTAATAATGTAAATGACACCTCTTTGGTTTAAACTGGATATAGCAAGTAGAATCCAAGTACATTTTAAACCCCATTATGGCACTTGGTTTAATGGCAAGTGTGAAACACCTCTGCTAAATCATTCCTGGCATAATCAATGTAGTCACTGCCGTGTCTAACTGCATTTTCATAGGTCTGCTGCCTTAGCACATTTCCAGAGTTATTTCTTCCTCTCCTTCACCAGCTCTCCCCTAAAATGCTCTGGTAATCATCCTTTACTGAACTTGAAGGCTGTGTCCTCTTCGGAATGTTCGTCTATGCCGATGGCCTTCTAAGTTTAATGGCCAGTAATTACTGTTCCCTCCTTAAACTGGGTAACTTCTGTAACTGTAAAAGTAAGCAGTATTCTGCCAAAATCCTTCCCTCTAGGAGAAACAAGAAAGTGAAGCAAGGTTATTGGTATCCATATCAAAGAGAAAGAGACTGACAAAGCCAATTCATCCCCTTGGCTGCAGGATCAAATTAGAGGCACAAGCCAAGGCTTTCCTTAAACCTTGACCTGGCTGGGGCAATGTGAAATAACCTTATTCCTCATCTGTGTCAGTTGAAACACGGTTGTTGTGTGAGTGAGCCAAATTTGGGCTATTTATTTCTGCTAATACAATCAATTATTATGACAGTTCATCAAGGTTGGGAGTGAGTGAAATTTCTAAGGATGCTTGGTCTATAAGAATTCTATTATAAGTGGTTCTGTAGATTAGTGTCACACTAATATTCAAACACCCTTGACCTCATCGCATATAAATAAATCCAAATGTAAATAGCAATCAGTCAATATATGTTATATGTCAAACTCCCATACAATTTTTATAACATTTAGGTAGCTCTCTGCCAACAAAGAAAATAAAGTCAAATATTTGTAAAAATGTTGAAAAATATGATTAGCAGTGTTCTTGGTAGATTTTTACTGTCCATAACAAATAAAAATGCTAAAGAATATCCCCAGGGCAAATATCACTAAAATATTTTCAAAGCGAATAAAATCTGTACACAAGATTAAAATTTTGTTCTGCATATTTACCTTCAAATACTAATTTTGATCATTAAATACTTTACACAAACAAAGAAAATACAACGACTAATAAAGGTAACTTTAGTACGCTCCAGCTATTTGACACATTCTTGTATACAGTCATGCTCCACATAAGGCTGTGTCAGTCAACAACTGACTGCATTCATATACCATGACCAGGTACCTAACAGGTAGGTATGTAGTAGGCTATACCATCTAGGTTTGGTCAGTACACTCTATGATGTTCACACAAGTAGGAATCACCTAAGGACATGTGGGAATACATTCTTAGAATGTATCCTTGTTTAGTGACTTATGACTGTATATGTGTAGCATAAAGACATTAATACCTTTTGCTTGTCAAGTATACATCAAAACACAATCTTCACAATGGCATAAGGATTAAAACTTTCAAATTTCACATTGAAATTTGATACTGACTGATTTTCAATATGGTGCTCAAAGTGTGGTGGTGTTCACCAGAGATTCGGGGGGTGGGGGCATAGACCCCATCTGAAAGATGTGGTGAACAGTGTGGAGGGGAAGGGCATACCTCTAACCTTTGCTAAGTAAAGGCAAAATTATAAAATCTAACCAAAATGTTATAAAAAAAAATTTATCGGGTGTCGGGCAGGTGGGGGGGTAGGGGATGGGTTTATATATATACATTATAAGTGCATTGTGCATTGTCGGGGGCATGGACATGCTTGAAGCTCTGACTTGAGATGGGAGGGAAGGCAATAACAATGTATGTAATCTTAACATTTGTACCCCCTTATTATGCTGAAATAAATAAAAATAAATAAATAAAACTCAAAAAAAAACTTTTCAAATTTAGAATCGTTCATACAATGTGAATATATCTCATGTAGTCCCTTTCCCTCTATTGGTCAAATTGTACGTATGTAAGACCATTTTCCTCCCCTAGATTACTTCGAATATTGTTGTATTCCTCTTCTTGTTGTTATGGAGGTGAGGTGGACTGCTCAGATTTCCCATTAAGAGAAACTGTTTGGGAAGCATAGCTGATTGAGAGTCTCCAGATGCTACAACTTTAGACCCACCATAGTATCCATGCCAGGCCACTCCCAGTCTGCTGCTCTCAGACAATGACTGAGCTGTTCTCAGACAATGACAATGCCAGTGGGTGGCAGGGAGTAGAACCCCTGGGTGGCTTGGCATTTTCTTCCTAAAGGACCCAAATGGAAACAGGTGGTTCTGGAATTGGGATGAGGAATGGAGTCCCCCCAGTCATTATCACTCCCAGTGATCCCCAGGCTGACACTGAGCTTCTCATCCCTATACTCTGGGCTTTGCAGGGTTAGAAGTCCTGGGGACCAAGAATACACTCTTGCCAAGGGGCATTAGCAAGAGTTTCACTGAATTACATGCTATAGCTGCTTTCAGGGGGTCTTTGGACTCCTTATGATTAGGAACCAGTAGTCAAGCAAGATTTACCACCTTGGTATGGTAAAATGACTGGCAGCAAGAGGAGACAGAATTGCTTTTATACAATAGAATAATGGAGGATATGTCCAAAAGCAGGTGATCCACATGAGTGCCTCCTGGTACTCTCTTGCCCAGTATTAACTTGGAATAGATAAAGAAAACAACCTTGGCCTAAGAAAAGTATAATTACCGAAGGCTCAGATTTCTCAGGAGTAAAGGTTTGGATCACACTTCCAAGTAGGCTGTCAAGGCTGCCAAAGTAACAAGCAAGGATAAAAGGGATGTACAACTGGGAGAGAAATAATTCATCCCATTAGCCACCAAAATAGCCTCTTATAAGTTTCCTTTCTAAGTTTCCTCTGAGGAATAATGGCCCACCAGAGTCATGAAATAACTGCCCACATCTAAGTGGAGAAATGGGTCTCTGAAGCACAAAGGGACCGTTGTAGGTAGGGAGGTGTCCCGTTCAGATCTCATGTCAAGAAAATCTGCTGAGGGAGCATAGCTGGGTGAAAGCCTCCAACTGCCACACCTTAGATCCACCAAAGGATTCATGCTAGTCCACAATTCCCCTGGGTGGTTCCAGCCAATGACAGATGCCTGCAGGGGTACTAGTAATAGAACCTAGTCATTCCTTCCCCATGTTTCATTCTCTATTGGGCAACTCTCATTTGAGGACTCCTGATCAACTTGGCCAAACTTTCTCAGACCTTTACTTCACTGTGAAACTTTTTCGAACCAATCCTTTTTACCCTTCTCCTTTCACAGATGGTCAGACTTGCACTGTGATCTGGACGTCTTCTTCTCTTTTCCCTTTTCCTTTATGTTTCACAACATTATGCCAATGTATATCTTGCGACTCTAGTTTTGGCACATACTTCTCAGATGATATAAACTGACAATTGCTTAATAAAAAAGGGAGTTCTACTTTAATTAATTCAGCATATTATGAGCAGATTAAATTTCCTAAAACACAAATTGCATTGTGTCACTTCCTTGTCACTATATCTTTCAATCAGAATCAATCCCAATTGTATTGCCTTCCAACATTCTTACATGGTCTATTCAATGTTGCAAATACTCTTTTCAAAAAACGTGTTGCTTCAGTATGACTAGTCTCTGACCCTAAGTGGGAATTAACAAGTGTTCTTACTACTTCCATAATGTTCTCCTTTGTTTTCCACAAATATAAGTCATAATCTTTTCCAGGAAATAGTCACTGATAATTTGAAAATGAAATTGATTTTTCTTTGTTGGATTTTTATACCACTTGAGAGTTTATTTGAAAAAAATCTAATAGCATGAAAATTTTCAGTCTGTGTAGTAAATCTCCATTTTATTTACAAAATTGATTCATGTCAGAATCGATTCCAAGTTTTAATACTATGGTCCAAGCTGCTTCTTCAGAAATTTGGCTTTGTTAAAATACATGTATGTAAAAGATTTGTTTTAATTCAAAAATAATTCATTTTTGCCATAGAAAAATTAGAAAATCCATAAAAGCACAAAGTAGAAAATAATTCATAATCACACTGCCTATGTATTACATAAATATCTAGTAATTTTATATGTATGCATAAACTACATAGTACATAAATATAAAAATGCAGCAGTGCACATAAGTTTGGAAGCATACAATACAGGCTGTTTTGTTAACTGATATTTTTGCTGAATAAAATTTTATTAACATTCATTAACATTTAATGATTAAAAGTATCAGAAGTACTATGATTCATTGAACCAATTTTATAGTATGGAAAGTTTAGTTTCTTCAATTTTTCTAAATAATAATTTTATAAAATATATTATTATAAAAACACCTTTGATTTTTCCTCAGGATCTAGAATTCTGAGTCTGAATTCTCAGAAGTCTAGAATTCTGATCTAGAATTCTGAATTTCTAGAATTCTGAGTCAAATTTCTGAATAAATTTTTTAGGTTCTTGACATGTGTTACCAAAAAATGTATATTGCTAGAAAAGCTTTGCCAATTTAAACACTATCAATATTTTCTCAACCTTTAGCAATATTTTTAATTTTTTCAATTTTATAGAGAAAATGTTTTTATATTTTCATTTGTATTTTTTTGGTAAAAAGACTTTTTATCTATTATGCTGTCTCTAATATGAGGGAACAAAAGGAGGGTGTGGGCTTTGGGCTCATTTGGACCTAGATTTAAGTTCTGGTTAAGACACTAGTTGTATTATTCTAACCAGTCACTGAAGCTCTTTAAGACTCAGTTTTTCCTGTTATTGTTGGTGGTGGTGGTGGCAGTGTTTTTTCTGTAAAATTGAGATAATATTTATTATCATTGAGTGGTATTAAGGATGATATGAGATAATTAAAAAATACATTGGTTAGTATATAGTGAGTCCTCAAAATACTAGTAATTATTGGCATATATATCTTAAATATTTTTTGTTGTTCAATTTCTATTCATATTTGTTCTCACTGTTCTGAGGTGTTTGATTGTTAAATCAAAAACAAAAACATCAGTAATTGTATCCAATATTAAGTTTCAAAACAATAAGGATGTGGGTAATTGTGAGACCCTGACATAGCACGAAGAAGTCTGGGATCAGCAATGCCATTCCTTAGCTCCTCCTTTGCCACATTATATTCTTTCCTCACCCAGATTTAACATTTTAGATCTCTAAGTTATGAATCTAGGACACAATAGGAAGTTATTTGGGCTAAGAAAGACTCCCAGTTTATACTCAATTCCATAACTGATGTGACATTTTCCAGAGAACTATGCCACAGCCTCATAAATGCATAGATTCCAGGTTGATCCCCTTAAGTATTCCTAGACAAACTGGCTACATCCCGCTAAAAATATTCCACTAATTCTCCCACAAGTATTAACTAATATTTATTAATTAAACATTACTGTGTTTACCAGGACTGTTATCAATATGTTTACAAAGAGATTACACAGGCATTAAATTTTATTATTGCTATTTTCATTTTTAAGAATTCTTGATAAAACAGAAAGAAGAAACAACCTTTGTTATACACATTAGGAATATTTTCTCCCAGGGTTGTTATTTTCCTTTGAATATTATTAGTGGTATTTTCTGACCAACAAAAGTACTTGTTTGTGTAATAGTATTTTTTTCTTTAGTCGAATCTATTATTTATTTCATGTTTAAAAATTCAGTATTAGAGGTTAGATTAAGATAGTCACTATCCCTTTTCAAGATTAAATGAATATTAAGCTAATTTTTTGGAATTTTTAATATTAAAGCATCTGGAATTAGTTTTGTTATAAAAAATGAGGTGAAGATCCTTTCTAAAAAAATTATTTCCAAAACCTTAACCAATTATCTCAGGATCATTTAACATTACAAATATTCTTTGTTCTCACTTATTTGCAGTAATAGGATTATCAGATCATAAATACTATATATAATTAATCTCTTTTTTTACTTTCTTTCCTTGGCTGTCTTTTCCTGCAACAGTTTTATCACAGTCTTATTCTGGAAATTCATACTTTTATTTAATACCTGGTAGAGTACTCCTGCCTCTCCTGTACTTCATTATTCTTTAATTGCATGATTTCTTTGCTATTCTTTCCTACTCATGCTTACAGAGGAATTTTGTTCACATTGTTCAGAAACCCCCAAATCCTACTGGCATTTTGATTAGAATTGTATAACTTGAATACATTATTGGAAGAAGAATGAGTAATTTTCCATTTCTCTGCTTTAGCATCTAGGATATGTTATATCTCTCCATTTATTTAACTATTTGATGTCACTCAGAAAATTTTTAAATTTATCTTCTACATATCCTATCCATATCTTGTTCAATTTTCTCCTGTATCTTTTGTGTTTTTCTACTTATCATAAATAGTGTATTTTATATTATATATCTTAAATGATTATTGATTATCTTTGCTATAATTTTATTTAGTATATCTGTATTTATTTTTGATAATTTTCTTCTTACAGACACCCTTGGTCATGTTTTCTTCTCAGAGTAATGAAAACTTTATAGAAGTTTAATTCTCTTAGGGAAAATTCCTCTTTTTTTTATGGTCTAGGAAAGTTTTTACAGTATGAAAGTTATTTATGGCTTCAAAGTTTTCAACAAACTCTTACATAACATTATAAGAAAATTCTATATTTTAAAAATCATTTGATACCTTTTTCTAATATTTGTTATGCTTATTCTTCTATATTGGTCAAATTTTACATTATAATTTTAAAACAATTTTTATACTAGCACAAAAGACAAAATAATCAAGCAGATTTTTATGAAATACTCATTACCAGCCCCAGGTTTTATTAATTAGTAAAAAAATATAAGCAAAAAGTAGCATCAGTATCTGTACCAGTCAACATGGCTTCCTATAAAGGTTCCCTTTTCCACACCAAAACATATTTTGGTTTCAGAGTGACAGATGATCACTAACCATGTGGATGGTACAAGCAAAGACCAATTACTGCTTAGTTTTGTGGTATATCAGTTTCCATACCTCATTTGTAATATAGCTAGAAAGCCTATTTGAATAATGTCCACTCTAAAGTACAGATGTGGCTAATAAATTACAAGTGTTTTGGAGAGAGATGTGTTGAAATCCTGAACTCAAATGATGGATTTATATATTTCTCATTTTAGTTCTCTCAGATTTTGCTTCATGAATTAGGAATCTCTGCTATTAGGTGCATACTCACAAAGGTTTGTTGCATATTCTTGAAGAATTGACTCCTCTGTCACTGTGTAATAGCCTCTTTATTCCTGATAATATTTTTTATTTGAAGTATACTTTGTCTAATAAGTTACTCTAAATTTCTTTTGTTTAGTGTTTTCATGATATATTTCTTGATATATTGTTTTTGATATTATTACTTTTAATTTATCTATTTCTCAATGTTTAAAGTGGGGTTTTTGTAGACAGCTCCCCAAAGTTAACCAAACTAATCAGTTCTACACAAGATTGCCATCATTTGTGACACCAATTGCAAGTTCAGGGGGTGCCCCAAACCACCCTCAGGTTTAATAAATCACTAGAAAGACTTGAATTTGTTGAAAGCCTTTATACTCATGGATAAAGTTTATTACAGAGAAGAGATACAGATCAAAATTAGCCAAAGGCAGAAATGCCTAAAGAACTACTAGGCGAGTTTCAAACACAAAGTTTCCATTGCCTGCCCTGTGAGTGAAATAAACATGTGTTACCCTTGTGGAATCAATGAGCAACAATGTGCATTGAGTATTGCTAACTAGGGAAGTTCATCCAAGATTCAATGTTCAGAAATTCAATGTCCAGAGCTTCATTACAAAGGCATGATTGATTTATTATGTAGTTGAACTTAGTCTTCAGGTCAACTAATACTACATTATCCAAAGCCCTCCATCTTAAATCACTTGGTTGGATTGTGTGTGTGTGTGTGTGTGTGTTTGTGTGTGTGTGTCCAACCCCTACTATAAATAAAGATACTCATATGATAACAAAGATACTCATCAGATATGACAGTAATTATCTCCCAGAAGGTGAGGGAAAGAACAGACCTCATTTTGGACAAGGCCAATTTTTTTAGTAAACATCAGCATACAATGAGGTTTTGTTCTTGCTCTTTTATCCAATCTAACAATCTCTGTCCTTTAACTCATGTGTTTAGTCACATTTATGATTATTTATATAAGATTAAAAGCTACCACCTTGTTATCTCTTTCCTCTTTGTTTCATCTGTTCTTTATTTATTTTACCTCTTTTCCATCTGCCTTGAGTTAATTATTTCTATGATTCCATTTTATCTCTTATACCAACTGTTTATAGCTCTTTTTAAAAATTTTAAGTGGATACATTTGGTTTTTAATATACATCTTTAATCAATCAATGTATACCTGTAAATAATATTGTATTGCTTATTGTATAGTATAATTATCATCCAGTGTATTTATATTTTTTTCTCCCATCATTATGCTATTGTAAGATATCTGACTTTTATACTAATATATGCCACAATCACATAATACATTTCTACTATGTTTTATTTAGACAGTAAATGAATTTGTTTACTGCATTCATTCTATTTCTAATACTTTTTCTTTTCATATATCTAGTTTCTTTCTGGTTCCATATTTCACTTTCTGAAGAACTTCCTTTAACATTTTTTATGGAGTAGAATTTCTGGCATTAAATTGTCATAATTTTTGTCTAGGACAGTATTTGTTATATTATGGAAAGAATATTTTGCTGGGTATAAAATATGGGATTGAGAATTTTTTTCCTTTAGCACTTTAAAGATGATGTCACTCTATTGTCTTACAACTTACATTGTTTCTAAAGAGAAGTTTGCTATAATTCTCTGTTCCTCTGCATGCAATGTGCCTTTTTTCTCTGGCTGCCTTCAATATTCTCCCCATGTTTTTTGTTTTCATGTGTAGTTTCTTTTATTTTCTGTTAATTTTATTTTATATTACTTTTTAATTTATTTCAAATTTTATATTTATCTTTTTTATTACAATAGTTATCCTGTTTGGTGTTAATCTATGGCCTAGCGTCTGTCCTCAATTTTGGAAAAATGTTAACCATGAGTTCTTTGAATTTTTCCTTTGTGCCATATCATGTTCTGGAATTCTATTTACATGTATTTTAGATCATTTGATATTGTTCCAGAGCCTGGATGTTCTGTTGTTTTGTTCCTACTCATTTTTCTTTTTATGTTCAGTTTGTGTAATGTCTATAGATTTGTCTTCCTGTTCACTGATTCTTTCCTTAGCTGTATTGAGTTTCTTGATAAGCTCCCTCATCACTGTTGCCATGTTTCTCATTTCTAATATGTAGATTTGATCTTTTTCTTATACTTTCTGTCTCTCTGAAGATCTCACTTATTGTCTGGCCTCTTCATTATGGACTCTACCATGTTACTCATAATAAGTCATAGTTATTTTATATTCCTTGTTAGATAGCTCCAATATCTTTCATATCTGAGTTTAGTTCTAATAATTACTTTGTCTTTTAGATTGTGTTGTTTTCTTATTGCCATATTGTATGTGCCATATTTTTGATTGACAGCTAAACATTTGTATAGGACAATAAAGGACACTTGTATAGGAATATATTTGTTCTCATTTTAACCAAACACCTTTAATCTGCCATTGCCAAGATTATTGTATAAAGAGTAAACATCCAATGAGTAGGATGTAAAGTTAAAATTCAGTTGTTACAGAAGGATGTTTAGTACATGAAAGAAGAAAAGAAAAATGGAAAGAAAAATACAAAGTCATCAGCCATAAATAGTCCAGAGAAGTTATCTAAGTCAAGTTGGACAAATCTGCCAAAATCCATTCCATAGAATCTGATAGGAAGCTAAAACCTTTCCAAAAGTTTCTAGGGCACTTAAAGAAATTTTACCAAAAATAGAGTATACCCTGAGAAAAAGCAGATACAAGTAATCTTATGTTATTTTATCCTGAATAAATGCCCAGCCTTATTTTTTAAAGGTTACCAAATATTCTTTACCTTACAAGCAAAACCAGGCCTAGGTTCAGCCTATAATCAACTGTCATTTGGTCAAACCAAGAACTGAATGTGACTTTATGTCTGAGTAGTGTATTTAATTCTGACAGCTTGACTTCTTAGGGCTTTACTCATCAAAAGCTCAGCACATAAACACACTGCCTGCAGCCTTGCATTGATTGTCAGCACAATTAATTGCCAGGAAAACTGCAGCTTTATTAAGTGTAGGGTACTAACAATAAAAACATCACTATTTATAGCACAGAGCATGGCGGGATATCTATACAAATAAAATATAACAATAATAAACAAAAGGCCAGCCTGTATTCCCACAGAAAGAACATCAATGAATTTGTTTTAATGCCAAGCCACAACAGGACACTCAAGTGTCCCTGAGCATAAGATACTCTACTAAAAACCTAGAGCCTTTTGTGATCTCTGAAATGTGAAAAGTGGATGTCATCTAGTCTCTTCAAAATTATTTCTTGTAGTTTAAAGTCTTCATTATCCTTTTGCCCAACTACAGAATGCTATCTAAATAGAAGAGAGAAGAAAAACATCCTAGGTCCAGTTACAGTACATCCCCCTTAGCCATGGTTTTGCTTTCTGTGATTTTAGTTACTTGCAGTCAACTTTGATCTGAAAATAGGTGAGTACAGTATAACAAGATATTTTGAGAGGGAGAGAGAGGGATAGGGCAGGACCACATTTACATAATTTTTATTATAGTATATTGTTATAATAGTTCTATCTTATTAGTTATTGTTAATCTTTTACTGTGCCTAACTTATAAATTAACCTTTACCATAGGTATGTATATATAGGAGAAAACATAGAATACGTAGGATTTGGTACTATCCATAGATTCAGGCATCCATTTGAAGTCTTGGAATTCCCCGCAGGTAAAGAGGGACTATTGCATATGCAGTATTGGAGAATGTACTAGAATTTAATTAGTGATGACATTTTAAAAGCAGATACATCTTGATATATCCTTGGGAAATAAAAATGGCATATTTGTATCATTAGGAAACTCTCATATTAAAAACTGAATAGTCTTTATTACAATTTCAGATTAAGGTTTTGAAATGAAGAGAGAATACTTTTATCTATATCCTTTCACATATATAGATATTTATTACTATAATTTTGCAGTGTAGTATTACCTAAATCTCAGAGAGGTTAACACATTTGAGAAGGAGGAGGAGGAGGAAGACTGTAAGGATTAACATGTATTGAACATTTTATGAAATATTGAAGGACCAATGGTTGCCTCCAATACAACATTAGTTTGTTTGATCACGGAGAAATATGGTGATTATTGTGGCCAAAGAGTCTATGCAACAAAGCCTGTCTGCACAAGAAGACTTTAAAAATGATATATCTAGGACAATTAAATTAGAAGAAAAATAAAATTAGTTTTATGAAACATCCATATTTTAATTATCATTTTTCAGATAAATGGTATGAGGCTCAGTGAAGCAATATGTACAAGGCCATTGATCTTGGCAGTGGCGATGCTGAGAATTAAACCAAACGCACTCTTATATATTGGGTCCAGTATACCACAGTACCTTGTATAGCACACACAGAGACAGTTGGCTTCTTAAGGCTACTTAATTACAAAGAAAGTTAACTAAATTGAAATGTAAGCAGATATTTTCTTTATAACATATGTATCAGATACTTTGCTAAGTATATTATGTGAATTATGTACTTTAATGTAGACCTTCTGGTTCATGCACAGAAGCAATGTCAAATGTCACTGGGAACAGAGAAAACGGAGACTCAGGTTAAAATGACCCATATAGGTTCTCCTGCTGGTTGATGACAGAAGCAGCCAAAAAAGAAAAAAAAAAAAAAGGAATTTCCAAAATACAGAACTGAATTGAGGTTCAAAACTTTAAAACATGTTTTAACTTGTCACTTAAACACAAAACTCCTTAAGTAGAAAAAGCCATGTCCAATTCATCTTTGTAGTCTCAGCACATGGCAAACGTATATTACAACATATTTGCAGTTCTTTCCAGTAACCTAGGTCTTCATTTATTTATTCCTCTTTGCAAAATGAGAAGTTTCAGTCTCTCACCTCAAAATAAATCTCCTGGATGAAGGATTTTCTGTAAAAGAATTTGGAATGTCATTTTGCAGTTACTATCTTACTTGTTGAGAAGGTGAAACTGGTGAGAAAAAGCAAAAATCACCCAGAGCTTCTGTGATAGGTTTAACAACTTGTTCTTTGTAATGCTAAGCTACTCAGTCATCTAAATAATCAAAACAGAACAAAACAAAATGCATCTTTGACATAAGACAAAAATAAATTGAGACAAAACAACATACATACATACACACACACACCCTATCACACATTGAAAATATGATTATATGAGTCATCTGCACTCTGGGCACCTGATCTAGTTTCCTAGTTTAGACAAGACAAACCCCTGTGGCAAAAGTAAAAAGAGTAGGTACAGATAGAGCCAAATTCTCAATATTTTCTTTGAAAGACTGTCTAAATTGGGGTAGAGACTATGTGAGATATGTCTTAAAATGTTGAACTACTAGCAAATTTTGCCACAACTGCCTCCTCTGGTTGAACATCAACAAATATTAACCAATGAGAAACTTGATGTCCAAGCATATTCCATTCAGTCACTTCTAATTTGGGCTGTATTTGCCTATGTCTATGTATATTAGATACATACATACACACAATCATATATACCTAGTTTAAGGTAATAGGTAAATTTATTTATACAATGTATATTGTATATGATATATACATATATAATGTATATTTTATATGAATTATAGATATATATGCATATATTTGTATTTAAAACTTATTTCTGACTTTGGAGTCAAGTTCAAGTATGGGACCATATCCTCATGGAAGTGTGATCTTGAGATGATACCAAACACTTTTGTTCTTTAGTTTTCTCATTTGTAAGTTGTAACTAAGACTACATCATAAAACTTTTGTGAGAATTAAAACAACATTTAAAATTTCAGTCACAAGGAATACTTGATAAATTTTAGTACTCTTCTTGAGAATTGCAATTTTGCAAGAGTTAAATTCTTTAGAAGCGATAAAATCCTCAATAAGCTATTGATTCTATTGGAAAAATTTAAAACCCCTTTTGAAATGACTAGAATTATTGTAAGAAAGGTGCTTCAATTTATTTCACAACTTAAGTGAAAGAAAATGTAAAGAAAATGTTGTATTTTTCTTTACTTTAACATATATATATGAATATATTTTGTGGTCCCATAAACTATTAGGAGAACAATACAATTCATGGCTTC
>VBSM01001562.1:49558249-49605151 GCA_008086735.1 Cheirogaleus medius | reverse complement strand
TAGAAAGTGATTTTTCTCTGACTACCATGTCCAGCTTTTCAACAGTCATATTCTTGTTGCTGACAGGGTATTGTGCTGAGAAACAAGAAGCAAGCAGTGAATTGACCTTCCACAAAATGGCCTTTATTGTTGCAAAATTGCTCGACTAATCTCTTCCATTCCTAAATTATGGAAGGCAACTATGAAACCAAAACAGAATAAAATGCTGCCATTATGTAACTGTAATGGTGGGCATAAATTCATCATAACATCTTTAAGAAAAAGCAGATAAATGGTTGTTTTGTGGATGCCATTTTCTTATTTCAGAAAAAGAAAATAACATTTTTTAAATTCAAATACCATATCTGCAGCTCTGCCTTCCTTAATAGACTAATTTATAAGACCTATGAAGTTCAAAACATATACAACAAACAGATGACTCATATTATAACCCCATTAAACAAAAGACAGGACTTATCTGTGATTACACCAGATGCCAAAAAGTAAATTTTTCATTCCCTTGGTTTGAACATCGCAATGGGTTTCATTTTTCTATACTACCTCCTTTTGTTGCGTCCTGAAATTATCTCATTTTTGGACTGTTCCTGATGGATGTTTGACAACCAAGACTGGAGGAACTGCTTTTGGAAATCTGAGTTGAAAACCACATACTCCTTAATAGTGGAACATAGTTTAGCCATACATCTGTTATTCATTTATGCCACTGAACCAGAAGCCAGGTCAGAAGAATGGAATTAGGAAAATTAAGTTGCTAAGCCTTTTCTCCTTTTTCCATCTTCCCAAGAAGCAGCTTGTCAACTACTAAATGATAGAAAATGTATTGGCATAACTACTAAGATTATATCTGTCAAACATTTGCTCTTAATTTTTAGATAACAAGCATAACATTGCTTTTCTACTTTAACTTTGTTTTTTTTTTAAATAAATTCGTTTTGTAGCAGTTTTGTATTTACAGAAAAATTGTGAAGTTATCAGTTTCCATATGCTTCACATCCAGTTTCTACTCTAACATCTTACATTAGCATGGTGTATCTGTTATAATTAATGAGCCAATATTGATAGATCACATTAACTTAAGTCCATACTTTATTCTAGTTTCATTCATTTTTACTTAAAGTTGTTTTCCAGGATTCCAAACAAGATATCACAATCTATTAAATGGTTGTGCCTCCTTAGATTCTTGTAGGCGGTGAGTTTCTCAAATTTTCCTTGTTTTTGGATAGCCTTGACAGTTTTGAGGAGTACAGTTAAGGTATTATATAGATTGCCAATGAAAATTGGGATTTGGATGATGTATTTACTGTAATTCAACTGAGGCTATTCATTTTCGTGAGGAATATCTCAAAGGTAAAGTACCATTTCCTTTATATCCCCACATAATATTGAGACTTCATGCTATCAGTAGGACTATGACTGTTGGCATTAACCTTGGTCACCTGTGTGAGGTAGTTTTTGTCTGATTTCTCCACTGTAAAGTCACTCTTCCCTTCCTTTCCACACTGTACTTTTTAGAAAGAAGTCACTGTACACAACACACACCTAAAAAGTGGGGATTTATACCTCACCTCCTGGAGGGAGAAATACCTACATAAATTGGTATTAGTCCTATTTGGAATTCTTTTGCATGAGGGATTTTTCAATTGCATCCATTTAATTATTCAATTATTTATATCAGCATGAGCTCATGGATTTTTTTGGGATGTAATCCAATAAAGTTTTATTCATCTTTTTGCTCAAATTGCTCAAAATTTGGCCATCTAGAGGTGTCTTAATTATGATCCTTTGACATACCCTCTAATTGTTTGTTTCTTTTCTCCTGTTTTCTTTAGCACTTTCTTACTTTCTAGCACTACTATATGCTCCAGACTCATGTTTTATATTTCCTGCCATAGTCCTGGAATCGGTCATTTATCCAAGCAACCCTGGTTCCTTTTACTGGGGAATGGTATCAGAAAACAATGTCCAGATGCTACTAGGAAGTCATTGCCTCTAGGTTCTCTCAGCTGACAAAGTAAGAATATATTTGCTGCAGATATCTATAAATATTTCTGTATGTGACTATCTGTATCTATTATAAGCTAAATATGAATTCATAAGATGTCTTCAACTCTAATCTACTATCACATGGATCATTCTAGCCTCCTCCCCCAGTTTATGTATAACCAATAGTGAAAAACCTGGCTCCCACCCTCTGCCATTCATTTACTTGTTTACACAATTTCAGCATACATTTATAGTGGTATCGGTATCAGGAACCCATACCACCATGGTAAACAACTTTATAGACTAGAATAGAATGCTTATATAAAGTTTCTTTCACCTTTGGTCTTACAGACTCCCCTCATTTTCACAGTTGCTGAGATCAGAACGTTTTTTCTACATCCTCTTTAGTAAGGCCATTTTATACATTTGAAATATGATTAGATTGTGCTGTTTCAGTCTGTATTTCATCCTGGGATCCCCCAATTTCCTAAATGATCTTTTTACATTTTTTGTACATTTACGTACATTAAGGTTTATCCTTTGTGCTATAAAGTTTTAAGTTTTTAAAAATACATAGTGTCATGCATCCACCATTACAATATCATACAAAGTAGATTCACTGTCCTGAAAAATCCTGTGCTTTACCTGGTCAACTCCCCTATCCACTTCCCACAGCCCTGTCAACCACTGATATTTCTCTTATCTCATAGTTTTGCCTCTTTTAGAATATCATATATCTAGAGTCATATAGCATGTAGACTTTTTTAATTGGTTTCATTTACTTAGCAATATTCATTTAAGGTTTACCTATATTCATGTGGCTTAATACCTTATTTCTTTTTAAAGTTGTCATAGTCCATTCTGACTGCTGTAACAAAATACCATAGATAGGTGACTTATAAACAACAAATTTAATTATTACAGTTCTGGAGGCTGGGAAGTCCAAGATCAAGATGCTGACAGATTCAATATCTGGTGATGGCCCATTTATTGGTTCATGGGAACCATCGTTTTGCTGTGGCCTCACATGGCAGGAAGCATGAAGCAGCTCTCTCGGGCCTCTTTTATAAGGGCATTAATCCCATTCATGAGGTCTCTGCCCTCAAGAACCTAATCACCTCCAAAAGGCCCCATTTTCACATATAAATGTTGGGGGAATACAAACTTTCAGACCATTTCAATTGCTAAATAATATTCCACTGTATGGCTATACCACAGTTTGTTTATCCATTCACATATTGAAAGATACATTGGTTGCTTCCAGTTTTGATGATTATGAATAAAAGTGCTATAAATGTTTGTGTGCTGGTTTTTAAGTAGATGTGATTTTTCAAAGCAGTTGTGTGGACATAAAAATTTTCAACTAATTTGGGTAAATACCAAGGAGAACAATAGTTGAATTATATAGTAAAAGTATATTTAGTTTTGAAAAATAAATTGGCAAAACTGTCCTCTAAAGTGGTTGTACCATTTTGCATTTTAATAATGTTGCTCCACATCCTTGTCAACATTTGGTTTTCTCAGTGTTTGGGATTTTGACCATTCTAATAGGTGCATAGTAGTTTTAATTTGCAATTCCCTAAGGGCATAGGATGTGGAGGAACACCTTTTCATATGACTATTTTCATCTGCATATCTTTGATGAGGTGTCTGTTCAGGTCTTTTACCCCTTTTTTAATTGAGTTGGACATTTTCTATTTGAGATTTATTTTATTTTTATTTCAAAATATTACACGGGTATAAATGTTTTTTGGTTACATGGATCACTTTTGTAATGCTTAAGTCAGGGCTATAAGTGTGCCCATCACCCAGATAGTGTTCACTGTACCCATTAGAAAGGTTTTTACCCATCCTCTCCTCCCCCCTCCCCTCTGATTTCCACTGAGTTTTACTTCCCTCTGTGTACATGTGTGCTCATCAGTTAGTTCCAATTCAACAGTGAGCACATGTGGTGTTTGTTTTTCCATTCTTTAGTAAATTCACTTAGGCTGACAGTCCCAGTTCCATCCAAATTGTTGCAAAAGGCATTAACTCATCTTTTTAAGGCTGAATAGTATTCTATGGTTTACATATACCACATTTTGTTAATCCACTCATGAATTGATGGGCACTTGGGTTGATTCCACATCTTTGCAATTGTAAATTGTGTTGCAATAAACATTTGAGGGCAGGTGTCTTTTTGATAAAATGACTTTTTTTCTTTAGGAAAATACCCAGTAATAGGATTGCTGGATCGAATGGTAGACCTACATTTATTATTTCTTTTGAGTATCTCCATACTGTTTTCATAAAGGTTATACTAATTTGCAGTCCCACCAACAGTGTATAAGCATTTCTTTCTCTCCACATCCACACCAGCCTCTGTTGTTTTTGGACTTTTTAATAAAAGCATTCTAAATGGGGTATGGTGATATCTCATTGTGGTTTTAATTGGCATTTCTCTGATTAGTGACATCAAGCATTTTTTCATATGTTTATTGTCCATTTGTCTATCTTCCTTGAGAAGCTTCTGTTCATGTCTTTTGCCCACTTTCTAATGGAGTTGTTTTTTTCTTGCAGATTTGCTTGAGTTCTTTGTAGATTTCAATTATTAGCCCTTTATTGGATGTATAACTTGTGAATATTTTCTGCCATTCTGTAGGTTTTCTATTTGTTCTGTTGATTATTTCCTTGGCTGTGCAGATGCTTTTTAGTAAAGTCCTATTTATTTAGTTTTGTTGTTGCTCTAATTGCCATTGTGGTCTTAGTAAAAAATTCTTTGCCTAGGCCAATATCTAGCAATATTTTTCCTACATTTTCTTCTAAAATTCTTATGGTTTCATGCCTTACATTTAAGTCTTTTTTCCATCTTGAATTAAGTTTTCTGAGTGGTGAAAGATATGAATCTTGTTTCATTTTTCTGCATGTGGCTATCTAATTTTCCTAGCACCATTCATTGAATATGGACTCTTTCCCCAGTATATGTAGTTGTCTGCTTTGTCAAAAGTCGGTTGGCTAAATGTGGATGGCTTTATATCTGGGTTCTCTGTTCTGTTTCATTAGTCTATGTCTCTATTTTTGTGCCAATAACATGATGTTTTGATTACTATAGCTTTATAATATAATCTGAAGTCTAGTAATGTAAAGCCTCCAGATTTGCTCTTTTTGCCTAAGATTGCTTTGGCTATTTGGGCTCCAAAGCAAGCATAGAATTATTTTTTCTAGATCTGTGAAATATGACATTAGTATTTTTATGGGGGTTGCATTGAATTTATAAATCACTTTGGGTATATGGACATTTTAACAATATTGATTGTACTGATCCATGAGCATATGTTTTTCTATTTGTTTGTGTGGTTTGTGATTTTTTTCCCCAGTGTTTTGTAGTTCTCTTTGTAGAGATCTTTCACCTCCTTGGTGAAGTATTATATTCCTAGGTATTTTATTTTCTTTGCAGCAATTGTGAATGCTTTGATTTGACTCTCAGCTTGACTGTTATTGATATATAAGAATGCTGTTGAGTTTTACATTAATTGATTTTTAAATGCTTCACAAGCCTTGTATATATGACTTGTTAAACAATCTTGTATGGCTGTGGTGTATAATTTTTGTTATATATTGTTGGATTCACTTTGCTAATATTCTGTTCATAATTGCTGCATCTGTGTTCATAAAAGTTGTTGGTCTGTAGTTTCCCTTTCTTGTGATCTACTTATTTTGTTTTGGTATTAGGTTATTATTGGCTTCCTAGAATTAATGTGGAAGAGTTCCTCTGCTTCTACTTTCTGGAAGATATAATATTTTAGAGAATTGGTATCATTTCTTTATTAAATATTTGTTAGAATTCACTAGTGAAACCACCCAGGCCTGGTGCATTCTTTTTTAGAAGGTTATTAATTATTGATTAATTTCTATAATAGATATAGTGATACTCATATTATCTGTTTCTGCTTGTTTGAGCTGTGGTTGTTTGTGTCTTTCAAGGGATTGGTTCATTTTCTCTAAGTTATCAAATAGAGGGAATAGGGTTGTAGAAAATACTCCTTTATTATCATTTTGATGCACATGTGTTCAGTATTAATTACTCTTCTTTCATTTATTATATTGGTGAAATGTACTCTTTTTTTCTTTTCCTCATTAACCCTCTTAGAGCTATGATAGTTTTATATGTCAGCTTGTCTACATCACAGTTCCCAGATATTTTGTTAGGCATTATTCTATATTTTTCTGTGACGTTGACTTTTGACAAAAATTACATTAAAATTGGTAGACTTTAAGTAAATCACCCTTCATAATGTGGGTAGATGTCAGCGAAGGCCTGAATGTCAGTTGAAGGCCTGAATAAAAAAGAGCCTGACCTCCCCTGAAAAGAGGGAATCTCCAGCAGATTGCCTTCACAAGTAATCTGCAATACAGGCTCTGCCTGGTTCTATAGCAGACTGCCCTTGGACTTGAACCATAATTCTTTCAGAAGTCTCCAACTTTCTGGCTCTCCCAAATCAAATTTTGGACTTATCACCAAACATCCAAATTTGTGTGAGCCAATTCCTTAAGATAAATTTCTTTCTGCATATATACACATCCTACTGGTTCTGTTTGTCTGGAACATTCTTACTAATACAGAAGTTTATCAACTTTATTGATTTTTTTTTTTAAAGAATCAGTCTTGGTTTTACTGCTTTCCTCAATTATTCCTGCTTTCAATTTCATTGATTTCTGCTTTAATGTTTATTGTTTCTATTCTTCTTCTTGCTTTAGAATTAAGTTGCTCTACTTTGTCTTGTTTTCTAAAATGGAAAATTGGCTTAGGTTGCTGCTTAGAGGTCTTTCTTCATGTATATCATATTTGATATACATGCACACACATGCAATGTTTCCCTCTAAGCACTGCTTTTGCTTCAGCCCATAAATCTTGGTATCATTTCTTCTTTAATATTTGGTAGAATTTACTAGTGGAAACCATTCAGGTCAGGTAATTTCTTTTTTAGAAGCCTGTTAATTATTGATTAGTTTATTTAACAAATAGTTCTATTCATATTATCTTTTTATCCCCTGTATGAGTTGTAGAAGTTTATGCTTTCCAAGAAAGCATAAATCGGTTCATTTCATCTAAGTTATCAAATAGTGGACATAGGTTGTTTGCTATACATATATATATATAAAATTTGAGACAGATATGTTTCCCTCTAAGCACTGCTTTTGCTTCATCCCATAAATTTTGATAACTTGTATTTTCATTTTCCTTTTCTTTTTTTTT
Organism: Cheirogaleus medius; assembly: GCA_008086735.1. Taxonomy (NCBI): domain Eukaryota; kingdom Metazoa; phylum Chordata; class Mammalia; order Primates; family Cheirogaleidae; genus Cheirogaleus; species Cheirogaleus medius. The sequence goes on along the minus strand of VBSM01001562.1, from coordinate 49,597,932 downwards.
TTTTCTTTTGAGACAGTCTCACTCTGTTGCCTGGGCTAAAATGCCATGACATCAGTGTAGCTCACAGCAACCTCAAACTCCTGGGCTCAAGCAATCCTCCTGCTTTAGCCTCCAAAGTAGCTGGTTTGCACCACCATGACTGGCTACTTTTTTTTTTCTATTTTAGTTGCCTGGCTAATTTCTTTCTATATTTTAGTAGAGACAGGGTCTTGCTCTTGCTGAGGGTGGTCTCAAACTCCTGACCTCAAGCTATCCTCTTGCCTCAGCTTCACTGAATGCTAGGATTACAGGTGTGAGGCACCATGCTTGACCTTTCATTTTCTTCAAAATTTTTTTTTCAATTCTCTTGATACTTCTTCTTCAGCTCATATATTATTCACAAGTATGTTAATTTCCAAATATTTGGATATTTTCCAGCTATATTTCTATTATTCATTTTTAGTTTTTTCTATGATGGTCTGAGTATATAGTTTAATTTATATTCTTTTACATTTTACAGCCCTAAATATGATCTATCTTGTTGAATATTCCATATAGGCTTAATAAAACCATATACTCTTATGTTAGTTGGAGTATTTTAATAAACATCAATTATATTAAGTTGATTAATAGTTCTCTCTTAGTATCTATACTGAATTTTTGCCTGCTTGATCTGTCAATTATTGAAAGAGGGACATTAAAGTCTCCAACTATAATAGTGGATTTTTAGGTTTCTTCTACCAGTTTTATCAATTTTTGTCTTATTTTGATGCCATATTAGGTACATACATGTTTAGGATTATGTCTTCTTAGAGAATTGAGCCCTTTGTCAGTAAGCAATTCCTCTATTTTTGATAATTTTTCTGATTCTTAAATCTACTTTGAGGTTTATCTTGCTACTTCAACTGTCTCTTCATTAGTGTTAGCATGGTATATCTTTCTCTAATCCTTTACATTTAACCTATCTGGGTCTTTATATACATATGGTGAGTTTGTTATAGACAATATATAATTGGGTCTTTTTTTAATGCACTGTGACTTGTCTTTTAATTGGCATACTCAGACCATTATATTTGATGTGATTATTGTTATGATTGGATTAGTATGTACCATGTTTGTAACTATTTTGTTTGTTGCATATTCTCTTTGATTCGTCTTTCCCACCTTTTTCTACCTTTTCTGGAATTTCACAAAATTTCATTTTTCTATTCTCTGATCTTCTAAAGCATACTTTTAAAAATGTTTTTAGTGCTTTCCTAGGATTTCCAATATACATACTTAAGTAATCTAAATCCACTTATAAATAACACTATATTGCTTATATTATACTGTTTTGTGTGTCTTAAAACAGAATATTCCTAATTCTTTCCTTCTTTCCAAATTTTTATAAGTTTTATTGACTATTTCCTTAATTCCTCTACCCACTATTTTCTATTCCCTCTGCTTTGCTTAAAGTCTGAAGGCCTAGGCTCCTAATACTGAGGCGATACATATTTAATAATGTAAATGGATATCCTAAATTCATAGTAGGATATGAGTAACTCAAGGATATGTTGAAGGACACAACTGCACCACAAACATTCACATATGTAAAAATTTGTGGTGTTAATACCTCTTTGACAAATGCCCAGGATTTTTATCAAGGGTGATGACTGGGCATATAGTAGAGATCCGGCCTAACACATCACAGTGAAAACTGTTGCCTTCCAGACATCTGGTTTATCTGCACTCGTTCTTATTTTGAAATGAACTTTTTCTGACAACCAGGAAATATCATTTACTTCCTCTTGTGCACCTACGACTGGGTCCTCTCTCCTCTCTTTTTCTTTCTTTTCTCATCGCTCTTCACTTTCTCCCAAATAGGCTTGAGAAGTGTAAACATAAGAGGAATTATGCTGCAAGCTTGTTCTTCATAAAAGAACAGCTTTTAATTAAATTAGAAAAAAAATACTGCTACAGGCAACACTTAAACTGACAAGGAATGCATTCTGTTAATCTTTGCAGAGAGGCACTGTATACTGCACTTAATTTAATTAGGTAGAGGAAAGGCCTGTTCAGTCCTAGGGGGTTTACCAATGTCCTTTTAAATTGAGGACACAGCATTTATATAAAGTCATTTTAATATCAGGCAATACATTTCTAAACAGTAATTTTAAAATATTACTTGCTATTATTAAATGATACCTTGTTTCGACTTCTTACTTGATGAGACAACTTTCATTTTGCAGAGAAATTTCACCGACCAACAGGCCTTTTTCTCCTCTCCAGTAATTTATTGACTTTGAAAGTATTAAATAATTAGGGCTAAGTTCCCTAGAAAACAACTGCACTGGGGAAATACATGTCAAACCTATATTACAGTGGATAATGTATTTGGATTATGTTTCACTTCTGGGCCATGGTAGTGAGTGATAACAAATAACTTTTATATTAAAAATTATATTACAGTTGAGAAGTAGGTTATACTGTGAGGTCATTCCCAGCACCACATTCACATTAAAGGAAAACTTTAGGATATTTTAGTTGCTTGCTTTTTATTTCAAATCTTTCTCTCCAACACTTCAAAATCTCCATTGACTATTTATGCCCCTTTTGACCACCTCAAGAAGCGAGACAGGTTATCAGGTTATCAACTTGTCATATTCATAAATTATAGTAGGAAATTATCTAAGGATCATATTGAGTAGCCAAATATAAGCAACTATAGTTCAACGAGAAAGTTAGATTCTAAAAAATGTTTCATTTTATTCAGGATTTTGTTTTACCCAGAATCTCAGAGAATACTATTATAGTGCCCCCCAGAGAATATTATAAATCAATATGAAGACATTTTTTAAGTACTTGGATTTTATTAATTTATCTATCTATTCATGAGAGTAGTTGAGCACCTAGTTGTGGGTAGACATGAGCCTTGGTGAAACTATTAACCCACTGAGCTAGTCAAACTCAGTCTCTGACAGTGTAAAGCTTAGAATCTCACAGTTGGAGGAGTTGTTTCTATGTGTTGTTTCAGGTTCGAGAGGAGGCTGGAGCCATTTTTGAGCAATAAAGAACTCAATAAGGGATTGATTAGAGGTATGTTTATCTATTTTTTTGTTATCTATCAGTATGACAAAACATCTTTGATTATGAGGATGATATTGAAGAAATTAATCCACAACAAGTGGTGCAAATTCTTTTACAGCAGTAACTAGTAAGCATCTAATTTTTAGTTCTGGTCTGGGGGGAGCCCAAGCTGACCTCGAATTTAAATTACTATTTGGGGACTTATTAAAGAGTCCATTTTCAGGCAGAATGTTTCTTGGTATTTGCATAGAGGCTTACATAAGTGGTCTAAATTCATCCCACCCTTTATGTAAGGAGAATTCATTAAGTGCTTAACACAGAGTTAGGACCAGTGGAAGTCTCAATAAATGCTTGGTACCCTAATTACTTGAGAGATACTAAATCAGGGTTAGGAACACAGGCTTTGCTACCAGGTAGACCTGGATTTGAGTCCTAGTTCTGTCACTTACTAGCTGAACTATCTTAGGCTTCTTCTTACTTAACCTCAGATTCTTTGTGTTTAAGATGATAATAACCACACTGAGTGTTACTGAAAGAATTAAACCTTAAAATATACCCAAATGTTAATACTCATTACCATACTTGCATGTATGTGTGTGTATAGATATAGTAAGTACTAAATAAATGTTGGATGTGGTATTTGGTAGCAGCAAACAAGCCTTCAAAATTGTTTTGTATTCCTTGATGATTTACATGAAATGCTTTTGCCAGTTAATATTAATAGGAAACCTGACTCAAATGATTTTAAAAATATAGATGTATCATGTCAATTATAATGATCTTGAAGTAATTATAAAAATTGTTATTATAGATACAGCATCTTCCATGACCCAGATTCTTTCCATACTTTTGTGCACTGCCATGCACAGCATTGACTTTTGTCCTCAACGGTGTGTCTTCGTGATCATGAGATGGTTGCCACAGATCTGCTGTCATATTTTCAGATTATTATCTAATGGTTGAAGGTGGGAAAGAAAGTGTAAAGAAATGTAGAGTATCTGAGATTTAACACTGCTTCCAGGCTAGCAAATTAGCCTGCCTGTTTCATGGATCCTGAAAGAAAACATGAGACCCCTGAGTGAGCCAGAGATGAACAGTTTATTACTCATAACAAAAACACGACCACAATATCATCATTTTTTTTGAACTATTTCCCAAAGCCACAATTCCCACAGCGAAACTTAGCGAGGGCCTGGTGATGCCTGTCTGCTTGATAGATTGTTTTCCAGAAGAGGAATCCTGATATTAGGGTATCACAGTCTTTTATAATGGGCTTTAAGCAATCCACTTGACTTCTGTGCTGGAAAAAGATCTATCTTTGTTATTCTAGGAAGTAAACAAACCTGCCCTTTGCTTCTTAACTATCTCTATCTTTGAAAGCTCTTCACTATACAAACTCCTTAAAAAATAGTCTGGAATAAAAGGGCAGTGAGTACAGAAACACAAGAACCCCTATATAGAGAGAATATCTCATCCTCATGCTTCCTGTTAAAAGTAACAAAATCTTTCTCAAAAGTTTCCTAAAAGTCGTCGCTCCATCCAATATATTCGAATCTTGTTTGCATCCTTAGGTTCCAACACTAGAAAGGAAAACTGGAGTGTCATGATTGATTTTTATTAATCAAAATTTAACTACTAGGACTAAGGAGGGGCCCAGCCTTCCCGATAGCACATGGCTTCTCTATATTTGAAAAGATATACTGGAGTTAACAAGAGAAAATAAAGTATTATTAGGCAGGTAATCAACCAACGGGGTCTGCCATACCTATTGTTTGTGTGTGTGTGTGTATACATGCATAGCAGTCAGGACAAATTGCCTTAAACAAAATAAGAAAACCCCCTTATATATAAGTATAGCTGCCTTTTGGCAATTGTAATAGGCAGAAAAATGACTTTACTTTGAGGTCTTGAGAAATATGTATATATTTGAGAGAGAGAGAGAGATCATACTTTTAATAGTGATTATCTACAAGTAGTGTTTTTTCTGTTATTTTACCTTCTTGATTTTATTTTCTATACTGAATATTTACTATAGAACCTGATCCATAGTAGAGGCTTATTAAGTTATTAAATTAATTAACATGTAATTTTTAGCTTTATAATAAAGGAAATTTCTGTTGTGATATTCTAAGAAAGATCTTAGAGTATTAATCATGTTGCCACTTTATTTTGTTTTTCTTTTGTTGCTGTTCATAAATAATTTTCCAAAAGTACTTGTTACTAGTAAAAGTCTGAGGAAGCAATATCTAATATAATTACCCTGAGTCATATACTACCTTCATCATACATTTTCTGTTTTATCCATCTTCTCCCGTGTTTTTGTGGCAAGATCAAAAGGACAGCACCTTAGATTAGCCCATGTGGGTGCCAATAAGGAAACAACCTAAGGAGCTCTGAAATTCCATTTATTAGTAATACAATTGTGTTATATGCATGAAAGATGCTTTTATAATGGGAATATTCCTGTTATTGCAGAAAGTATAGAACACATGAATCTTGGCTATTCAATATGCAAAAAATAAAGAATTATTCACATGAAATAAATCAGCTAGAAGCTACCCTATGGCCTAGGCAATGCTATTGAAAAGTTGGACAAAATTTATTATTTACATGCTAAGTTAATAGGCCCTTTTCATATTTTTCTTTCCCTGTGAACTTACCAAGAAACTATGGTCAAGAAGCCATTCTCATTTGGAGAATGCTACTTCTGGATTGTGGAGACCCCTCGAAATGGTTTAAATTATAGTTCAACCTCAAATTTCTGCTAGGAGAATGATAGGTCTGTACAGATTCTTCACTAATATTTCTTCTTACAATACACATAATCATTCATTCCATAAATGTATAATTAGTGTTCATTACATCTAGTGAATGCGAGAACGAACATGACGTAGTTTCTGACCTCAAGGGCATTTACAAAGAAAACTGCACTTAAATATGATTCTTCCTACAGTAAAAGTATACACAGGATGCGGGAAGGAGATTTAACTGCTCGATGGTTGAGAAACATTCCTAAAAGTGCTTCCAACCTATAAGTCTAAGGCAGTAAGGTAGAAGGTCAAAGATAAATCTTCTAATATAGAACATCATGAACACAAGAATGGAGGTTTGAAAAAATACAGTAGAGGCCTCATTAGTTAGTGATTGCTACAGTGGCGCCCTGCAGGAATTTAGGAATAGAGGAAACAATTTTTTCCTGTGAAAGTCCAACCGTAAAATTAAAATTTAAAGGACCATATATAGGCAAAGTATACAAGGAACACTGTATGACTTCCAAGAAAAAATGCCTGAATTTTCCTTGAAATTTTTAGTAAACATAAAGAAAGCGGGGATTTAGTCTGCCCTGAAAATACAGGGCAAAGGAGATGCAAGGAATAAAATGTTGACAGGCACAGTGCTTCTTAGTTGAGTAGACAGTTTCATCAATGGACTTCAAGAATTCCAGTCTTTTTGAAAAGTGGTGGCTGAATTAATGTAATGCAACTGAGCGCTCAATTCTCTTCATTCACCTTGTTTGATTTTATTTCCAATAAACAATCTGCTGACCTGATTTGGCTTCACATTTAGATTTTCCTAAAATGATAGAATGCACTAATCTTGTCAACCTCAAGTTTTCTTTCCATTTATGAATATAGATCACATCACATATTAAGATACTACCTTCTACATAAAGAGAATGTGCTGATCATGTCAAGTGTAGTTCTCTTGTCCTTATGTAGAATATATTACTCATATGAAAATATTACATTGCTATTTTTATTAAATGGTTTCATTATAATAAAGCTACATAATCTTTATTCCATCTTATCACAAACTTCTCATTTCTCCTCACTTAATAGTAAGGGCCATTAATTTTTTGTATATGATTTGCACATAGTAATAGTTTATATATAGTCATGTGTCCCTTAAGAATGAGGGTATGTTCTGAGAAACGTGTTACTAGGCAATTTCATCATTATGCAAGCATTGTAGAGTGTATTTACAGAAACCTACATGATATAGCCTACTATATGCCTAGGCTATAATGGTATAGTCTATTACTCTGAGGCCACAAATCTGTACAACATGTTACTGTACTAAATACTGTCAGCCACTGTAACATAATGGTATTTATGTATCTAAACATATTTAAACATATAAAAGGTACAGTAAAAATATGGCATTATAATATGATAGGACTACTGTTGGATATGTGGTCTGCCATTGACCAAAATATCATTACACAGTACATGACTGTAAATGCATGTAATTATATATACGCATATAATTTTATATAAAATCGTATATTTTTCTAACATCCAAAAAAGTTACATGATATAGAATACATTTTGTATGAATAAAATCATATGTGAAATGATGGTGGTTTATATATGGTTTATATAATGAGAGGATACTCAACATTATCAGAGAATGGGAGACCTGGCTTAGAAGATAAAGGAGACAAGACAAAGCAGTAATAAGAGCTCATTTAAGGTATGAAATCATAAATTTAAAATATACCAGATATTTAATTTTTTAAAATTTTTCAGCTGTGATAGTCTATATCATAAATTGGTGGATATATGACAATTCCACACTCAGATGGCTCTGCTTGCAATGTCAGTTGATGGTACTTGATCAGGTACCCAGTTTCTACTCTTCCAGAAGCACTCTAGGAGTGGCTTTTCAAACATAATATGTGGTTTTACAGTAGTAACATAGGGTTTTATGCTATATCTCTCCTGTCTGGACTTGCCAGAGACTCTATGCAATGTCCTCCATGGATATCTATAGCACCATTGGAACTGTAGGGTCATATGGCCCAAATAGCAGGAAAGCATACTTGTAAATGCTGCAACACCCAACTCCTGTTTGAGATGTAAATCAAAATTCTCAGCCTTCACTTACTAAATAGTCCAGAGCAGTATTGGTAAGTGTGATATGTGGGGAAAAAAACAAATGGATTATTTAAACAGGGCAACCACTCCCTTTGTATCCTTTTAAGTCTTTGAGAATGGCACTAATCTCTGAAATTCTAATGGTGTTGTTGCCTCTGATTTACTATTTGGGCCCACAGAGGAAATTTTAAGAGCTTCCACATGGTTCTTCTATCACAATGACTCATTCCACAGATCAGAAACCATATAGAGAGTTTTAGCAGCTGCTATGAATATCTATCCTAATTATGCATTCAGGAATAAGATGAACTTGGGCCATGCTTTATTTATTACTTGGCTTCCATTTGCATCCATTCTATTTAATAATAACAGGACCATGAAGATGTTTTGGGACTGCTGCTATCAACGTTAGCTTAGATGCTATATACAACAACTTGAAGTACCTGAGTATTATTATACTTTGGTTAATAGGTACATGTCTCTTTGGAAACTGATTAAATTGTACAACACTTACTGGGAATTCTTGCAGTAGTGTTTCAGGGTTTCTTTCTGAAGAGGTTCCAGTTTCCAATTTGACTGATGGGCCCTGAGTTTGATGAATGGCTCAGGTCTAGAAACTAGTGCAGCAGGGACGTGTCCCTGCTTGTGCTATGCTGAGACCTCATCCTAGCTATTGAGGCTAGGATGAGGAGGTAGGTATAAAGAGAGGTAGATAGCTCTTGAGAAGAAAAGTATCATCAGATGAGACAATCAAATCAAATGAAGCCTTCACACAATTGCTAAGTAATGAGATGTTACTTCTTCTACCAAGAAGGAAGGGATTCGTTTTCAAGAGAATCTAGGTATTATAGATTTCATATGCATCCAGCTTAATGTTCCAAGTTGCAGAGTTCCAATCTTTCCTTATCTTTGGCATAAACCTGCTGGTATTCAGTCTCTTTAGTTCTGGCCACCTTTACTATCAAATATTGGTTTGCACTAGGAGATGAAGGTCTCTTTAAATGCTGGCATGGAGCCCTTCTGGATTTCAGAGCATGCCCTGAGAAGGCAGTTTGCTAATCTGAGCCTTATGTTCTCCTTCAAGGATTTTAGAGCACTTAACAAAAGCCAACCTACTCCACGATCTTTTGAATTCATATGTTCCAAGTACTAGGACTTTTGCATAAGCCAGTGCTTTTTCATTCCACCTCTACCTGGTCTTGGTTTCACCCTGCACCAAACATTATTATCATCACCTCACTTACAACCAGCAAAGTGATCCTTGTTTCCATATCACTGACAAGTGATCCATCTTCAGAATCCAATGCTGAGGATCTGCTTTCAAGGGTCACTTCCAGCACTAACTGCCTTTATTTGGGTTCCCCCCTAAAAACAGACCCTTAGTCAAGCACTTGGGTTCAAGTAGTTTCATGAGGTGATTCCAGAAAGCACAAATGAGGAGTGTGGAAAGAAAAATGGAGAAAAACCAAAATAAAGCATGTTATTAAGCCAAAGATTGTTTGAGTAGTTGGAACTCTATCCACTGGGGAAAAAAACAAACAAACAAAGAAACAATGAGAAAATAAGTCTAAGAACTGTTCCATAACAAGAGAGTAAGGCTGAGATATTTATCTACTAACTCTGATCCACAATTATTTGAGGGTTGCCCAAGGTGTTTAGCTCCTAGCATTTCCAAGTTGTTCCTGGTGAGGCACACCAAACTCTGACCCAGAAGAGAAAGCCCTTGGCCAAAGGAGAAAAGAGCCACAGAATGTAGAGGGGTACAGATTTTAGAATGCTGTGAGGTAGAACCAGGTGGGCTGAGAGGATATGTGGAAGCATTTGCTACATTAACGATGGCTGTAATTTACAGGCTGAGGAGGTAGGTACAACCCTGGTTGTGAAATGCCTTAAATGATATGCCAAGAATTTCATCCCTAAACTTATGGAAGGACACTATAGAATAATAGCAGAAGTGTGATGGAATTGAATTTTCATTGTAAGTAAGTCTAATAGCCTTATGGAAAATAATCTGAACAGGTTAAGACTAGAAGCAATGAGACTAGATAGGAAGCTTCTATATTAGCACAAGTTGGAGATCATAAAGACTTCATCTAGGGTGATGAAAGAGTAGATATGCCTTTACTTCAAATAAATATAAAGAGTCTAAGAACAAAATAATTATACTAAAAGGTCAAGTTGAAAGAAAAGCACATGTTTTTAGGATTATTTGAAGTGTACAGTAGGAAAAGACCAAGAAAGAGAAATTGTCAGTTTTCTTACTGTTCATTGTGTTCTTCCATTTTCAACAGGTCTGATTAAATTACCCAGAACTGTGTTTTTTAAAATGTGATATGCATACACACAAACTGAAGATCATATTACTATGCCAATTCTCATTTAGGAGATCTGGGGAGGGATTTGTGAGTCCCCATTTTTGACTTCTCAGGTGTTTCTTATTCTCTTGGTCTGAGATTGCACCTTTAGTATCAAGACCACGAAGTATTTTAGGATGGCCTCATCTGCTCCTATCCAGACTTAGAAACAAACAAGGGTATATTATGAATGCCCCTCTGTCCTTATCCATGCTTATGTATCTATGTCACAGAATTACCTATTCTTTAGGGTACACATAGTTGAGGCAAGGTGATTTCCTACCAGTCTAATTTGACATCAGGGGCCTGTATTAATCAAGATACCAAGACTCAGAGTAGCTCTGACACCTTGCCAAATTCACAGAATGTGCTGTCATGGGTTGAATTGATAATAACTAAGTGAGAGTTGCAATGAAACTCTACAGACCAAAAACTGAAATGTGGTCAAAGTCTCATTCAAAGGAAAATGTACTATCTTAAATGCACTCATTAAAGACAAGGAAAAGAAAATGAATTGTGTTTTTAACAAAAAGGCCTAGGAAAAGGACTGAAATTGGTATCAATGACAAAAATAGGAATAGATTTTAAAATGTAAGAATAAGAATATTTTGAAAAAGAACTAAGGGACTGTAATTACCCTTTCATATATTAAAATATACTATTAATCTTAAATATTTAAAATACGTGGTATTAGCACAATGAAAGACAAATGGATTATGGAAACTAAATAGTCGTGCAACACAAAGGCATAAGGGAAAAGATTGACATTAGACTACAAAAGTAAAACTCAAACATGACTAAAAGTACCATTAAGATGTTAAATTATAAGTGACTAAAAGAAGAAATTACAATGTATACAACAAAGGATTAATATTCCTTATATATCAGAAATTCTTAAAAATAGAAACTGAATAGAACAAAAAAAGGATATGGATCGTCAATTCCCAGGAAAAATGTAAATGGCTATTTAGCATGTAAAAAATGTTTAATCAGAGAAGAAATTTGGGAAATGAAGATTAAAACAACAATATAAAATTTTCCTTCTCAGTTCAGCCAAAGTTTAAAGATTTGAGAATTTCAAGTTTTAGCAAGCAGAGAGGGAGGACTTTTACTACCACTGTGGAAGGTAATATTGCCATATGTATATTAAATTTAAATATACATTCCTTTAACTATGTACTGGTACTGTCTGATGATTAATCTAGAGAAATAACACCACAAACACAGGGCATGTTCAAATATGTTCATAATGTTTTGAAAGTAAAAAATCAGAGAAAACTTAAAGTCAAAAATGAGAGAAGTGGTTAAATTAACCGTGGCATTTTAAAACAATCAGAACTAATATATTGACAGGGAAACGTCTCTAAGATCCCATGTTGTGTCAAATGAAGAAGTAATAAAAAAAGGGCCAGCACGCTTATATATATGCATATACCTATTCACAAATATATGTGCATATATCTGTATATACATGTATTCATGCATTGGTGTGTATATATTTAAGTATATATGTGTATATATGTGTGTATAAAGAAATTTAACTGGTAATAGTCCACAGAATCCATCAAATGATAACAGAGAAGGCTATGATTTAGAATATTTGATGGTGCCAGAAGTTAGCAAAAAAGACTATTTGCTTTCCCTATATTTTTAATGTATAATTACCTTGAGAATTCTTAGTATCATAGATTCTGAAGAGACTGGCAGTCTTGGCAGCTGTAAGCATATTTCTTTAGTATGTGTATTTATTTTAAATGTATGCTTAATTATGTAAGTCATAAATAGACACCATTTGACTAGAAAAATCTGGGAAGAATTTTATTGGTCAGTGGAATCACCTCCTCTCCCCATGACATGCAACCCTCCCTTCAATCATAACACACATTACCTGCCCTGTACCAATTTCAACTGCAAACAGATATTTTGTAAATGCCACATCCTTTTACACTAAGTGCACTAACTCCTCCATGTAACACCATGACTTTTCTCATAAACAACTAACTAGCAGAAAGCAGAAGGTGAAGAGAACTTCATCAGCACCAGGAAGAGAGTTTGCAACACTGACTTTTCACTTTGACCCAAGAGATCTGATCTTATTCAATACTATTAAAAATAGGCTATGAACAGCTTCCATGATATCCTATCGAAATTTCCACATCTTAAATTTAGTACTATTTATAATAAATATATACCTGTCACCATTCTACCATTCAGCCTATCTGCAGAGATGCTATCTTGGAGGTGTTCCTGACTAACAAAGTTTTGCAAACTTGCTGGTAAGTCAAAGGTAGCGTGACTTGCCGTTTTTCTCTAACAATAAATGAGGGAATAAGGGCAGCTTCAGTCTTCTTAATAGTTAGCATAAGAGTTCTGTAAGATTATTAATATTACTACTCAAGGACATATTGGTGATGATTATCTTGAGTTGAGGAATGTCTTTTCAGGCATTAAACCAAAGGCAGAAACAAAGAAATGAGTGAATTTCACTATATAAAAAAGTAAGAATTCCTATAACAAAAAAGAAAAAAACCTCAATCCTTAAAATATACAAATCAAACCCAAAATCTTGATTTCCGAATACCACTCTTCAATAAAAAGTTACCATGGCTCCCTGGAAAAATAACTTATCTAATACTGGAAACAAAGAACAATACAAGATAAGCCATCTTGTTGTACCAGAAAGTAAGGAAGTGGTCAACAGTTGGGGAAATAAATAGTGGTATGTCAAAAAGGACAAAACAGCCAATAGCTCCCAATAGCTCCCAATGGCTAAGCTGGAACAGTTTGAACAATAATAACCACATCATTGAATTATAACTGAAAGAATGCAATAAATATCCATGAGTGCATATTGGTATAGATAAAAGATTTGCTAAGTAAATAGGAGTACAGGAAAGTTCCCCAGCTGCCTTGTACTGGACCCAGTTCTTATCCCTTTCTTGCTTGTAGTTCTCAAGAATAAATGTAGAAGGTACTGGGAATGCACTGAGATAAGGCGGAACTGCCTGACACAGCTGGGGGTCTCAGTCCTGTCCCTCCTAGGGAATGTAACATCTTGAGTTAGAGAGGGACAGCCCACCTGGGGTGGGCTGCCTTTTTGGGGTTCCTCAGCCGTGGTGTAAGTGGGGCACACACAGTCAAGCCTCCATCTGTCCTAGGCAGCTTTCTTGAGCCCTAAGGGACTGGCTCACAATGGGTCCTGGGTTTCTTTTGTCCCTTTCTGTCTATAAATAATAAGTCTGTTTCATTTAACTTGTGCCTGAGTGTGTTCTGTCTCACTGGACTCACACAACTGGGTAACCAGTGCACAGTGTACCCGCTTAAAAAGGGGGAAATAGGATAAGTCTTTTTTATAGAAATTACAATTAACAACTATAGAAGGAATGAAGGAAGTAGAAAAATCCCCATTAGAACATCACGGTAATAATTTCTGAAGGCAAGATCCACTAATGAATGCTAAAATTAGTGGGTAAAACTTAAGAATAAGGATATTTGCATAATTTCATAGTATCTTCCCCAAAATACATTAAGTACTGTGGTGATTTTAACATAAGACCACAATTTTTTTTCATAGACTTGCCGCCCAATGATAAAGCTTAATTCATCTCCCCTTGAGTATGGGCTGAACTTAGTAATTCCTTTCTAATAAATAGTGTTGAAAGGGAAAAATTTCTGACTTTTCAGTGGAGAAACCTAGCTAACATGACCTTAATCAAGGTTAACATCACCAGTTTTAAGTCATGTTGATATTAAGTGCCCTCTGGCATGATGTGATGGGAAGGGGTCTTAAGAGTTAGAAATTTGGGTCTTAATCTACCTCTAATATAAAGTAAGGAGAAGAGTTAAGAGATAATAGCAGTAGTCTATATGAGAAATTATTTTTTATTTCAGAGTATTATGGGGTACAAACATTTTGATTACATGAATTGCTTTTGTACAGTTTGAGTTAAAGTTATAAGTGTGCCTATCACTAAGATAGATGTTAGGTGTGTATTTACCTGTCCCCCTCCCACCTGCTTGGTTACTGTTGAGTTTTACTACTATATGTGCATATGGGTGTTGATCGATTAGTTCCAATTAATAGTGAGTGCATGTGGTATTTGTTTTTCCATTCTTGCAATACTACACTTAGAAGAATAGTCTCCAGTACCTTCCAGGTTGTTACACAAAAGGTATTACTTCACCATTTTTTATGGCCAAAAGATAAAGATCAGAATCCAGATTTGTGAGAAATTATTGACCCTGAGCAGGAAACTTAGCCTCTCTATATGAATCTATAAAATAGAAATTATACTATTTACTGTTATCAGAGCTTTTATATGAACAAAGAACAGCATTAGGTATTAGAGTGATATAATAATTTAACATTTAGTCTGTACTTTCTTTTTGCAAAAAGAAAATGTTTAAATGAATTTGGCAGCCTACCTGAAGATGTGTGGGCAAGGGTGTGTGTATGTACACCTGTGTGTGTGTGGGGGGGGCGCGGGTTGAGACTGAGAATAGGAGGCAGAGAAGAAGCAGAAATCAAAAGACATTCTCCAGGACACCCTCATTGCCATATGTACATATGAGGTCTCTCCAGAAATTATCCAGCCATTGTTAACATAATGAGAACAATTTGTGTGACATCAATGTAACCTGGCAGCCAAGAAGAGTGGACTGTAATGTGCATGTGTGAACAATGATGACTTCACTGTACTAGTCAGTGGGGTGACAGACACCACTGCGTAAGCATGTGTACCGTGTGGCTGTAGCATTCAAAATGACTAAGCAAGTAGAGCAACAAATCTGCATCAAATTTTATGTTAAGCTTGAACATTCCTCCATGGAAACTATTTGGATGATTCAGAAGGCTTTCGGGGACAATGCAATGAGTGCAGCGCAAATAAAAGTGGCACAAATGCTTCAAAGATGGTCAAGAATCTGTTAAAAGTGATCCATTTTCTGGAAGACCTGCAACAAACAGAACACCTGAGAATGTTGAACATGTACAGGATAGGTTAAGAGATGCCGGGAAAACTGTGTGAGGTCCCAATGTGCCTACTTTGAAGGGGACTGAGGAATCATTATCCTATGTACAATGTTTCCTGTATCTTGTATCTTCTTCAATATATGTCTCTACTTTCATAGTACATGGTTGGATACTTTCTGGACAGATCTGTATGTGCAACATAATCAGTGGTTAAACAGAATACTATACTGTCACATGACCCTTCTGGTTATATAGCTTCATGATCCTCTACAGTCAGAATTCCCCAATTTATTAGATTGAAGAAGATATCACAATATACGTATAGGTTAAAAAAACAGATTTAATTCCCATTTATCCATTTAAATATTGACCTTCATTCTGTGTGGGCACCCATTGTTTTATTGGATCTTGGAGCCCATCACATTCTGATAAACTACCTCAGGCATGTCAAAGTCTTCCTTAAGAAAAATGTACTTTTATTGCCATAAACTGTCCTTTTATTTGAATGCTATTTTGCAAATATTACTCTCTCTCCTTGAACTAATCTTATCTTTCCTCTTTCTCAAAATGCAGCGTTATGATTATATTTGTATATTTTATTATTACTCTAATTGGTTTTTCCAACTTAGCAAAATTTCTCATATTGTATTATAAAGACTTTTCTTGAGGCTTAGTTTTAATATATGAGTCACATAATATTTAGTATTAGCTGCATGCCAAATGGAAGAATCTTAAAATATACCACAAAATTTGTTAGATAAACATGCTGATGTTCAAAGAAAGAATGTATAAGGGAAGACCTATATTACAAATTTAAGTATCTGAATAATCACTAATCATTCTACCAAATTTTTTTTTTTAAATTCTCTGTTGCTAATACTCTACAGAATGTTCTTTGCTGTCTTCTTCCATTAATGGTCCATTTACAACAAAATAATGTAAAAAATATTTTAGATATTCATTTCAGGTAGGGCAATTTAGCTGGGTGTCTATAATATATTCAATAATATTTCAGTTAGGAAAGAAAATGTTAATGTAATGAGACCTTTTAATTCTACTTAAAGGGTATTTTTTGTCTCTGAATATGTTTTAGAAAAGCACTAGAAATAAATTATCACAACGCTACCTACTGAGATCAGTGAACAGGTGTGTGTGATCTCCATCCTGGATGAAAATAACTAGAAAACAAGTTCTTGATAATTTATGTATTTATTTGACAATTTCCCAGTTTTAAAATTTTAGCAGTTTCTGCTTCAGAGGAAATGAAGAATTATAGGGAATGAATTAGAGAAACATGGAGACTATACTTCCCTATAAGTTATACAGACATAGAAAAATAATTTGAGATACTGGTTTGTCTTTTCTTTCTGCTGTAACTCCTTTCTTTCTCAGTAAGATAGGCTCATCTTAGAGAAGTTTGTACGTAGTAGCTCATTGTAGAGATTGTGCTTGGTTAATGTGTCATGGGTAGGTGGGGGGTCAGAAAGTAGAAAGGTGGAGGAAAGGAAGAAATAATGTGAGAGAAATGGGAAATATGCCCAAGTCTGAGGAAAGGACAAAATTGGATGCATAGAAACCAAAGTGTCTTATAGCCCATCAGGAACAGCCCCGAGAAATCTCAAGACCAAAGATGACTGCATGCAATCTAGGTAAGCTAGACCCTGGTCCCAGGGCTCTTGACATCTGCAAAGATGTTCCATGCTGGAGTGTGGTAAAACAGAAGTAGAGCTGCATGGATCATGTGGGACCACAATGGCTCAGAGTAGAGAGTAAGAATGTTCTCAGCTACCTAGAGGCACTGAATATGAAAAGAGCTCTTGCCCTGCTTATTATCGTATCATTACTATCAAACTAGCCTTGTGAATTCTTATGTAATTCCCAAGACATGAGAGTGCCTCAATCTCTAGCTCTGATTTATAAAGAACTGGGGCATTACTTAAGCCTTTGAATTGGCAAATAAGACTAATAATATCTTCACATGTTTTTATAATCACAAATTAAGTTTCTAAGTTTTTCCTACTGTTTCTTATTCTTCATTTAATGGTAATTATTAGGGACCGAATATTTGTGTCCATTCAATGTTTATGTTAAAATTTAATCTCTAATGTGATGGTATTAGGAGATGAGGCTTTGGGGAGGTGATTAGGTCATGAGAGGAGAGCCATGATGGATGAGATTAGTATCCTTATCAAAGAGACCCCAGAGAGCTCCCTTACCCCTTCCACCATATGAGGACACAGGCAGGGGTCATCTGTGAACCAAGAAGCAGGCCCACACCAGACACCAAATCTTCTGGTGCTTTGATCTGGGAATTCCAGGCTTCCAGAACTGTGAAAAATAAATTTCTGTTTTACAGAAGCTACTCCCCTCCATAGAATTTTTGTTATAGCAGCTGAAATGGACTAGGATAGAAATAAACACCTCAGGTACTCATCATGGTTCCGTTGAACAACAGATTTCTCTTATTGTCCATAACTTATCAACCTATTTTCTAAAATTTTAAAAGTTCTATCTTTAACACACACATACACACACACATAGCCTCTTCAGTTTTTTCTTTTTTTCCTCACTGCTCCTGCACATGAGCTATGTGGATTCATTTCCCTTTAAATTGATGGACACTGACAACAATGGGCCTGTTTATGTCTTTGCAGTGGTACTTTCCCATCCATTTTAAAGTTAATGCTGTGTCTACCAATGACTCCTTTCCTGTACTAGCACTCCCTGGTTTAACAAACCAAGTCATTTTTTTTTGTAACATTAATGATGTTGCTATTATTAAAAAGAAATCTTAGTGAAAGAAATTCCTCTTAGAGAAGGATTAATGAGCTTTACTGTGTTTGGCTGCTAGGAAAGGGAGCACATGGCTTCCATCCAAGCAGAAATCTTTGGCTTACATATTTGAAGTTTCAAAGATTGAAGAAACAAAATTAATAACTTTCCATCCTAGAAAGTTATTAAAACTAGTATGTCTGTCTATATTCTCTTTAATATGTAAGAGGTTAAATGGTAGCTGCCTGATCTCTAGCATCACAATGTATGTTATTGTTATTTGCAATGGAAAAATTCTCTAAGCATTCATTCATTTATTTGTACAATAAACATTTATTGAATTGCTATAACAAGAAAGGTATTATTCTAACCTTAGATGCTTAGAATAGCAAAGAGGCCAGTTGAGAATATTAGATGAGGTCAGAGAATTAGACAGGGTCAAATCACATACAATGGCTTCATAGGCCATCATAAAGAGGTAGGTTTTAAGTGGGGAAGCTACAAAAGAGTTTGGGCCAGAGGAGCATTGTAGTTTTACCTAATAATTAAAAGGATCACTCTGTCTAGTTTTGAGAGTAGACTCAATGGAGGCAAAGTTTAAAAAAAGTCAAGGTAAGAGGCTTTATAGTAATCCAAGTAAGATTGAGTTTACTGGCTTGAACAAGGTGGTAGGTGTGGGTATGGTGAAGAAGGATTGCATTCTGGATAAATTTTAAGAATTAAACTAACAGCATTTACAGATATATTTGAATTTGATGTGAGATATGAGAGAACAAGAAGAGTTGAAGATTACTGCAATCTCTCTGAGCTGATTAAAGAAGAATGGAGGTGTTATTTACAGCTCTTTACTGGGATAAAAATCAGGAATAGTTTTTAAACATGTTGATCTGAACTACCAGTCATCCTAGTGAAGATGTCAAGTAGAAGTCAGATATAGAATCTTAAGTTCAGTGGTAAAGTCTAAGAGAAAAATTTAGATTAATATCTAAAAATGTAAGCTTGGGAGATATCAGAGTATAAAGCATATCTAAAGCCATTAAGATGAATACAATGACTAAAAAGTGACCATCAATGTGCAAAGGAAAGATCTGAGGTGCAAGCTCTGAGACCTCCAATATTTAGAGGTAAGCAAGATCAAGACCACCAAGCAAATAAAACAAGAAGTGGAAAATGAAGATAGAAGGAAAATATAGGGAAGTGTGGTGTTCCATAAGTCACATCTATGAGAGTGTTTAAAGGAGGGGAGAATACTTACCTATGCCAAATGCTGTGGCTAAGTCAAGTCAGACAAAGACTGAAAATTGACAACTGAATCTATCTGGGGGTCACAGATGACCTTGACGAAAGCAGTTTCAGTGGGGTGCTGGCATAAGCCTGATTAGGATGCCTAGAAGACAGCAGAGAATAAGAGAAACTGGAGACGTTTCTCACAGTATTGAGAAGCAAGGCCCAAATGGAGATTTTGCCATTTACTAAAATATCTACATACAGGAAAAATTGAAAAGAAAATCCACCAGTCAGAAGCCAGGTGACAATGTCACCTTGGGTCCCAACATAACTTTTTTTTCTAAGTCCTCCTTTATATGTATGTACAATACCCTGCCTTTCCAAAAATTGTTTTAGGATCCACAGGAAGGGGGGCCCTTTTACTCATACATCAAGCAATATTTATGTAAACATATGTAATATTTATATAAAATATTTATGTATCAATTATATACAATCTGATATAAATTTTTTGTATTTATATATTATACATAATAGATTTTGATTTCTTTATGAGAGAAATTTTCTTTGAAAGAAAATTCTTTTGAAACTGTTGCATAGTAGGGAGGCAAAAAATAGGAAGGTAACTTGAAGAGAACTGAGGGTAAATGATTTCTTAAGATCAGAGAAATTGGATCATATCAACATGACTGAATTTCTTCCATCTTAAAAAAATATTAGTAGAGAGAGTAAAACAGATGTGCAAAGGGAGATTTGTGAGCTTTTACAAAATTCTTTCTTAAAATATCTGCTTTGGGTAAATGCCTAAAGACTGCCCTAGATAAAAACAAGTCTACTGCTCTGTGAACCCACAGTATCTTATAGTTCCCTAATTTTAGTTTTTATCACACTTAGTAATTGATGCTTACATATGTAACTTTCACACTAAATTCTATAAAGGCTGAAACCAAATCTATCTCGCTTACTTAAGGATCCTCAGCAAAGGTATAGAGTAGTTGCTTAGTAAATATTTTTGATTAAGTGAATAAACAAATAAGAGAACTGAAGAAATAAGTCTGAACTATAAAGGCTAAAAACTTAATAGCTAAAATACTTAAAAAGTTCCACAATTTATTAAAAATTATTAGGGCTGGGTGTGATAGCTCACACCTGTAATCCTGGCACTCTGGGAAGCTGAGGCAGGAGGATTGCTTGAGGCCAGGAGTTTGAGACCAACCTGAGCACGAGCGAGACCCTGTCTCCGCAAAAACACAGAAAAAATTAGCCAAGTGTGTTAGTGTGGGCCTGTAGTCCCACCTACTTGGGAGGCTGAGGCAGGAGAATTGCTTGAGCTCAGAAGTCTGGGGTTGCAGTGAGCTATGACGACACCACTGTACTCCAGCTAGGGCAACAGAGTGAAACTATCTCAAAAAAAAAATTGGACAAAAGGAAAAAAAATCAAACAATGAATTCAGAGTGTTGACCAATAGTACATAGTACATACAGTAAAATTAAAATTTATTCATCTTAGAAAAGTACAACTCATAGGTGGAAGAATTATTGGTAGATTTTTATAAGAGAAAGATCTGCTTTTGCAAATTATTTCTTCATACAGAGAGATAACTAATCATTCACTGTTATCTATTTTAAATTATTGTTGGTGCTTTATTTCTTCCCTACCTACTTTACATGTTTTATTTTCAGTGCATAATAAATAAATATTATTCACTATGACCCCATTATGGCAGACTGCTAGTCATTTCCCAAAATATGTTTTCTTCCTTCACAATAATAGATTTGCTCAAATGCCTACCAGACACTCTCAATCTCCAGTTTTCCATGTGGCCATGCACCTAAATTCTCATCATTCTGTATCAGTAGAAATAATGTAATGCAGTCCCCAAGAAGGTCCTTAAAAGAGTAGGGTCCCTGACCCATTGTTCTCTTTCAGCCCCTTCTGTTAGCTGAAATGGCGATGACTTCCATCGCAACCTTGGAAGCCCCAAATTAAGCCAGGGTATTAGTTTTGTATTGCTGCTGTAACAGATTATCACAATTTAGTAGTTTAAAATAACATAAATTTATCATTTTATAGTTCTTGAGGTCAGAAGTCTAAAATTAGTCTCACTGAGCTAAGTCAAGGCATCCACGGGGTGGGGGTGGGGGGTTCCTTCTGTATGCTCTAGGGCAGAATCCATCTCCTTGCCTTTACCAGCTGTGAAGGCAACTTGCTTTGCTTGGTTTATATTTTCGTGCTCTATCTTTAAACCCAGCAGCATATCATCTCCAGATGTCTCTCTCAATATCTGACCTCTGCCTCCATTACCACATTGCCTTCTCTGACTCTGACATTCCTGCCTCCCTCTTATAAAGACCCTGGTAATTCCACTGGGCCCAACTGGATAATCTAGGCTACTCCCGTCTCAAGATCCCTAACTTAAATCACATCTGCAAAATTTCTTTTACCATGTGAAGTAGCCTATTCACAGGTTCCAAGGATTAGGATGTGGACATCTTTTTAGGAAGCATTATTTGTCCTACCACAGTATCCAACAGCCTGAGTCCCTAAGTGCTGTCACAGAGCAGAGCTGCCCACCAATGTAAGAATACTTATTTTGCAACTAAAGGCACCTGCTCAAAGGCACATTTCTTTGTTCCATACACCATTGAATTTTGTAGTGGTGTGGCGGTCACTTTGTTACATCAATCTAGCCTACCTAAGGTACCTGTTTCGTAGTTCTGTGTACCATGGCATGGAATATTTAGAATTGTTAATGTGATTAAACACAGAAATTTGTAATATATTATTTATGTGTAAGCCATTATCCTATAATAATTTAGCATTAACTTTGTTAATTTGTAATTTGTTCTTACTGTTTATTTTCTAAGTAAATTTTATTTAGGTGAAGATCAAAAAAAAGTCACCTTAGAAATTAGATATAAAGTGAGGCTATGGTCCTGTGTAAGTGTCAGAATTGATAATCTTGACCCTTGGATTCCAGATGGATCATTAAAAAAAAAAATCTTGCCAGTTATTCTCTAACTTCATACTGTGCACTCCATCTGTTACCCCACTGGCTTTGGTTCGGGGCTGCTGGTCTGGCTCACTCTCCACTACTCCTCAGAGATAAAACTCAGCTGACATAAACACATACTATATGTAAGAGTATGTACTCAGTATATATGTTAGAGTAATTCTAGCCTACCTAGTCTAGTAAGCACAAAAAAACAACTAAACTAACCACCAAAACCTAAGTCTTGGAGGCATACATTGTGTGCTTGCATATTTGTTTTAAATTTGGGTTAGAATTCAGATCCAGAGCACTTATGAATTTTAGCTGGAAAGCTATTGAGTTTATAATAGAAATTCTTAACAAGCATATATAGTCAAAAGGCATAAGAAATGTCTGGAGTTAGAAAGCCAGTCTCTAAGAGATAAACAGAATTGGGTTTATTACTAATGTATATATAATAATTTAGTGGGTCAGCTCAGTGTCTCATTCAAAATTACGAATTATGTGACAAAAATCATTGTTTTGAAAGCTTTAAGTTTTCAAAAATATATGTATGTTCTTATTTTTACTAACAAGAATACTCAGATAATATAACAAAGGTAATATGATTCCATTCTAGACAGTGAGGTCTTGAATATCCTGCATCCTGCACATTTCCTGGCCCATGGCATGTTTCTCATAAATGTAACTAGTTATCTTAACTAGAGACTTTATAGTTAAATCTGTGACATTCACTATGACAGTAAATGAATTATAGGGTGGCAGGTTAAAGAGGTGACATACTTATTCATGCCCTGCACTATTTATTATAGGAATAATTACAGGGTTCTTGACCTACTTTATGTTCTGCTATTTCATGCCAGATGTATGGTTGAAATGCAGACGGTATGAAATAGAACAGTTAGAACACAATTCAGAAGAAGTTGCACATTCTCTGCCACCAATTTTTTTAGAAAGACTATCCAAAGACAACACCTGCAGGACTGTAGTTTTTGTCACTTTTTCTGCCTTCTCCTAAAACATACCTCCTTTAGTGTCAACCTTCAGCTCACACAGGCTTAGTGAGTTATTTAAAGTATAAAATCCATTTTCTTGAAGAAAGGAAATCTTTACATATAAAATATGTTAAGAAAGGAAATCTTTATATATAAAATATAACCAGACCAAGAGAGTGACAGATATAGCAGGGATGCAGTCACTAAATAGGCTTTGTCCACTATTGGAATTCAGCAGTGACATTTACAACAGACTAGGGTTGAGGGAGGGAAGGGAAGGCAATAATGAAGACAAAATGAGGTTTGACTGGGAGCCGGTGTGCTGGCACAGGTCCAAGGATTCCCATTTTAACTCCATGGAGCTGCAAGCAGTGGTCCTCTCTTCACCCTGGGATTCATAGCTTTGCTACTAAAGTGAAAATGTGCCCTGAGGGTTGATGAACGCACAGCTTTGGTAATTCTAGAATGTACATGATGGAAGGGAATGTCAGGAGACAGCACCCTTGGCACAAATATTAGTGACTTCATAGAGAATACTGCCTCAGTGGTGTAATCAGAGAACCTCAAGTGACTTTGTTATCTGTCATCAATTGAAACTAAGGTGAAGAAGATGATGGGTTCCAATGGTAGTAGAAAGACTCTTCATGAACTCAAAGAAGGTATGTCCAAGGACTCCCAGAAATAACAGGGTGAGCATTTTAGGAGGAGAACGGTTCAAAGATAAGCAGATTAAGGTAAGAATTGAGCTGGAACCCATTCTACTAAGTGAAGTATCTCAAGAATGGAAAAACAAGCACCACATGTACTCACCAGCAAATTGCTATTAACGGATCAACACCTAAGTGGACATATAGGAATAACATTTATCAGGTGTCGGGCGGGTGGGGGGGAGGAGGGGATGGGTATATATAAACATAATGAGTGAGATGTACAACATTTGGGGGATGGTCACACTTGAAGCTTTGCCTCCAGTGGGGGGGCATGGGTAATATACGTAACCGTAATATTTGTACCCCCATAATATGCTGAAAGAAAACAATAAATAAAAAAAAAGATAAGAATTGGTAACATACTGGTTACCATTAAATGTAGTTTTGGGAAACGGATTCAACAGCAAGACAGACTAGAAAATTCAAGGGTAGATGGTCTTTACTAAGGATTTTCTAAGATTATGGCTTGAAAATACAATAATCAAAAGAAAATAGGAAAAAGACTTTGAGTGATGGCATTATTCTAATAAGAGAAGATCAAAGAATTTAAAACATTAAAATACAATTTATATGATTCCAATATTATCAAAAAAGCTTAAAATTTAAAAAATATAGAAAATAATTAATCAAAATTGTCTTAATCTGCAGATAAGTTTCAATCAATGTAATAGGGTTCTAGGTGGGAAACCCCATCTGTGATTTTCTCATATAATTCAGGAAGTAATAGATTTGAGCACATACAATGTTTCATTTCTTTTGAGTTATAGCAGAGATTGCTTTCTCTGCCAGAAATCCTGTGTTTCAAGTACTTTTGCAGATGCAGTTCTGTTGGACTAATTGGGAGTTCATTTCCCCCTCTGGATAGTCTAGGATTCAGATATACCAAACAACGAAGGGTAACAAATGGAATGCGCAATGTACTGTTTTATGTGCTATCAAAACTTCAACCACAATATTCATTTAGTCTAGTAAAGTATGGGATACAGGAGTCTTGACTTAAAATTTCTAAGTGTCTTGACCTCCAACAGACTTTAAAAGATGTTATCACTGACTCCCACCTTCCTGGCCACACACTGAGTTGTTGAGTGTAGCAGTTAGCCCCGACTCCCCCATATACCTGGGATATTCCCCTATCCCACTATTTTGGTAATCAAGTTTGGTTTGGAAATAGAATTAACAACAATAACAAAATAAGCAGTGTTTCCTAATGCATCATTTTTCTGTTCTTGCTCAGAGAGTGATTTCTCATATTTTTTCAACTATTCCATGTCTGATATCAAATCTTCTGGCTTCCTTGAGGCCACTTATTAAACTGTAATTCCTTTGCATCCTTCCTGTAGGAAAAATTTAATTTCTGCAGAACCACTCTTTTCCCAAGAAGGATATGATCCAAAAGCAGCGGCAAATACTGGTTGTTGCCGAATTTAACCAGGGCCATGCAGAATAGCAGAAAGCTCATTCTCAACTCCGCAGTCACCAGCAGCAGGATTTTTGGGCAAATCCCTCAACCTCTTCCCACCCCCATTTTCATATTCAAAAAAGAATTCAAATACCTGCTATGTCCACTTCAAATTGCAAGGTACACATATGTGCCTGCCCTAGAAACTGTAAAGTGCCGTAAAACTTTAGTTATGATTACTATGAATACATAATAATGTGTCCTTAAAAGCATGCCCTAGGTCAGCTGCCTTTGTATTATAACCTCCTCTCCCCAATATGTAAGATTTCTTCTGTCATGTTTGTCGGCCTGTGACTGGCAAGCAATTACAATGAGTAATTCCATTTTAGGAGAAGATAATAAAACGTGATATCGTAACTACCCACAGAGCCTCAAAAGTATTTATGTTTCCTCTAATAACCTGGTGTGATGCTGTTAATCTTGACAAAGCCTGCCTGGCAGGTGCTGGGGAGCTGAATCTTCATCTTCTCTCACTGTTTGCTGACTCTTCCATAGGGAAGACTCCAAGCTATTAAAATGCAATGGCCCTGCTCTATTTTTAATTACATTTAGTTTATTAGAGGAACAATCAGATGCATAGCAAATGCTGGGAACTGACTTTCTCTCATTACCTCAGTGGAGGCCTGGAACATTTCATCATTTACAGAATGGGTCACGGGGAGCTATTTCTTCACCAAGAGAAGTTAAAACACAATTTAAAGGAGTAAGAGAAAGGTATCTCTTCCAGAGGGATCCAATCCTTCATTGATAATTTCCCCTTTGATCTAGTTAACCTTTTTGTTCTAAAACTCATCATAAACTTTATGTAAATAAGTAGGTACCTTCAGGATGGAAACACTAAACTTTTCTCTTCCCAATCAAGTACAGAGTCACCCTGAAATAAACCATAAATGTATAATATACAATATTTGCTTTAGAAGAACGCTGCAGGTTATAAGGTATCAATAAACATAATTCTCACAGTTCTGAAGAAAATAGGCTGTGTTCCTTGGTTGGCCAAAATCAATCCACTTCCTTTCAATACACAATATTATAAAAGCTGTAATTTCATGCATTATTATGTGCAAATAGAATTTTAAAATGCCTTCCATTTTATGTATAAAGAAAAGTATATACCATAGAAGAATAATATATTTTCTACATTTATTATAAAGTTGTTTTCCAATACCATTTGTGAACTGAGTCTATATTTTGGGCAAATGGCCATTATCATTAATCACCTAGAGCAGCCAGAACATGGCAGGGTGTGAAATGGAGATTGCCTTTTTTTCCCCCTCCCTCTCCTTTTCTATTTTGAGGGTGGGATTGTTATATTGTTTTCGAACATTGTGTAGGACCGTTGCAACACTGAGAACACAGATGCAAACAGGGCAAATGATTAAAGAAAGGGCCAGGTAAGGGTCCTTGGTTTGAAAGAATTAAACATCAGGTTGTGCATTCATTTTTGTTTTGTTTTGTTTTGTTAAATAGTAAATGCTACTCTTATGAATATTTTGGTCTTTTTTTATCTCTAGGAACTCCCATTTAAAAAAAAAATTGTCAATGACCTTCCTAATAAAGTTTGCACTTGAAAAAGGAAAAACATTACATATGAAGGATTTAATTCTATTTGCATCTTTAGAAAAATTGAAAAAAGTTATTGAATATGCTCAGATTTTTGGTTTGCTTAGATATGATATCCTCTCGACTTCTGGAGATGTGGTTTTCTTTGCTTCACCTTCTTCGAATCTTTAAGCACAGAATGACAACAAATGATAGAAAATTGAGCTAAGTAGAAAGAAATTTGCAAAAAAAAATACATTTGCCATTTATTTTAATCATATCAATCCAATCCTTAAAGATACTCTTAAATGGTTTTAAGAATTAATTAATGCATTCAGTGAGTAGACAGACGGCTTCTACTGTTATGTTGTGTTAGCCACTGGATATATAGTAGGAGAGAAAACAGAGTCCTGCCTTCTGTGGAATTTATAGACTCCTGAGAATGAAACGCAACACAAAGTAATTACATTTTTATGAGTGTTGCAAAGGATATATAAAGGGAACTACTGAAATTATAACAGTTGGAGAGGGATAGGTAAGGGGAGACCTAAAGAAAGATTCTCTGAGAAAATTATATTTAAAATAAGACTAGACAGATAAGTAGAGATAGCCTATGTGAAGAAGGATGAGGGTAACGGGTTATAGGACAACTAGCCTGTGTGGAAGCCTTGGGCAGATAAAAAACAATGCCTCTTGAGGACTGAAAGAAGCCAATGTGTCTACAGCTTAGGCGTGAGTCGCCTTAGGTGGGGAGGGAGAACATAGGCAGTGGTATATGCAAGACTCCATGGGTCACATTGAGGATTTGGGACCCAATAAGGACAATGGAAAGCTATTTGAGGGATTTAAGTAGAGGGGTGACTAAATTTTATAAAGATTACTCTTGGCTTCATTTTAGGATACAGAGTGAGGACAGTAGTTACATAGATTCCTATTAATGAAGAAAAGCAAAATTACCCCTACTCTGTAAACAGTAGTTGATAATGTCACAAAGATGTATAAGCTTCAATGTTATAATTTCTGTATTCTATACCTGTACAGTGATGGTGGCTTCCCTAAGGATGCTCAGTGAAAACAGAGCTAAGTACACATATTGAAAGTAGATTAATGAAACAGCAAAATAGGGCTTAGTGGTTGTTATGAGATGAGAGGGTAAAAAAGAGTGGGGGAAATCAGGGATAGTCCAGATTTCACACTGAGAGACTAAATGCTGTTTGAGAATCCTGGAGCGAGAGCTAGTTTAGGGGAATTAGTGTATTTAGCCTTGTGATTAATAGAAAAGAACATAGAGGGATGTTCTGTGGCCTTCACAGAATTAAATGTCTGAATTCAAATTCTACAACCAAAATAAAGACTTAAGAGGTAACTGATAAAATACTGATTTTATGGATAATCTAAACTCTGAAAAAAAAGAGCATCGGTATGAGCTGAACTGACCAGAAAAGGGACATTATGAAAATCAGGTCACTTGAACTGTGCCTTGATGCAACAGTTGGCTTTGAGATGGTAGAATGAGTGAAGGGGCAGTGGGCAGTTACACTTAGTTGAAGCACAGGGTTCCTGTGGAAGGGAAGGGATATAAGAATGAGCAGTCTTGGCAAGTTCTGCATGGTCTTGAAAGCCAGAAAGAGAGGCTTGGACTTGATATAGTGGATACTATGAAATGATTGTAGAAGGAAACATGATTTTCCTGCTGATGTTCGTAGGTGGTAGGCTGGAATTGACTGGCAGATCAGACTGAATGCAGAGAATCCTGTCAACAGTATGTCTGGGCAGGATTCCAGGCATAAAATCAACATAGCTCTGCACCACAAAAGTACTAGTGGAAATGGACAGGAAGAGTATTTTTCCAAATATATTGTGAATTATTTCAAATAACCAGATAAGAATATAGAATTAAGGTAAATAAGCATCAATGCATTTACCAACCAGCTTTATTAAATTTTACACCAGTATGTTTTATTTGCTTCAGATGTTTTCAAAGAACATATATAACTGGCATTCCCTGTTTGCATTTCTCAAAGGGTAACTACTGTTGTGAATTGAGTGTTTATTGAGTCTATGCATCTATATTTTTAGTGCATATTTAGATATAAGCACTATAATTGATCATTTTGCCAGTTATACTTTATATAAATAGCAGAAGACAGTACATTTTATTTTGTAACTTTTTTTCACTCAGTACTGTATATTATATTAATACATGACATTTAGCCATGTCGATAGATATTTGTTCTTTTTAAACAATGTACAGTTTTATGTTGTAACCTGTAATATGATTTAGGTTTATATTCTTCAGTGATAGGCTTTTAGGATGTTTTCAGCTTTGGCTTATTGAAAGCGACTCCTCAACAAAAATTTTTGTATCTCCTGATGCACTAATCCTATTCACTTTCTCTATGTATTAATATATCTCAAGAAGTAGAATTTGATGGTTGTATGGTAAGAGCATCTTCTCATTAGCTATTATTAATATCCTCCAAAATAGTGATTTCCATTTCTACTAACTGCATGCATATGTCTTAGTTGATCTCCAAGTCTGTGTCAATACATGTTTTCCTCAATTTTTGCCAATCTATCAAACAATGAAATGGTTTCTAATTGCAGTTTTAATTTTCATTTCTATGATTAAAAGGGTAATATTTTCTTTATTGGGTTTCTTCCTTTGGTGTTTATATATTTTGCTATTTTCTATTGTGTTGTCTTTTTGATTTGTATAAGTCCTTTATAACTAATCTTTTGTCAGTTATCTATGTTGGAAAACTACACTCATTCCAAAGCTTTTCCTTTCAGTCTTAATAGTATCTTTTGTTGAGCATGTAAAAAATGTGGTTAAGTGTATGTGTTTGTATTTATTGTGTTTTTTAAATCTTATTTAAGAAATCCTGTCTTATTTAGATGTTTTAAGTAAAACTTAGTACTTCCCATTCAAGACCTTAATTTACCTAGAAGACATCTGATTTTAAAAATTTTAGTTTTCTATTTTCTTGTCAGTATGTATAGAACAGTTTATCAATTCATTTTGTGGTGTCAATTCTGTTAAATATGAAATAATCTTATATATGGAGGTCTGCTTGGAGATCCCTTTATGTTGTACCATTGGCATATTTTTGCTAATTTGACAGTTTTAATTATTTTAGAGCTCTGATAAATCTAGGTATCTGGTAGGCCAAGTCATACTACCTTATTCATCATCATCAAAATTGCTATGCCCGTTTTGATATTTCTTCCTACCTGTGAATTTTAGGGTTAAGGTTTCTAATTCCACCCAAAAACCTGTTGATAAATGCAATTAAATAAAATTTATATATTAATTTAATGAAAGCTCATTTTGATGATACTGATATTTTCCATTCCGTGAACAGGTACAATAATTTCCATTTATTTAGGTTTTATATTCTCCACCGTTATTTTGTAATTTTATCCTAAAAGTGTGAACATTTTGGCCAGGTTTCTTTCTGGGAAATTTATAGTTTTTATGGCTACTGTAAACTGAAGCTTATCCCCTACCTTTTCTTGTGTTATCACTGATATGGTTTGTTACTGGTATATAGCATTGTTGTATGTTGAGTTTTTATCCCAAAACCTAAAAACTTACTAGAGAGTACCAATTGTCTAATAATTTCTGAGTATAAAAATTATTTTGAATATTCTATGTAAATATTATCCACAAATAAGAACAGTTGTATCTCTGCTTTTCAACCATATTTTATATTTTGATATGATAATTTCTATATTCAATAGCTCACTTTCATATGTTTACTTTTATTGTGGTTACTGAGTTTATTTCTACTATGTCACTTTGTGTTTTCCTTCTACTTTATCTTTGCTTCCCTTAGATTGTTCATTTTTCAATATGTTCCGTCTCTGTGGTAGGTGATCTTTGAGATGACTTCCAGTGATCTTTCTTTCTGTATTTACACCTTTATGTAATCACTAACCTTTGATGCTCTTCTAATGAATAGAACGTAGGAGAAGTAATGAATGTCACTTCTAAAATGAGGTTGTACCTGTATAAAGAGACTGTGGCTTCTGTTTTGGGAGTGCTGTCTCGCTCATATTCGAACTACTTACTTTGGGGAAAGCCATGTCACGAGGCACCCCCCTGGACAGGCCCAGCCAGATCAATAAACTTGAAAGCAAATTTTCTGAGGCCCACCACAGTAATGTGAGTGAACTTAGAAGCAGATCAGATTCATCAAAGATGTGGACAGAAGTGGAGACTATTTGGCATGAACATGGTTAAAATAATGATCTTTGGATTTGGACTGGGTTGGAAGGAAAATGACAAAATGTTTCAGATATTAGAAAACTAGAATCTAAAAGACTCTTGAAGAGAATGGGAGGTCCCCAGTGAGCAAAAATAAAGGCAATTCGCACCTGAGAGAGAATGTTCAAAGATGAGAAAGTATATACAGAGATGTAATATGAAGTTTACAAAGAGCTTTAAAACAAAGAGGAAGAATCTTGCTGTAGTGACTAAGAGGAAAGTTATGTGGCGTGAATACAACATTGGGCACTGTAGATCAGAAAGGTGACATAGTCAAGGCTATTTAGCTCTTTAGAGGCTTTATGCAAATGCAAAAACCTATAAGGATATCTGCTTGAGTTTTCTGATAACTGATAGAACAAGATCTTTTGCTCATTCTTTACATCTTTTACACCCAAGTCTTTTTTACAAAATTTTCAAGTAGCTTAACAAATCTTTAGACTAGTATTGTTTTAATGAAAAATAATATTCTTAATTTGCCCAATAGAAAAGAATTCGTAAAGAATTAGACAATATATAAGGTACCTGTACATATGTATGCGTATTTGTAGTTTGTACATAATTTTTTGAAAAAGATGTGTGTTCTTTTTGAAAGGGATAATAAACAATTATTTCTCAAAACATAACACTGTGCAATCTAATGAGATGTTTCATTACTGCTAAAGTCAGCTTATCAAAGAGTGGTGGTTATAGAGAAAAACAGATAATCTCTAAATTAGGATCTTGTAATAAACTATTTAAAACTAATTTTAATTAAAACATTCAGTGCTTATTTAAATAACAAGTTTTCATAAAGAAATGCAATGTTTTGTTTTAGTGGTTTTTTCTTACATTTTGCCTATCTGCTGTTTTCCCTACAAGTTTGAATTCAGTCAATAGTTTTGGGGTTTTTATTAATAGCATAAGTTATCATTCCCTATCAATTACTATTCTTTAAAATAGAAAAATAGCATTCTCATCCATAAACTTTATCATTATCTTTCACTTTAACCATATGCTGGATGTATGTGTGTGTGTTTGAATATTTTGATTTTTTATTGCCTGGGAAGATCACAAATCTAAATAAATCAAACTAATGCTTGTCTGGTTAATGGTAAGGGTTATCAGCTTAGCAGCCAAACAATAGGATATCATGAAAATCACACGACAATTCCCTCTCAACAAAATTGTGTTGACTGAAAAAATCTGACTCTAGTTCTTATCAAAAAGCTGACATTCTTGATGTTCTTAAGTGACCTGTTCTTGTAGGATATCAGAAATTTCTTAATACAGCGTAAAATTACAGCAGGAACAATAGTTTTGTCATTTTTGCAATATCCATTTTTCATTGGTCATGTGTAACATGGTAAATTGTGATATGCAATGTTCTTTTATCTCAAAATATTTATTTCCCTATAACTCATTTACTTTATAAGCATTATGACAGGGCCCAACACCATGTATACAAATAGGAAGTAATAAGCTATTCCTGTTACTGGATAGCATTTAGTAAAATTGATTTTGAATATATTAATAATTCCATAAGAGCAGGAATTTTTATCTATTTACTGATGTGGCCCATAAAACCTAAAATAATGACTGGCAAGTAGCAGTGCTCAAGAGATATTTATTGGATGAATTGTTGAATGAACGATAGTTGACTAGCTGCCCATGCTAATTTGTTATTCCCCTCTGATCTACAATGATCATTCAAAATCTATCCAGGGGTGGGAAACCTGCAGTCTTAGGGCTACATGTGGCCTTCTGAAACAATGAATGTAGCCTTTTGACTGAATTCAAATTTTACAGAACAGATCCTTTTAATAGGGGATTTGTTTAGTGATGTTTGGATTCACAGAATTTAATATTATCTAATTGAAATATTAACTGAATCTCAAAAATATATGAAAATTCTCTAAAACTCCAGCTATCAAACACTAACAAATTATGTATACTTAACACTATGAAATTTTGTCATGTTTATGTTGTGAGGGTAAAACTGTACTGATACATATAGGGAAAACCATATTTTCTCATACTCCAAAAGACTATGTCCAGCATCAGAGTTTGACATTATGGTAAGAATTATTAATTCTTAGCCTCCATTAGGGCTCCTTGGACAAGATATATTTTCAATTGTATGTTTCTAAGCACCCAGCCAAAAGACTAGCACAGAAAATATGTTAACCCATATAGAATTTGACCTATAATCTGAGTTTAAACATGTAAAATGAAGATACTGAATTATTTGGAGTTTTGTAACATAAAAATTTGCACTTATCCATTTCAGAGACAATGCAGTTTTAGGGCCTTTAATTTATATATCTAAGCTGAAATGTGAAATTTGTTACTAAATTAAAATGTAAAAATGTTGGAATAGAGAAGAAACTCATATATACTTAGTGTTCACTGTGTTTACTATGTGTATTGTTCTGTATCTTTATATATATATATATGGAGAGAGGGAAAGAGAATGTGTGTTTTGCAAAGGTTCACAGAATTTTCTCCTGATCACTTCAGCTAATCTAATGAAGGAGTAAGCATTCAGCAATGACATGAAAATCATACCTTCAAACAACATTACTGACTGGTGACAGAGCTATAGAATTACGTGAATTTATGAATGTTTATTTACTCCATCACCATTTCAAACAATTTAGAAAGGGCAAATACAGCAGAACCTTGGAAAAGAACTTAAAAATAAATCAAAATTTTAATGAAACTTTAGAGAAGCCATCAGTTGGAGTACAGACTGAAATGAAACTTGATGACAACGAAGACAGACAAGATTGAAGAAAAAACTATTGGAAATAGGAAGAAGAGCAAAATGCTGTGAACTTAATCAAATACAAGTCCCAGATGTGAGTAATCAACACACTCATCGGCATGGAGAGGCATTGCATAGGAAATGTGTTACAGCTGCCGGTGCTAGTGGAGCTGGATTCTCTTCTCACCGGGCACATACCTCATTTTATCTGGTGCTAACACCCCTTTCATAGTCGAAAGAAGATAGTTATTTAGAGAACTAAGCCTCTAGCCCTATCTGTAAGTAGTGGACACAGACCTTTGGCAGAATCTGCCTATACTTCCTGAGAGCTTTTAGTCACAATTATATGTTGCCCTTCCAAGACATTAACGTTTAGACTCACTTTTCCTTAAGCCAGAAACTTAATTTTCATTGTGATTGCATTGGATAGATATATTAATATATAATGAAAGTAATATGCAATTAGTAAATATCAATTGCTTAAATATCTCTTGCTTAAAGGGGGACTATTAGCCAGAAAATGTAAGATATATTATTGAGGTTTCCCTCACTGCAACCATGGAAAATGCCCAGTAGCCTTGACAATGATCATAAGTTATTAGCCCTACCAGTTCCACAGAAAAGGATACATTATTACACAGCAGGGCCAGGGGAGCAAGGACCAATTTTCCTGAGGCTCCATTATAACATCCTATGACACAGAAATTCCACTCATAAGAACATTATCTTAAAGGAAAAAATCAGTAAAGCAGGCAAAGCCTCTTGTATATGGATAACTATTCCGATGTTTAGAGTGGAAACAATGGAAACAAATTTCCTGCAAACAAAAGAAATGGGTTAAGTTATTGCACATTTACATTTAGATGCAGCCACTTAAAACAAGGTTTTTAAAAATAATCATTAACATAAAACACATAAAATTAAGTGAAATTTCATTACATAAAACTCAATAGGAATAAAACATTAATTTTGTAGAAAAATATACAGTATATGCAATAAAACCTTAATATTTCTAAAAAATGTGATGTCCCTTTTTCTAGGAAATCCACTTGAGTGAGCTCAGTTTCATGAATGTAAAACAAGTCCTGGCTATTACATTGAAGAAATGTGTGAGGCTAATATTTACCTGACTGTTAAATGATGATATTTAGGCTGAGAATATAACATAAATTATGTACTTTTTTTTTTTAAGCAGTTTCATCTCTAAATTTTTTTTGTTTTTTCTTCTTTGAAAAAAATGTTCTTTGCTGTTTAAATATTTAGAATATTCTATGCCTGGATGTTCAGTTTATTCTCCCGTAGATAAATGTGTGTGAATGCATATGCGTGCACGTGTATATGCACACACATCTTTGTTTAAGCAGTTGCTCACAGAAAAATCTGGAATTGAGATATTAAGAACAAGATTAAGGACATGAGGAGATACAGGAGTGACCATCTCATGCGGGGGTAAGACTGATGAAAGGGATGTCACTGGAGTACTGAGAAGCTGTATATTCAGGTTTGTCTATGACATTATAACTCAATACATACTGCTGTGAGATGGAGTGTTTTAATTGTCCTATATGGCTAGAGAATTGGAACGCAACAATGGGTACAAGAGAAGTTCCTCTTAAAGGGGATTTTTAGTTACACTATGTTCATATATATTGTCTTAGGATCTAGCAAATCCTGGTATAGGAAATCAGAATTGTGAAGGTAAACCTTAAGCAGTAAGAAAGGAATTCACTCTGCTTTTTGAGAGATTTTCAGGAGTTTGGAAAGACAGGTTACAATCTCATTAAAATAAGGAGAATTGTACTTTGGCATAGAGTGGCAAACAGCTAGGCAGAGAAGCACCTGACCAGGGTTTCCTTCAGCATAAGCCATAGGTCCCCAGAGTAGCCAACTCTAACAGAACTTTATAAATTATTCTCTATGCTTTACTTCCCAGTGTGCATTCCTGAACCTTAGCAGGGTTTTGTTGTAAGTGTCAAGCCACTCCAGTGCCATAAGAAATTAAAGAAAGGGTCTGCCCTGCTCTTGGGCTGGAGAGGCACAGAGTAAGTACTCTCCCCTCTCTCAAGGTCAGTGATAGCAGAGGAGCCAGATTAAAGGATAGGATTTTTAAGCAGTTGTTTGGGGTTCCAATTTATTAATTATAGGGAAGCTAAAATATCACATAAAATGTAATGAGATAGAGCAAATGTAATTAATCAGAACTCTTTTTAAGTAGAATATTATAAGTGTTTGGATGGAATATTTTGACAAGCCACAAGCATTGAGTTTAAAATCCCCAATGAGCACACTTGTGTAACTGTGGAATGCTGAGCTACATTTTAAAGATAATGCTCCAGTTAATTTCAGGACTTTGTAGTGCAGAGGGTGGTATCTAAATCTGGAGGCAGAGCTGAATCATTTGGGACAATACATACAGATAATCACCTTCCCCCAGGAGTGCTCAGCCTCTTCTTTACATAATGGGGAAACTATTTAGAAATGATCAGCTGGCCAACAAATGGCTGGGCTGCCCAGAGTGTCCAATATCCTCGGACTGCCCCAGGTAGCCACAAGCTGAGTCTGGCTCTGGGAAGTCATGTTGGACCCCAAGGATGACTGTGTGGGCCCAAGGGTGGCTGTGCCCAGTACAGAGCCAATCTTCAAAGGAGACCATGAGCCACACTTGCAAAGGTGTGATGGCATGAGGAGCAGGCTAGAGCTGAAGAAAAATAATGATCATACTTCTCAGCACAAGACAGACTTGAGTGATCCTCAGGAGAAGCTGAAGGGCTTTGGAAGAGACTAAAATTAGGACCCAAACCACTGTAATTCCTGGCATTGAAAGTTACTGTCTCACTTCCAGATAAACTTCATGAGGGCAGAGATTTGGGGGGTTTGGCCACTATTAGGCCTCTAGTGACTGAGACAGTGCTTTGTAGATACTAAGTCTTGATTATTTATTGAATATATGAAAGTAAGCTTTTTATACCCATGTGCTAAAAGCATCTTAGACATTTGAACTTAATATAGAAGTGAATGTATACTTACATATGTATTAACACACTACAGATATCTTACACTAAGAAGAAAATACATATTACAAGGAAATACACTAAAATATCAACAATGTTTGTCCCTGGTTCAAGTTATTACAAGTGATTATTTTTTCTTTTCATGTTTTTCTCTGTTCATAAATTTTTACATAATTAGAATTATTATGACTAAAATAAATGCAATTAAAAATCCATAGAAATATGTCCTAATGAAATTAATTAAATGAAAATATTTAACAGAAAGCAAACCATAACACAAAAGCCTTATATATAAAATCACCTCATATTGCAATCCCTCTTCCAGGCTTCATAGACAGGTATTTTACATGCATGGCTATCAAGTACCATATTAGAAAAAAAAACATTGTAAAAAGACAACATTTAAAAGCTGATAGGGAAAAACAGCATTTATTATTTTTCTACACTGCAGAGTGGAAATAAAGAACAAATAGTGGACAGAGTACCCCAAGGTTTAAACTCCCATAAATGATGCATTTCCCCCCCCCAAAAGCAAATAGATGAATATTGGAAATATATACCTTTCTTTTTCAAATGTTCTAAATAATTAGCAATACCTCTGTTGGACACTTTACATTGGCCTTGTTAATATTTTGGGCCAGGAATAACTTTATGATTTTGGCTTGAAAATAATTTTATCTTCCTAAATGGAATCTGAATATTTCTGTTCTGATACTTTATCTATTGATTGAAATTTACCTAATTTTCTGTCTTCAAAAATTCTCTCCTCATGTACTGATCAAAGACCTTCTACAGGGAAGAACAAAAAGATCCATGCAGATCAGCCATTTTAATGAAAAGGCCTTTTATTTATTCCCTAGTCAAATTCTGCTTTGATATCTTTCACAAATGAGTTAAAGGGCAATAAAATGTCAAAAGAAAGGAGGACAAATATCTTCCAGGATTAATGACTGCTTTACCTCCCTCCAGACGTGCCTCTTTTCTAGGAAGGCAGGAAGAATCAGCTCACTGAGGAGCACAGAGAAACTGAGCAAACATCAGGGCTGCTTTCATGGGTTCTCATTACAAATTTGCAATTAAAATACTGGAAAAGGCACTCATCCCTGAAATTTCCGTGGCTCTAGATTCCAACCAAATTCTTTAACTGGAAGCACTGTCTGGAGACTCCTGAGACTACTGCTCTAAGAGTAACTTCTGAAAGATGCCTAAGACTTCCCCCTAACACTCAAGCAAGCTTAACTTACAACATCTCTTTAAGAATTATCACTTCAAAAACAAAGCTTAAAGGGGATCAGGTAAATCTCCAACCCTAAATTCATCCAACACAAAATAAACAAATGATAAACATAAATACAGACTGAAGTTGGGGCCCTGGCAGATGTGAGCAGGGCACCGAGGCTGGGATGAAGAAGAGTAGAGGTTGATCAGTCAAGGATGTTCTAAGGGGAAGCTCTTAATGATCAAGTGTAGGCTGGTGGGAGGGAGTGTTCAGGAGAAAAAATTAAGAATGAAATCATGGTGGGAGTGTTCAGGAGGAAAAAATTAAGAATGAAATCATTTGGGCATGAAAAAAGCTATTCTTTTGAATATTCCACTATAAAATGCTGTTAAAAATTGTATGTTAGAAACCAAGTGTGCATTGGTTTAATCAGCCCACTTTCATGACAGGTCACAGAGTACTTTCAGGAGAGATCTTTGAGGATAACAGGAGAGTGAAGGAGTAATTTAGGACCATTTACAGGTTTGTATCCACCTCTATCCTCAAGAAAAGTCCAGAATGAATGCTGTCCGTATCTTCCTTCAGTTTTTCTAAGTGAGATCACCAGGTAGTTCTTTAAAACCAGAGTCAAACTGATATTTCCCAAATTGGGTGTGTATCATCTGGACATCTTAATGTCCCTAGAGCAGTTGTTTTCTGTCTTTAATATGCATAAGAACATCCTGATATGCCTGTAAAGGATTAAGGTTTTGAATCCTCCTACAAATTTGAATTCCTAAAATTTGTCTTTATAAAAGTGATTCTGATACAGATAGTCTAAGAATCATACTTTGAGAAAAACTGCTCTCAAACATCTATTCTCTTCAGCAGCATGGCCTAGACTTTACCTAAGAGTTGATAGCATAGGTGTTTAAACTAAAATTGAGCTTGGTGGCACAGCATCCTTGGTCCTGCCCTATAGCAAAACCACTGTTAAGGCGCTAATGCCTTTGTGTCTGTTAGGGGAAAATAAACCTCTCCCATTTTGCTAGAAGTTTATGGAAAGTCTCCTTTCCTCCAGCAGAGGTAGCTCTGAACCAGGGTGCACAGTTTGGCTAAAGGGGAATGGATTGGACGTTAACTGCACTTTCCCCTTGGACTGAGTTTGGCCTTTCCAAAGAGCCTGACCAACTGTGGGGTGTAGCCCTGCCCTCACCCCAGGGCACATAAGTCAAAATGTGCATTAGAATCAGGAGTGCCAAATTATTTTACAATTAAGTAGAATTCACCTTGTCTTTCTTCTTCTATTTTTCAGGGGCTAGTTTCACTGCCTTTGTGATGCCAATCACATGTTAGTATTTCACTTGGCAGCATCATTTATATGATGTGAGAGATAAATGGTGGACATATTCTATATATTGTTGTTTTACTAATCTGAATCCAGGAATTTCTCAGTTTGTTCTTAGTCATTTTTTCAGGTTCTTCCTCTACCAGCCAACCTCAGATTCTTTA
>VBSM01001562.1:49488599-49558149 GCA_008086735.1 Cheirogaleus medius | reverse complement strand
ACTGACTTCTTTCAAAACTGTACTTGTCCCACGTTTCATACCCAATTGATCAAAGTTGAAATCTGAGTGATTTCTTGGTTTCTTCCCTCTCACCCTCTATGTAAATCAGAGTCTAAACAGGAAAGGGGAAAACATACTTACAGAAAAACTTGTATCTTATGCAGAGAATTGGTTACACAGTGATTAAAAAGCTGAGAGGCTAAACAGAAGGTTAGTGAGACAACCGAAAGAGGAGCAACAGGGCCAGGGTCTGGTGTTACAGGGACCTAGAGGCTAGCAACATCTGGTAGGAGCTGGAACCAGAGCAAGCCAGTCTGGAGTGAGCTGGAGCCATGGGTAAGATGTTGCATCTGCAGAGACGTGCTCCCTTTTTCCAAT
Organism: Cheirogaleus medius; assembly: GCA_008086735.1. NCBI lineage: Eukaryota > Metazoa > Chordata > Mammalia > Primates > Cheirogaleidae > Cheirogaleus > Cheirogaleus medius. The sequence continues at coordinate 49,557,771 of VBSM01001562.1, read as the reverse complement.
CTCCAACCAGTGCCTGTAGCAGTGGAAGCCAACTACAGTGGGAAAACACAGCTTTAAGTGCAGTACAGAGAAGGTAACAGTGAGGAATGGATCTAATAGCACAGCCACCAATACAAATATTCATCCAATACATCTGTATTATTCCTGCAGGCTTCTAACATGTCCCTGTCTGATTCATGTCCCATACAGCAGCCACAAGAGTAATCTTTTTCAAATGTAAATCAAGCCTGTTTCAAATGTAATTGTCCACCTTCACTTGGTTCTCTATCTGCTTAACACACATCAATGACTTAATTGCACTTCAAGTGACAAACACTTAGCCTTGGCCTGCAGAACTCCACTTAATCTAGGACTTGCTTCTCTTTCCAAACTCATCTTTGACCACTGTCAATCTCACCCAGTCCATTCCAGAGACTCGGGCCTCCTGTTAGCTTCTGGAACATATCAAGCTCTTTTTATCCTTAAAGCTTTAGCCGTCTTGAATGGTTGCTGCCTTCTCATCTTTCAAAATGGACGCAACGCCACATTACCACCTTTGATGGCCTGTCCAGGCAACTACTTCTAAGCAGCACCTGCCTCACCACCTTGTTACCTTCAGAGCTCTTTTCTCAGTTTCTACCTATGTGTTTAGTTGTTCCTATCTTCTCCCTTTAAACTATATGCACCATGAGATTAAAAACTCATTATCTCCCTTTTCTTTATATTTTCATAATTTAGCAGAGTGTTTGGTACATTATCCCCATTCAAAAAATGATTATTGAATAAACAAATGAATGTATGAATCTAGAGAGGACGTTGAAGGTGAATGGGAAACTATATTAAGAAAAAGAAAGTACAAAGATGAAATAAAAGAAAAAATCTTCATAGATGTCTAGTATTTTTGTTTTTCTAAATAGTCATTATCATAGAACATGGCAATTATAGTACTAAAGATACTAAGTGTATAACAAACACTATTGAAGGAAGATTTTCCTGGTTGAGTGATACAAATCAAATAATCACACATACGTTTAGAGGTATAATGAGTCACTGTTTTTTAACTTTCTATAAAGCAGTATTTATGAAACTTGTTAAGCTATAGATTCTGATTCAGTAGGTGTGGACTGAGATATAATATTCTGCATTTTTAACAAAATTTGAGGTGATTCCCAAACTGCTGGTCAAGTAATCACACTTTTGAGTAGCAAGAAAGCCATCAAGTTGATGAATTGGATTTACATGAATGTTTTCCAATGTCTACACCTCTAAGCTTCTCTTCATTCTGAGCTGGAAAATAGAAACCACAAAATCAATAGAGTACAATGTTCAATTAGTCTAATCAGTCTCTTGGTCACATTTTTTTCATCTGAAATTATGGACTCAACCTCTATTAACTTTATACCAGCATTCTCTAACAGATTTTGTAGTTCAAATTTTCATCATTAAAGCATTAACTAATTCATGTCTGAGGACCAACAATTAATGTACAAATCAATAATGGTAACCTTTATTTGTATAGTGTTTTACAGCTTCCAAACAACTTTCAGGTACATTATTGTGTTTAATCCTCATAGGAATCCAAGAGGTAGCCAGGAATCATTAACTTTATACTATAGAAGAGGAAGTTGATGTAGAGAAACATTAACTGTGATAATAATCAGCAATGTGTTCATAACTTTAAGTTTATAAATCACTCTAATACGCATTAGCTAATTTGATTTGCATAATGATCCTCAAAAGCAGATAAATATTTGAGCTTGGTTATTGATAACATGCAGCTATGGTGTCCCAAAACATTTTCACATCAGTTTTGTTGCATATCTGCCTCCTTAACTACCTTTAAATAATGTAGACTATGGAATCAAAGAATGTGGAATTAAATTCTTGCTCTATCCTTCATTCCCTGTGAGACTTTATGCAATAACTTAACCACACTGAGGCCCCATGATATTATCTATAAATAGGAAGAAATAACTTCCATTAAAGGGAGACATATTCTGCTCCCCACGTTTCCAAAAAGATGACATCCACTCTGATCCATAGGAAGGAATATTAAATAGTTTTGGAGCAACACCTTGAGACTATCTGCCTTTATATCCCAAATGCGGACTTCCTTGCAGGAAATAGAGATTGACTCATTTAATGAGATGGGAAGAATCTGATACCCTTGGGTCACATCCTTCTGTTGGGAATGGTTAAATTGTTAAAGTGACTGTCCCCATTTGTTGGCCATGATATCCTATATGCAGGACTAAAGCATTCTTCAGAATGCATTAATGCTCCTTTCTATGGATGAGGGTTTTGGTCTAGAAGCAGGTTTGGAGTCCCAAGTCCTTCAGAATCCAGACTCTGGAGGTTTTCTGAACAGAATGTTATAGAAAAGACTGAGACAAGGTGTCTTCTCTCAGTACTTTATCTACCTACAGGTGGAAAACATGGAGACTAATTTGTAATTCCATTATCCAGTTCTGCTTTCCAAATGAAAACCTGGTATATTAATCCCACTCAGACACCTATATCTACTCCTCAACTGGTTCAGTACTTAGGAGGTAGGTAAGGTGTAATTATCATTTTTCAGAGAAAACCCAATACCCGTTTTGAAGGGCTCTTAGGGGAATGAAAGATTTATTGTGTTGCTTCATTCAATAACACCCAACTAATGGAGTTACAATTGTTAATATCTTCATCTTAACAGCTTATTGTATAGGAAAAATAAATATGCCAATGCAAACAAGTGAGAAGGGAAAAAAAAACTGAGATTATACTGGAAGTACTTCCTCATTTATGAAGATGTGAGTACCAATTCTTAATTTTAGTTTAGCAAAACAAATCAACAGAACTAATTTTTAATACAGTAGTCACCCCTCATCCATGGCAGATACATTCCAAGATTCTCAGTGAATGCCTGAAACCACAAATATTACTGAACTCTATATATACTATGCTTTTCCCTATACATACATACCTATGATAAAGTTTAATTTATAAATTAGGCACAGTTAGAGATTAATGATGATTAATAGAACAATTATAACAATTAACTATAATAAAAGTTATGTGAATGTAGTCTCTCACAATATCTTATTTGTACTGTATTCACTCTTCTTTATCTTGTGATGATGTGAGAATGATAAAGTGCATGTGTGATGAGATGAAGTGAGGTGAATGGCATAGGCATCCCTACTTGCAGTAAATGGCTTGGTGTCACAGTTTCAGGGGATCCCTTGCAGAAGTCTTCATGTAGGCTCAATGCTTTCTGGCACAACACATTGCCATCAGTGGGAACATGTTTTCTGTTCATGTCTTCCACTCACAAATGTAATGCCTTTTTCATCTTAACAAAGCACTTATCACTCACTGTGGCTAAACTTTTGCAGTTCGAGGGATGACAGCAAAACTAGCACAAGTTTCTTCTTCCTTCTTTACAATTTCACAGATAGAATATTTGTTCTTACTGTAGCTCTTACCAACCTCAACATGTTTATTTTTCTTTCCTTATTAAGTTGGATACTTTCTTTCACCTTTTTACTCAAAGGAAGCACTTTATGGCTTCTCTTTGGCATATCTGAATTGCCAGTATCACGACTCTTGCACTTTGGGGCCATTATGAAGTAAAATAAGGGTGACTTGAACACAAGCACTATGATAGTGCCAAAATCCATCTGATGACCGAGATTGCTGCCCAATAACTAACAGGCAGGTAGCAGATACAGCGTGGATACGCTGGACAAAGGGATGACTCATGTCCTGGGAAGAACAGAGAGGGATGGCATGAGATTTCGTCACGCAACTCAGAATGGCATGCAATTTAAAGCTTATGAATTATTACTGGAATTTTACATTTAATATTTTCTGACCATGGTTAACTCAGGGCAACTGAAACTGCAGAAAGCAGTACTGCATATATGCGGGTTATACAGTGTAATCTGTAGTTCTGTTTAACAGTTTAAAATATAGAAGCTCAAACAGGTGATTTGCCCAAGGACATGTACTTGATAAGTGTCAAGGCTAAGACTTAATGATTTTTTAAAATTTGTATCTTTGCTTTGTCCATTATGCTTCATCACCTCTTAACCTCAATTATCTCATTGTTTCTATTGATATAAACATAACCAGAGTATAATACATAAAACAAAAAGGATATTCACTCCTGTTATATGCTTTGAGGTCCCACTATTAACCAAGTGTCATCTGTGGACACCAGGAATTTTTTATTATTTAATTTTTTAAAAATGTCTTAGATTGCCCATGAACTTTACTATTACTATAATAATTAGCATCTATATTTACATTTATAAATTTCATCTTGAGCCAGAGATTCAAAAAGGAAAAATAGTAGCAATGGTTATAACATAAGCTCAAGCCCAGAAAATTAAATATTTTATAAGATATCCCCTGATGTGAGGGCTATCTGCTTTCTAGGATAAAAAAGATGGGATGACCTTGGGCCATTGGCACTGATGAATGTCTCTGGAGAAAAAAATAAATTATCCACCATGACCAGGTTGGTTCAGGGTCATATCAAAGCAAGAAAATGCAAGAAAGGTTCGACTGAATCAGAAATACCATAGTCATTTCAAAACTAAAAACAAAATCCTGCTTTTAAACAAAAAATATAAACATTTAACAGGAAAAAAAGACCCAACATCTTTCCTCACCAGGGTCTTGATTAGGAATAAAGGAACCCTAAAAATGGCCAAGATGATTCATGAAAAAAGTAATCTGGAATAAGAACTATCCAGGAATATGGTAGGTATGTACAACAAGTTTACATGTTACCTTTCATTTTATTTGAGAGTGCTTTTTGAGAAAGGTATGATGACTTTGCTAATATTAACACAGAGTGTAGATTTTCAACATCTTGCCAAGCTGAGTACAGTTTCTATAAGTACCCAGAATTTGAAGGAGCTGCTAAATTTACCTGAGGTGAGTTTTAGAATTGAAAATAGAGGAAAGGGACAAATAATCCAATATAATACAATGATAATATAATTATATTTTCTAAAGCACTTTATAAAAGTGCCTCATGATTAGGTTAATAAACTTCTCATGTAGCTCACTTTAATCAATTTAATAAATGTACATTAAATGTTTACAGGGTGAATAAACATGAGCATGACACTATGCTGATCCCCAAGGGCATTCGCATTTTAAAATGAGAGTTGGACTCCAAAGCACTGATCTGCAACCTAAATAATGCTCGCGTAATGGAGGCATATATAAAGTATAATAGAATCAACCAGGAGGGGCCTGCAGAACGGTGCATAGCATGGAGAGAAGGCACAGAAATCAAATAACATGGACACTATGAGGGAGACACAGTTTTCAAATGCTCAACTTCCTTTCTCTGGCTTACCCATTGAATCACACCATCTCTTTCTCAAAAAAGCTGAAATCACAAAATTCAGTGATATGACCTAAATCTGGGTAGGGTTGGGAGTATTTCCTGGTGCATCTAACACACAATGTGTCACACAGTCTGTGTATTCAATACATGATTCTTGTCGATAATGACATCCCTAATAGGTTGTTTGTGCTTCAAATGCTTATAATCACAGATCACTGATTATCAAAAGATGATCAGGTGTTTACAATAATTTACAGAAAAGGTCACAAACAGGTAAGAAACAAAAGAAAAACCTATTAATCATATGGGATGACCTAGGAAATAGAGCAGAAAAGCATCAATGTCATGAAAGGCATGAAGCAAGGTAACGTGCTAGCTTCTGTGCAAGCAGTTTCATTAAAATATGCCAGATCTGGAAAATAGTGAAGAAATGGTTATTTTTAGGGTACAGAGAACATATTCTCAGGTCCTATGAAATGGTGTGAATATAGTGGGCTTCAATAGAAAAATTCATTACTTTACACAGAAAGCAAATGACAAGAGAAGTCACAGAAAAAGCCTTTCATATTAAAAAAAAGAAAAATAAATCCTCATTTGCCATAACTGTATTTATTCAATAGAATATAATGAGGAATACTATAAATCCCCCATATCTTTCTCTTCAAAATAAAAATAATACATCACTTAAGAAATCAATGTAGGAAATGTTAACATTTTAAAAACTGTGCTAAATTCAGAAAATTTGGTTAATAAGAGATTGAACATGAGGGAAAAAAGTTTTAAAATAAAATATCAAGGTGATAGTGATTTTAAATTTTAATAATGTTTTATAATATACAAAATATATCACATTATTTGAGGTAGTGTGAGCAGGTGTTATTACCTTATCTTACAAAAGAGAAATGAGAGAAAGAAATTTAAATGTATTATCTTCTCTTTTGGTTAATATTCACATGAGAAAGAGTTGAAGAGCTGTAGAAAATTAAATTTTTAACAAATGTTTGAAGGCATCAAAAAGCTACCATGGCAGCCAATACTTGAGGGTCCCAGCTCCCAGAGAAAAGGAAAGCACATTGAGATGGATCTAACATTTGGTGGTGCTTTGTAGCTCATGGCATTTGCTGATTGGTAACTGGCATAAAACCAAGAGGCTAAAAGGTTGAATAGAGATTTGTGGCTGAAAGCTTGGAAAACTGAGCCAAGTTTTCAGTAATCATAAAGGGATATAGAGGCAAAAATTAGAGTTTGAAGCTTCCAAAACAGCCCAGATTAGACACCAAGACACTGGGCAGAAAGGAAGTGCAACAAGGTAAACCCAAATTTCTGCAGCTATTTTCACAATCTCAGAATGGGACATAAAAATCAAAGTCAAGGGCTAACCAAGAAAGAGTATCCCTGAAATATCTTCCGGACTCTGAGTTAGAATACTAACAAGAACCTCACATCATTTGTACAATTTTCATACACAGTGCCTGGCATTCAGTAATATTACTAGGCAAGCCAGAGGACAAGAAAAAGTAAAAACCAAGAGAAAGACAGGCAATAGAATTGGTGAATCATATTAAAATTATCATACTATGACATTAAAATAACTCTTATTAGTAGTTTCAATAAAAGAGACGAGAATTTCATCAGACAATAGGAATCTATAAAAGGTACCAAATCGAAATTTGAAAACTGCAAATATGTATATAACAGAGGTTAAGGATTTAGTAGTTGAATTTAACAGATTATACACAGCATTAAAAAAAAACATGTTGGGACTAAAAGTTTAAAACAGAATGTGCTTTCTGACAGATGTAAAACTAAGTTAAGAACAGCAAAACCAAAAAGGGAAAATCTCCAATTCTTTGGGAAGCAAGTGATAAACTTTTAAATAAAGATCAAACAAGAGATTATAATGAAAATAATGAAGAATTTTGAATGGAATATACAATATAAACTCTGAGATTAAATTAAAGCAATGCATAATGGAAAATTCATAGCCTGAAAAATATATAAGAAATAAAAGGCTGAAAATGAGTAACCTTATTAAGTATCTCACAAAGTTTGAAAAGAAAAGCATATTAAGTTCAAAGAAAGTTAAAGAAAGTAAATGTTAAATTGTAGAAATTGATAAATCAAGCATACACTAGAAAAACACAACTTACTAAAATTGCCCAAATAAAATAGTCACATAACTAGTTAAGGAAATAGAATATATAACTAGAAATCTTTTCCAAAAGAAAAAACAAATCTAATCCAAAATAACACAAAGCTTACACAAACACTTCCAGAGAATACAAAAGGAATATTTTACAATTCATCTAATGAAGTCAATATTACACTTATTCTCAAAACCAGACAAGAATATTACAAGGTAGAACAACTGTATCTCAAGGTCTTTCATAAACATAGATATGAAAATTTATTTATTCATTTTTTTTTAAGACAGGGTCTCACCACTGTGGTCCCCAGGCTGACCTCAAACTCTGGGCTCAAGTTATTCTCTTTCCTCAGCCTCCTGAGTGGCTGGGACTATAAGCATGCACCACCATGCCCAGCTAGATACTATAATTTCTAAACAAAATTTCAGTACACTAAATCCAGTGATATATGAACATTTCTCAACACATTTCACAAATGCAAGATTGGTCTGTAAGTATAAAATCAATGCATATCATAACATTAACAGAACAAAAATCATGTGATCATCCTAGTAAATTCATAAGAATTTGAATACCCATTCAAGAAAAAAAAGAAAATTTTTAATAAACTAGAAATAAAAGAGCTTCCTTATCTGACAAAGGATATCTATGAAATGTCCGGAGCAAATATATCTGTTAAAATATTGAAAACTTTCCTACTATCAATAATGAGAATAATTTTATTTTCTTCTGTTCAATATTTGACTATAAAGTCTAGTCAGTGCAATAAAGTCAATGGAAAAAATCAGAAAACAATAAAACTTTTAATATGTGCACACTTGCTAATGACAACTTTATACATAATGAACCCAAAAGAACATAGAGAAACTATTAATGAATTTGACAACTTGCTTCATATGAATCCAACACAAAAATGTGAATATCAATTGTATTTACATATACAACAAAAATGAAGTTTAACAAATGATATAATGTATAGTAGCTTCAAAACAAATGATCTAAAAATGATGTAAATTATGTATACAGCTACAAATCATTATCGAGAAAATTAAAGACCTAATAAAGAGAGTAAATAAGTGGCAGAATATATAAAGTACATGGATAGGAAAATCCCAAGGTTTTAAAGATACAAATTTTCCCCAAATGGATCTATTATTTATGTCATCACAGCAAGATTTCTTTGGTGAAAACTAAAATGCTAAAAAAGCCAAATAACCAATCTAATCTTGAAGATCCAAACTGGATCTTCTATGTATAGAACTATAAGTAATCAAGAATAATAACTATAAGTATAATTATAAGTATAACTATAAGTATAATAACTATAACTACTATATAATAACTATAAGTATAATAACTATAAGTAATCAAGAATCATATAACTATAGTTATTCAAAGTGGTAATGATACAACTATAGACAATTAGGCCAATGGAATAGAATGGAGAAACCAGAAGCAAACCCACATCTATCTAGACACTTGATATATTTCAGTCATCTTGCAGCATAGTGTTGAAACTGATGCAATAACTTCTAGTAATGTTCACTATCTAGTAATTCATTCCCTAGTAATACTAAACGTAAACCCTATCACCTAAGAATTTGAATCTTAAAGACTCACATATATGTGTTTATCAAAAAAATACAACATTCATAATAGTATTCTTAATAGCTCTACATTCATAATAGTATTCTTAATAGCTCTAAGTTAGGAACAACCTAAATGCCCAGCAATAAATTATATTATTTTTACAAAATGCAATGTAGTATACAATGAAGTTGAACAAATTGCATGCAACCTTGATCAATCTCATCATATCGAGCAAAAGAAATCAGACAACAGAAGTCATATGAAATTCATAGTTTGGTAGATACAACTTCAACTTAAATCCATTTATATGAAATTTAAACACAAGGCAAGTTCATCTCTGCTGTTACATGTCAGAATAGGAGTTACTTTAGGGCAGAGTGCCTAAGAGTGGCCATGACTGTGCCTCCTGGATTACTTGTGATGTTTGATTTCTTGATCTAGTTGGTGATTACATGAATGTGCTCATTTTGCAAAAATTCACTGAGCTGTGCACTTATAATTTGTATACTTTGCTGTATATTATCCTTCAGAAATAAGTATATTTTAAAAAATAAGCTAAGCACTGTTACGCACCAGGTACCGCCCCCACCCCCATGCTGGCTGAGGATCTTAGAGACACTGTAGCACATAACAAAAAGTACAACCACCACTGTTGAAATGAGGCTCTAGCCTATTAAATGACATTACAAACACATTTACACACACACACACAAAGTATGTCAGAAATGTTCTGGTTAAGACATCTGAGTTTCAAATGCCCAGCTCAGCTTTCAAAAGTAAAAATTAACTCAATTTTGTAGCTCTGGGACCAACATAGCAGACTTCATTGCTACTCACTGTGTGGTCCATGGACCAGTTGTATTATCATGCGGAATCTCAGCCGTCTCCTCCCCACAAACATTAAAGTTAGAAGACACACTAACTGAACAATGACATAAACTTGTCCTATTTTTAAAAGTATATGATTTAGCTACTATGCTGCCCCCAACTATTTCAATTCAGTTTGGGAAGTTTAATTCAGTCCCTTCTAAGTGCATTAGAAACCCCTCTTTCCACAGAAATGGCCCAAGATAAGGTCTGATTCACAGGGTTGGAGAACCACTCTGAAATTCAAGAGCCATCCAAGCAAAGCCTCAAGGGCCCCAAAACTTGGATAGGCTTCAAGGACAGACTGCCAGTGACAAAAGGCAGGGTGTATTTTGGATTTGTATTAATAACACAAAAGTATCTTGATATCTCAAAGTTATTATAATTTTTCTACAGAGGGTAACATTTAATGATCCAAGTAGATAAAAGGTACAAAGAATTCCTAATCATCATAAGTATGACCACTCAGTGATTTACTTAGAGTCTTTATTTTGTGAATTCTACCTTCTGCTTTTCATCCCATTTCTCTTTGCCAACTCTCCAGCATTTTTAGAAAAGGAAGGAAAACTCAAGTCCCTACGTAATACTATTAAGTGAGAAATTCTGGTAAGAATTTTAGTAATGCATAAAATTAAATAAATTAGCTGACATAATTCTAGGTTATTGATAGTATAATATATTGCTTTTGGTATTTTTTGATATTAAAATCAGTGAAACTTGGAATTACTGTAAAGAAGAGGAAAAAAAATCAAATAAGTGACTAAATGTGTTCATTATTGCAGGGCAAAGTATGTGAGAAATAATATTCTTCAGTAAACATTGGAATTAACACAAAATTATTTTAGCCTGATTTCAAAATAAATATTCATGTATCAAATTTCTGGGTGATATCCCAGAGTACCTTTCTATTCTAGTTTTCTGCCTTCAAAAATTCAACTATTACTACAAAATTATCTAGAGATTATAAAAGAAATACTTTGATTTTGCCAGTGAAAAATATGGATTCCAAATACATATTTGATTTTAGGACATCTAGAAATATAATATAAAATATCTGAGCCTCTCAAAACCTTTGAATAGAATTTATTGGATCTGGCCCTTTTTCTTCCTACCCATCCTTCTCCCAATCTCATCACTTCTTGCCTACACCATTACAATTATCTCCTAACATTTTTGTCTTCCTACAATCTTCACACCCCTCATAGACTCATCCTGCATGTTTTCCAGAATAATCTTTATTTCAGTTCTAATTGTCTATTCTTCTGCTCAAAATAATATATATAATATTCTTTTGTGGTTTAAGAAGACATTACTTTCAATTTCCCATTAAGCTCCTTGTTTTCTAAGGCAAAACTATGAGTAGCATTAGTAACAGTAACATTTATTTGTTGCTTACTATGTCAGGTGCTATGCAATAGCAAAGCCATTGTCATCCTGGGTCTTTGAATGATTGCATGGAGCAGAGACTGCTGCTCACTGCCTTGTTACAAAACAAACTTCTTTTTTATTTCAGCCATTACATCTTTGCATCTATTCATGAGAGCAGTTTGACAGACCCTAACTAAAACAAGTAGGCATCACTTATTCCTTCTGTTAGAGATGAAGAAATGAAGACTTAGAAATATTAGGAAATTTGTTTAATGTTTCACAGCTAGTAAATGGTAGAACTGAGATGGAGTTGAGATTGTTTAAATGTAGAGCAATTGTCCTTAACCAAATCTCAATCCCCCAAAGTTAAAAGGCCTCTTAAAATGTTCAAGCTCTTGTGTGATGTTCATGGCTCTACACTATTTAATTCTTATTCCCCAGAATTTTAATTTTTCTGGCTTTGCCTTTAGTGTTTTCCACCTGGGATGCCTTTTCTGTCATTGAAATTCTTCTAGTTTCCCAAGGATCTGCTCATTTATTACTGCCTTAATGATTGACCTGACACCCCAGCTGAAATAATCTTATCCTCTTATAACCTTTTTATTTTAGACTACATGATAATCTGTCTTGCTTACAATTTACTTCAAACTACCATCATCTCCCTATTCAATTTTGAAGGATTTTTTCCCCTGTAAAAGGTACTCTTGTGTTCTATATGTAGCCATTTCCCCTTCTATGTTGATATGAGAGCAACAATTTTGTTCAAAGGGCAATGTGGGCAATGTGACAAGCCCCAGAGTAAGAAAGATGGTAAAGCCATGATCATTTTCTAAACCAGTTATACTTTTTTTTGCCCACTTTTCAGATACATTCCCAGGTTTTCTTGCAGCTAAGGGTTGCCAGGTGACAGAGTTCTGACTAATAAAAAATAAAGTCTGTTAAGAAAGCCAAGTTGTTTTGTTGTTTCTTCTAAGGAAGATTTTTCTTCTGACTAAAGAGGGTGAGAAGGAGGGGGCAGAGGAGGTCAAAGAAGAAAATCTCTTCCCTCCTTCCTGATTTGATGGCAGATATGTGAGGACATGATATGTATAGCTGTAGAAGTCTTCCAGAAAACACAAGGTAGCCAAACTAAGACAAAAATCCATGATTCTGGGAAAAGTAGAACAGAAATATAAGAAGGGCTAAACCTTTATATCATTCTTGAGTTCCTACATCAACTCTGAGACTTCCTATCTACTGTTATTACATGAAATAACTGAATTTCTTTATGAATCACTCTTAGCCAGGTATTAGAGATAAAATAATTCCCAATATAGAATCACCCCCAAAACCGTGCCAGTTCCTTTCAACAGGACTGTTCACCAGTATTCCATTTCCTCTCCTTCCGGATTCATAGTTGAATTACACTTCCTCATCTACTTTCTGGTTAGACATGTGGCCATGTAACTTGTCCTGGTTAACAAAATGTTAATGGAAGTGGTGTGGATTATTTCTGGGTGAAAGCTTAAAGCAGCAGCATACACAACTCACTGTAAGTGTCCTTTCCCCTGGCATATTGAGTGATCATGGTGCATGTGTGCAAATTGAGTCTCAGCCTGGGTTACCTAATAACTATGATCACAATGAGAAGAGCTCCCATAACTGAGACTTGTTGGATATGCAGATAAGCAGCAGCAATACCTTGGTTTTTTAAAGCCATTGAGATTTTGTAGTTTTATGTAAGCACAATTTAGCCTATCTTGACTCATCCTGACAGAATCAATAGTCAGAGGTGATGACACATGCTTTTCTCCAGGATCTGCTGTACTGATTTCATTAAAACATGTTAAGTATGAGAAGCACTGAAACAAAGGAATAAGTCAGTTTAAAAACAAATTATTTAGAAGACTATGGCTATGCACATTAAGATATATTGTTAGTAACATTTTAATTTTTACTATAATGAGAACTAATATTTATTTGGACACCTATTAGCCATACAATATAAATTAAAGAAGAACATAATAATGTTCCAAACACACACAAAAAGTTGATGGTTTCATTAAAATAAATTTTTAAACAGATATTTAAAATAAAAATTCAGGTAAGTTTTCCAGAAATATTAAATATTTAACAAAGGCTAATTTTCTTTTTTATCAATGCAAAAGGATGCCAATCAAGTTTTTAACATTAATATAATTAGCTATAGTACCAAAGTTTTAAAAAAAAATCTTAATTGTGTTACAATGATCAATAAGCCCAAAGAATTTAAGTATAAAATTTAACACTGTAAAAAAACAGTTTTAATTTCAAGATCAAAAGGGTTAATTTTATATTAAATTGTATTAACTTGTGTATGTATCACAGAAGCCTTTAGAATTTTAATAGGCCAAATATCTTTGGAATTAAATAACACTAATATTTTATGGAAATCAACATAAAAAGTGAAAACCCAGTTGAGATGGTTAATGTAGATGTCCACTTGGCTAGAAAAGGGTACCTAGACGTTTGGTCAAACACCAGTCTAGAGGTTGCTGCAAAGACATTTTAAAAATGTAATTAACTTTAAGTCAGTAGACTTGGAGATTATCCTCCATAATGTGAGGGGCCTCATCTAAGCAGGTCTTGAGAGAAAAAGACTGAGGTCCCTTAGGAGAAGAAGTCTGCCTCCAGACTGCCTAGAAACTACAATCTCAACACATCCCTAGGTCTCCAACCTGTCAACCTGAACTATAGATTTTGTACTTTCCAGCCCCATTAACCATGTAAGTCAGTTACTCAAAATCAGTCAATTAATATATCTCTCTATAGAGACAGAGATATAGATATTTTCACATATACGCATACATACATTCTTTTGGTTGCATGTATTGGTTCTGTTTCTCTGGAGATCCCTGACTAATGCAACTGTTATTTTAAATTTGTTATCATATGTTTTCCAAAGTCTTAGCAAAAAATTATGCCAGCCCAATTTAATAGCTTTGGTAAATAGAACCTTGTTAACATATATAGCCCACAAAATGTGAATTAACCCTATTTCTGAAGTACCAGTGTTATAAGGGTGCCAGGTTATAAGGTTTATGGATACATAAAGACATCCACAACCAGAACTCTTCAGCATATAAAACATTGTATAAAATAGTTCAGCAGGCTCCTACATCATGCTACCAAATTTGATGACTAAGGCATAACTTGCAAATCTGTTATAGGTAATTTATAAGCACTAAACCAAAAGTTGAAAGAAATGAATAAAAGAGACATCACGATATATTAAAGCCTGCACTTTCTCTTCACAGTACAGAAAGCATCAAACTGAAGAGATTGATGTTACACAATAGATTAGTTCCTGAAATGACATTGCAGAAAAAATGTTATTTTTAACATTGCTATCATTTAGAAACTACATTGTTATGTGCCTGGACATATAAAAGGCATTCTCCCAGGATCAGTGACAGTGATAGGAGAGGTATAATTTAATGAAAGTGCATGTTCAAAGTCAGTCATTTCCTTTGAGACTCTGTAGACTAGTTCAAGCAACATCAATGTCACTTTTGTAAGTTTAGCGTTGTCCGGTGGGAGGAGCAAGAGCTTTCAAATCAAGAGTACTGAGTGTAAATCTCTGCTCTAATTATTTAGTCCATCTAAGACCACAGGAAACTACTGTACTCCTCTATTCCTAAACTTTTTCACCTAAGAAATGGAAATATTCTTCTTGAAGTGTTAGAACTAATTAGTTAATATTCAAGAAAACAGAACCTATGAAAGATGTAGATATTGAACAGAGTGCTGAATAAATTTCAGGATGGTATTATTTATGGGGAAGTATCAAGTATTATATTTCCTTGTTTCAAGTATTATATTTCTTGAAACAATGTTTAAACTTCTTTTAGGGATCATAAACTGAACTGAAATTATAATATAAAAACATAACTAAGTTATATCATAGGGAAAATAGTTTTTATGTTCCATGGTACAAAGAAAAGGAAAACTAAATACGATCTGGTAGCTAGGATTTGAAAACTCATTAAATTGTCAAGAAAATTATGTTTCTAGCTGAAATTGACAACACATACTGACTAGGGTGTCCATGTTATAAAAAAAGTATATGGGGAAATATCAGAGCAAAAGAAAAATGCCCTAAAAATGAAGAAGCTTATACCTTACTAAAACAGTTAAGAAAATTTTTTGACCTTAAAAATAGATGCTATGGAAATCAGAAATGCTGTGGTATTTATTGTTATCTCACTAAGTTTGCATAGATATGCCCCACAGAGGATGTTAATATTTGTGCTTCAAGAGTAGGCTTAGTGTGAGTACCATCGTTGATTCAAAATTACTTAGAAAAAATTTAGCCAGATAACTGGAATATAATTGAGAAAATTACCACAGAAACTGTCAACACACTGGGTAATATAGATATTTTGTTTAAAGAGGAGGAAAAAAATATATGCAAGCTCTAATGGTGCCTGAAGTATAGCAAGAATACATAGAATCATCTGTTTATCTAATAGTTCATCAGAAACCTATCCTGACAAGGATCTTTGAAAATTGGATCCACTTTAGAGAGAATGGCAAAAGGAATTAAGGCTAAAGGTAAAATATGTCTCACTAAGCAAGAGAATGCTTAAATTAACAAGCCAAGCCAAAAACAAACAAAAAAGGCAGTTACTAAAACAGTGGGGATTGTTCTAGACATAAATGAGAGAGCTCTAGCAAATAAGACTCCAGAGAGTTCAGAAGTAGCTGCTTTTAGTCTGCTCATGGATACAACCAAGAGAATGAAGATGTTTGCTCTATAAATAAAAGTAGGTTTAGAACATGAGAGTTAACTGTTCCTCCTGGGTGTTCCTTAACACCCAAGAGTTCCAAGCCTGTTACCCCAGATGAGAGGTGTTAACTTAGGAGACAATGCAGCAGCCATGATAATAGCTTCTCTTTATTACATATGTACACTAGATACCCTGCAAAGCACTTCACATGAATTTTCTCAGTTAATTCTTAGCAACCTAGAGAGGAAAGACTTATGTCCCTCATCATAGGATTAGATCCTGAGGGTAATAATAAACTCATGGCAAATTAATGGTAAACATGACGCTACTCCTAGTTTTTCACTTTTTGTTTTTTAATTCCAAACCCTGTATTCTTAGCACTATGTAATCACTATATTATCTCTTGATACAGAGGGATTTCACAATGGGCATGATGATATAAAAAGAGCTTTCATATTCTTTCTTCTTTTTGTTGATGAAAACATATCTCACAATAAAACAGGATGACATTTCTCTTACACCATTCAATAACTGCCTGGCAAACAATAGCCTAGGACATTACAGTTTAATTAGTTCATGTCAATCATATGCATATTATCATCCCCCTTACAAATTGTGGGTGTCCTCATCAAATCAGTTTTCAAATTACAGCCTAATTTGCATAAACTTGAGAGAACTAACTAGCACATTGACTACATGAAAACATAAACTACTAATGTGTGTATGTATGCATATATACATATTCATAGCATTAAACCATGAAAGTTTAGCAAGCTCAATCTTAGCTCACTGGGATCTTTGACATTCTCTGTTGGTGTTTGTCTATTGTAATGGAACTGCTTCTTCCTGACCACATTCACACAGGCAGACAGACAGAGGCCCACTTCTTTCCATTGCACCCGACAGTGATGCTGTCTGAATGCCTTGTTCTATACCTGAATGATAATTTAAAGAGCAGATACCTACACCATAAACTCAAGAGTTAGAGCTGCACTCTCACCTTGCCATGGTCATAATAGTGTAAAGCATATTAGAGGAAAACAAAGCCTTTTGTAAAAATCAATTCCCAGTTGTCAAAGCCTATATTTTGAGGAAATCTGTAAGTAAATTCTAAGACCTAGTAATAAGTCACTAAAGCAAAAGTCCAACCTCCCAGTTCAGACAAGATTACATAGAACAACAAAGGATCCTAATTGTGGTAATTGTAATCACACCAATTAACGGTTATGACTAGTTCCCTAGTAAAGGGGAACAGGAAACTACTGCTTGAGTATTTTTTATAGTTGATTATAACATAAATACACACAGTAAACTCAGTATTGTTCATATTATACACAGTATGTCCAGTCATTCTCAACAAATCCTATTGTCTTCCCTATAAATTCCATAGGAAAGGAACATTCTCACGTAAGAGTAAACAGAGTAAACAGTGTTCAATCAGGAAGAGTAGGCCAAACTTGGTACACAGCATATCTCACAGAGAGCAGCAGTCACCTGTACGATGTAAAATATGTCAAGTGTTTCTAACCAGAAGATCAGAAACTTTTGTCTTTAAAAGATCTGTAAACTTCTTGAAATGACTGTATATGTAAAATTTATATGTATGTGCATTTTTCTGTAAAGAATTTGGCTTTCATAAGTTTCTCAGAAATATCTGTGATCCCAAAAAAGGTTAAAGACTACTATACATAAGAAAAGCATGTATATGCCACTTTAAAAGGTAACATTGAAAAGCAAAGAGCCTCTCTCATTTGCCATCTGAAGTAAAAAAAACAAAAAACAACACCTGTAGTAAAACAATTATCAAGTAGTATCAAGTATTCACTAGGGGAAAAGCAAAAAAAAGAGTAATACTCCAGGAATAATCAGGGAAAAGAGCCTTTTCCTTAACAATGTCTAGAGCCATTAATATAACAATGCTATATAATTCTCAGATTTTCTGGATGGTAAAGGGAAATTAGTCACCTAAAACTTGGAAGCAACAAACAAGCAGAAATAACAATGAATGTACATTTGTTGCAACATGTTTTTATTTAAAATTTTATTATGAATTCCTTTTTCTTTCAGCATATGACTGAATAGATTGTCATCACTTAATTTTTTAAGAGAGAAGTGAGAGCTAATTAACACACATAATAAAAAGGTCAAAGACAGACTTTTAGGCTCAATCCAAAATTAAGAAAATAAAATAAATACAGAGCAAAAGAAAAAAGAACTGAGAAAAGGTAAGGCATTTAAATTGCAGAGTTAATCTAAATATAATTAGGCCTAACTTGGCCCTTCTCCCAGAGTTCATAAACCCACACCAAGAAGCTCTCTGGGGAGTAATATAGTCAAATTGTGTCTTCCTTTAATGACTCATTTAAATGACCAGACTTGTCCTACCTGCTATTTTTTTCTGTACCATTCACCTTTTCTTTTAAGTACTTGACTGTTTGCCTGTCTCTGAGGTGTTCAGTACAGCAACTTAAAACCAAAGCAGATTCTAGAATGTCTCAGGTTTGCAAATAAAAGAACCTTGACTAGAATGTTTATTTGTCCATTTTAGCCTAGTTATATCTAATTTTCCATTTTATTTCGTATGACTAGGGAAAGTTACATGAAACTCACATAATTCTGAGGCAACACAGGAAACTGGAAATATGAGAAAATGCTATTTAAAAAATGTTTAACTGGAAAAACAAGTCTGTTATTGAAAGAATTTTTTAAAAATGGTGAAGCATTGCATAAAGGAAAAACCTAAACTTTCAAGTCAGGTAGACCTAGGTTTAAAACCCAGTCCCAGAGTTCTGGTTTCTGCTCACAAGGAAGGGAAGTTTCTGGAGCCATAGGTTGTAAGACATTTAAATGATCATTTTGATGGATTGCTGGAGGTTGAGTATGGACTATCTTGAATGTGAGAAATACTGGGGGCCAAAAGTCTTCAAAGGGATCCTGCATATTCATGGGTTTTATCTCCAGAGACCTCACAATGTTTTCATGGTGAAGATCCCAAAAGGATTACCTTGTGGTTTTTGCAAAAGAGAGGAAGTATAAACATTGTAAAATAAGTCCAGATTTTTCATAACACAGACCTACTCTTCAGGGAAAAAGACTTTACCAGAGCCTTAATCTAGCTATAGAAGAGCATTTCTCCCATTCTAGACCCCTCTAGTCTTCCTGTCTAATCTAAAGAAGAAAAAAAATTTTATACCAAACAGGTCCACTAAAATCATAAGAATAGAAAACATTTTCCCTTCCTTATACCTTACCATCATAACTACAAGGCTGAAGTATGATGACAGTAGATTGTAGCTGAAAGAGCTGCAGAAAAACTTTTTGAGGAGGAAAACTTAGGAAAATTCAAAGTTGAAATAGTAGATATTAATCCAACTATTGACATGTCAATAATCTTAATGTGAATGGTGTAAATGTACCAATTAAAACAGATCAGAGTAAACTAAATGCTATCTATATACTATCTATAAGACAGCTATATACTTTGTACTGCCTATAAGAAACTTTAAATATAAAAACAGATAAAAATTAAAGGGATAGGGTATACTATGCTAATATTAATCAAAATATAGCTATAGAACTATATTAATTTCAGACAAAGCCAATTTCAGAAGAAAAATTATTGAGGATGAAGAAGGCTGTTACATACTGATGAAAGAATCAATTCTCCAAGACGACATAAAAGTCATTAACATGTATGTGCCTAAATGAGAGGCAAAAACTGGAACTTGAGAGGAGAAAACTTGAAAAGGAGAAACAGACAAAACCACTATTATTAATATAATTGGAGATTCAATACC
The DNA here is from genome assembly GCA_008086735.1 of Cheirogaleus medius. Lineage (NCBI taxonomy): Eukaryota > Metazoa > Chordata > Mammalia > Primates > Cheirogaleidae > Cheirogaleus > Cheirogaleus medius. The sequence goes on along the minus strand of VBSM01001562.1, from coordinate 49,537,928 downwards.
CCTTTCACTGACAAATCAAGCAGTCAGAAAATCAGTAAAGACAAAGTTGGTCTTATACAGCACGATCAGTTAACTTGATCTAATTGGCATTTATGCAATACTCCATCCAATAATAGCAAAAAACATTCTTCAAGCTCACAAAAAAATTCACTTTTATAGACCAAATTACAGGACATAAAATACACATTAACAAATTTAAAATAGAAATCGTACAAAATATGTTCTCAGACCACAATGGAAATAACCTAGAAATCAATAGCAGAAAGATAACCGATAAATCCCCAAATATTTGGAAATTAAACAACACACTAAATATCACATGGATTATAGAATAAATCAAGAGAAAAATTTTAAATATTTTGAACAAAATAAGAATATATAACCTCTCAAAATTATAGGATGGAGTGAAAGAAGAACTTAGAAATTTATAGCATTAAAGGCATATGTTGAAAAAGAATGAACCACATAATCATCTAATCTTATACTTTAGGAAACTAGAGAAAAAAGCAATTTCAGTCTAAATCAAGCAGAAGAAAAAATAAACATTTGTGCAGAAATCAATGAAATGAAAAATAGAAATATGAGAAAAATCAATAAAACAAAGTGTTTCTTTGAAAGACAAATCTCACTGGACCACTTAAGATGTAAATTACAGAGTAAGCAACATCCCTTCTATGTCTACCCATGTTTTTTTATTAGCAAACTTTGGATATTGATGCCTATTTTATAGGTAATTATAAAAGGCAATCGACATGGTATTTAATATAAGGAATTCAATAAATATTACATAGGAATTATTAATTTCATATCCCCCACACTAGAAGTGATACCAAAAGCACATATATAAGATAACAAATGAAGTAAAGAAAAAAGGGAAGGAAAAGAGTTGCTGAAGATTTAGGAACACATTAAGAATCAAGTTGAACCATCTAAAACTGAGCAGTGCCAACTTGAAAGTAGAGAAGAGACAGTATGCTCCTGCAGAAAGGCTAGCAGAAAGAAATGGCCCTGTTTCTAATTAAGTTGTTTACATTTATCAAGGGCTGAAAAGTTAAAAGCCAGAAGGCAGGCAAAATTTTAAAAATTGTGTTCAAAGATGGGTATATATGTGCATGTGTATATACATATATTTAAGGATATGAGAAGCATAGTGTAACTATTACCTTCTTAATAAGTAGAACGTTCTCCTAGTTGAATTTCATTCCACAGATAAATCCTGGACAACTGGCACAGGTTAATACACAGGCTGAAGCTGAAACTAAGAGCTGCTTTCTGTGCCAATTTTCTCCATTCTATCCCCATTTCTCCAAATTGTCCACCCACATCTCCTAAATAGTAAATTTCCTACTTTGGCCTGTGGTTGGAAGTAAGATTGTAGATTTCCAGTATAGGAAGTGAGTTCTTGAAAAATGGTTTTTGCATTGAGTAAGGGAATTAGTGCTTGAACTATAGAATACAGTGACTATCAAGAAATTATATGCTATTTCTAAATATTGTGAGGTTGTGTTCTGACATTTTACTATTGATGCATTTTATTTTGGAAAATTGGAAATGTGAGATATTTGGGGCTGAATTAATACCATTTGGGGGGGTGTTCTTGGGTATCTCTACCATTTCTGAAGGAAATAACTCAGGCCACATTTGCTGGCAGAAACCAAAGAACAACCAGTCACCTGTGTAGGATTCCTATGGCTGAGAATGTACATAATAAGGAAGAAATGATATTTAGACTTTAAATTCAAGGGAGAAGGTATTTTATTTTGGAAGTTAACTTATCTTTGGCAATTAAAGGGAATTTTATGATTTGGACTTTAATTCCCCTTTTGGAAATCATGGAAAGGGGATTTAGATACTTTGTAACTATATTTGTAACATAGAGTGCTCTTTACATAAGATTGGGTTGAACAACATAACTGGCCATAGTTTGTGATAGACAAAATATTAGGAGAATCTTCAGTATAAGATATTCTAGTTAATATTATAAACTGGCAATCCAAGCTTTTAGGGAGCAACTACTAAACTATTTATTCCACTAGTTCCATTTGATAGGTTGTGGCTATGACCTGGCTAGCTTCACTGAAACCCCATGTATACCCAATGGCACAGTAAGAAATAATTACGGATACATATAACTGTGATACATCAATATACTCCTGCTATAGTTATGAGGTGGAAGCTTGAGGGTTGACACAGCCTCACCACACATAGCATTAAGACAGTGAATCTACACTGTTGGGTTTCTCTGATCTGATAGATTTCTCATTCCATTAAGAGCTTCCATGAGAATTAAATGAGCTGGAAGCTATTATATATCTTATTACCTTAATAGATTAGCCAATTCTTTTCTATGATAACAGGTGGCATGATATATTTACATCTTCTGAGGCCTCTTTCCCCAAGTACTTGTATGGTAAGGAGTACTATAGAAATTATAATTTTTCCCATGAATTTTCCATCTTCTTTGCCCCAAAGATTGTGAGAGTCTAATGAATTTATAGTTTACCTTGGGAATAATAAAGCTTTTTTATTTATGTTACATTTGTGAATTTTCTTGTTGTTATAGTTGATAACACAGCAAGGAATAACCAATGCAATTTGTGTGTTTTTGACTATTTTAATAAAATGACATCAGGCGTAGGAATTAACCTATACATGTAACACTTTGGAAATATTGAGAATGCTTTCAAAATTATCTTTTTCCAGTAGCTAATAATTTTAGTATGAGTTATACAGATAATTTATAGATCATTCTTTATGAGAATAATTTTTAATCTGATTTGATGTAATTTAGAAAAAAGTAAGTACTAATTAGGTGAAAAATATTAAATTGAGATAGTAATTGTAATCCCAAAGAACTAAAGGAATATGAAAGAGGATTTATGAAGGAAGATTATAGGAATAGTTTATTTTATCTGGGAAAAGAGACCATTCTCCAGGTAAATTAATAATTATTATACACATGATAGATTAGTTGATACAAGATGTTGGCCAGCTGTTCCTCATCTCCACTGAGTACTGACTGAGGAAATATTTTAAAACACAGCAAATTTAAAAAAAAATTGAAGGAATATTTTAGGAAACTCTTTATAGTAGAGTGATTGTTAACATTTAAAAAGATAATTATAAAAACCATGAAGGTTCCTTTCTCAAGAGATGTGTTACATATCAGCATAGTAAGTCTAATGTTCAAACACTTGATGGCTAGTACTTACCCTCTAATGCTAAAGTTTTTCCTATCTGATGAAACTATAGTTGACAATGAAAAAATGGATTGACTTCAATTATCAACTTTTTGAGATGCAATATTCCCCTTAGTGTTTTACTTTTGGTATCACATTGAATATATTTGTAACCTACCTACTTTTTTAGTAACTAAGTGGGGGGAAATACTTTACAAAGCCACACAAAGCCTTACGTCACCTGCCCCCTTTGCCTTCATAATCTCTCGTTAAGTTCCCCTCTCCCTCAATCCTCTCCAGTCATACTGGCCTCTTTACTATTCATAGAATATGCCAGCACTGGCTGTTCCTTCTCCCTGGAACTCTCTTTTCCATGTACTTGCATGGCTAAACCCCTTACTTCTTTGAGGAATTTGTTGAACTACTATGTTCTCATGAGCTGATCCCTGGTACCTAATACTAAAATCTGCTCCCTCTATCACCACCTCCCGGCACCCTCATTTCTCTTTTTCCTGCACTTCTTGTATTTTTCTTATAATACTTGGCACTTTTTAACATACATTTACTGATTATATTTGCCATATAAATATAGTTTGATGTTTTTCCTACTAGACTATCATTCTCCACACATTTAGGAAACTATCCGTTTTGTTCATTGAATTACAGGTATACCGAACATATACTCCTTATATGAATGAATGAATGAGTTAATGAAAAAGGGATTCAACTGAGTTTGCTAAAATTGTCACTGGATACCTGATTATATATAATTCCAACATGGCTTGTCTGCTATTAACCCATAACCTATAGTTCACGTGCAATGGATTGCAGGTATGAGAAATAGATGGCAAAGCTGGGTGCTGTGTCCCACACTGTAGTCGCAGCTACTTGGGAGGCTGAGGTAGGAGGATCACTTGAGTCCAGGAATTAGAAACCAGCCTGGGCAACATAACAAGACCTCATCTTTTTAAAAAAAAATAAATGAAAAAGAAATAGATGGACACACATCCATGCAAACAAAATGTAGGTGTCCTGGGATAAAAATATAATGAAAGGTACTATAATATAAGTTTTGCAGAGACTTGCAACCCCCAACTACTACTTTAGAATTTTGTGCATTGTATTATTATATTTACTAGTGGTTCTTGATACAATTAATCTCAAATATTGTGATCACTAATTGGCAAGTCAAAGGAGAAATCTATTTTAAAACTTGGAACTTTTGATTCGAAGAAAAAAGTACTTGTAAGTTTGACAAATAGGAATGATGCTAAATTGGGTTAAGCTACTTATCCTCCACTTGCCCGCTGCACTCTTCTTTAAGTCACACGATTTACTGAAATTTGCTATAATTTAAGAAATAAGGTAAATGCTTTACGTTGATTATCTCTGGTCCTCTAGTAATTATTGTGAAATAGATATTGTTATAGTATTTTATAGGGGAAAAAAATAAGCTTCAAAAAGGTTAGTTACATCTCCAAACTCACACAGCTAAAATGTAAAAGAGCCTGGATTTAAGCCAAGATTGTCTGGCTATAAGACCCCTGGTTCTTTGTACTAAGCAAGCTGCCTGCCTTACTTTTTATTGTTTCTGCCACTGCCTGAGAGGAGAGTCTTTGTTACAGGTCATCAGTTCAACCGGTAATTTGGCCCCATGGCAGCTACCACGAGACAGAAGTCAGGGATATGGGGAAGAAATCCGAAAACCCTCCGACCTCTCTGCCCATATCACATCATGTGTTTTTGCAAGACTTTGGATCATCAAATCAGTGCCTTCTTGACCCTCTCTGCACTCTGAACTTTCAGGCAGATTCAGTGCTATGAGCAAAAAAATATACTGAACCATGAGACATGTTTGGTGAATCAAGCCTTTGGACTATAGCATAGCTTGTAGTTTTTAGCCCTAGCTGGAAAGTATTCTATTTGTTAAATTTTGTTCCAAATTGACAATATGGTCTCATTGAATATAAATTGACATTTCAAGACCATAAAAAAGCTGCCAGAACATTACATATAATCTCTATACAGAAGTGTTAATGTCAGATCTTTGTGACTTTAATTTTTCCATCTTTGCCCCTCACACACCACCCTGACACTCACTGGTGGAACTCAAGACTCAAGCAGTGAAGTTCCCTTAACTAAACATAATTAATCCTTTAGCTTATTAGTTAATGAATTAATCACTCATTCATCTTCACTTCCTGCCTAGGAATATCTGAGGCACAATAAAGAAAAGCCAACAGATATTTGAATTTAAAGTATAACCTCAATTTAATCAAATAGTGGTTATTGAAAAACAGCTATCTCATTTACCAGTAAATAAAGGCAATATGTGGTCTTTGCCTTCAAGGAATTTATGGTTTATGAATTGCAGAATTTAAAGTCAACTATATAGCCACCCTCCACTATATATTATAGTTGGGCGATGTTAAAAAAGTCACTTTGCTTATCCACATCTATAAATATAATAATAGTAGCAATTATAAAATAGAGATATAATATATACCTCCCAATGTTGTAAAGTTGTAGCAAAGGATAGGTGAGCCTACACATTTGAAAACATGCAGCAGAGACCCCTGCCTTCACTCTAAAAGCCACATGCTCCTCACATTTCCCAGCAACACTTGCAATTAGGCAGGGCCACGTGACTATTTCTTGCCAATGGTTTATCAGAAGTATTATGAGTCACATCCAGCACAAACCATTTAAGAAGTGGAGTTTGACACCATAGTATTTTCCCTCTGGTAAAAATAGAGGCTTTGTCTTTGGATGGCAGAGCCATGAGATGGAGCACCTAAATCCCTGAATAGGTAGAAGATCCATAACAGCATTTTCACGTGTGAGATACAATCTCTCATTTGTTAAGCTACTAAGAATTTCAGTTCGTTTGTCACTTCAGCATAAGTATAGCCTTTCTTGAAGAACAGAAATGGTCTGGACTAGTGAAACATTGTGAATACTCAGTAAGTTTTTGCTGAAAATTCCAAGAACACTCCATTCATCAAGATGGTCTGAAATTTGGTGCTAGATTATGTCATCAAAACTGTAATTGGAAACTTATCAGAGACAGAGGAGTTGTGATTGATGTTGGATGAGGTTTCATGCATTGGAATGGACTTGAGAAAGTTATTTGTTCAGGTAAAGAAAATTACATTAACAAAGGTTAAGGTGGGCTGGGATGAACATGGTAAGTTTTTGGTAGTGAGATCTGCTTTGAGCAGATAATGTGATTTGTGGCATGTTACAAAATCATGAGATAATAAACATGCTTGAAAACTAGGCAGCAATTTAGATTTCACTTAAAGGCCAATAGAAAGTCAGAAGAGATTATGAACCGGTAATAAGTCAGGCTTTACTACTTATAAAATACTAGTCAGGACAGTTGTTCTCAACTGTGGCTGTGCATTAGAATCACGTGAAGGACTTTTAAATGATGCTGGGCCCCTCCATTTATTCCTGATTTAATTTATAAATCTGGACATCAGTGTGCTTTTATAGCTGAGCAGGTGATTCTAATTAATCAGAATTGCAACCACCAATCAGGGGATCTTGTCCTCTAGGCAGCCAGTTGTTAGGACGATATAGGGCACTCTTTTAAGTGTGATAATACCACGACAATTCTGCTTACTTTACTCAGGGGTTGAAATGGGAGTGATAATGGGAAAGTAACATTCTGGATCTTTTCTGTGCCATTTTTAATTCCCCAACATTGGAGAAAGGACAAACTGCACTAGGGGCACTTCTATTCTTTTCTCTATTTTTGTTTTCAAAAAATCATACTCTGCAAATTCTAGGTTTTCCAGTATGAGAGGAGAAGTAGGGTCATACAAATTTCTCTCTATTCCATCTCACTCACCAACCCCAAACTTTAAATCCTGAATTTAACCATCATATTAAACACTGGAAATTTAAATATTAATAATTTGGTTTGGTTACTTTGAAAAAAAGTTATGCAAACCTCCAAGTGGTTTGACTAGGCTTTCTGCCTCCTATCCTTTTTTTTAACTCTAACATACTGAAAATTACCTGAAGAGGTCCAATCACATATACAACTTATAATGTGCCAGTATAGTGTTTTCAATCATTTATTCCACAACTTCTTGTTCCTTTTCTTTCCTATACTCCTAACAGGCACCCAAACACATAGCCCAAATTATGCACACAGTATGTGAGGCTGAATGTGCTTAAAAAAAAAAATGAACACCAGTCAGCTTTTTCAAAACATAATAGACTTCAGCACAATGGAATATTTTCTAAGAGACTTTTATGATGGTGGTGATCAATTTCTTAAAAGGTTAACAAAACTCCCTTTGGCTTTTTAACAAAATTATCCCAGCCATCAGAAGTTGTACAAGCCAGAGACTCCAGTATGTTCAGCTTCATAATTTTGCAGAAAATTTTAAAAATAACTGAGTACCTCTTATATAATGACATTTATTTAGTCCATGCACTAATATGTTTGTGTGTTTATTGGAGAGTGCTTTTTGTTTTATTCTTTCTGTTTGCTGGCTTTGAAATACTCTCTGCCCCCATAGGAAGCCATTTCGATCTAAAGAAGCCACTCTCCAAAGAGCATGGAACTGCTGCAATATTTATGAAATCTAAAACCTCTACTCTTGATCTTTTTAATAAAGATCCCAGAGGAAGGTGTTGAGGCTAATAAAGAAGAAAGGGAGAAGGGAAAGCAACTTATAAAAGAGTCTAACAGTGTGCTTTCAGCAGACTGCTAAAATGTAAACAGTTGTGATCAATAACAGACTCTGTTTCTAAATTAAAGTCTTAAAATGCATATTAATGAATGCTTTTTGAAAAAGCATATTACATTGAGAATGGTACTTAGGCACATGGAAGCTACTTTTATTTTAGATTCAGCTTCCCATTCAGCTGAGTTTCTGGACTAGAAAATACTTGCCTAGTTAGTGGGTAGAGTTATATGGTTCATTTTAAAAATAATCAGAAAGATGATTTGAAAAAAAAAAAAACACACTCCAAACATAAACAGGTCAAAATGTGGCTCTTGACTCATCCCCAAAGGGTCTCTTAGAAAGAGTCACAGATGCTCAGTTTTATAAGGCCACCTGCCATACTGATGAAAAGGATGGGATCGCTTTGAATAGCAAGGGAAAAGCGCCAACCTCCTGGAAATGAGCGTGAAAAACAGAAAAGATGAGAATTCAGTGTCTGGATTCTAGGAAACGTAAAGCAAATTCGTGAATCCAAGAAGAAACAAATTTAGAATTGGCCTAATTCAAATGGAATATTCTTCTGAGGTCAATAGCACAGTAAAACCCTATCTTTCTTTTATCAAGTAAGTGGCTCAATGAATGTGATGAAGCATAAAAGGCAAGAGTTTTAAGGGATGAAGCTAGTGAGTTGGTAGGTCACACAGGCTGTTCTCATGCAGGCTTGTGGCTTTCAGACTTTGTAAATGTACTCAAACTACCTCCCTGCCCTCCACCTCCTCCATCCTTTTACCCAAAATAAAATGCTTTGTAGAACTAAAATATATAAAAGGATAAAAGTAGAACTACTCTGGTTACACAGGGAAAGACAGAGTTAAGAATGCAGTGAGAAGGCAGGACTGGCTTAAATTCCCCCTCCGAGCCCTGCCATCACCACATGGACCCTGAGTCTTTTCAGAGAGCCATTTGAACACTACTTAAATGGACAATGGCGAGTACTTGAAAGCTTTAAACAAAAGATGAACATGTCCAGATTATTATAGATGCTGAGCATCATTCTAACATGGATAAAGAGGATGAACTGGAGCTTGTGAGTTTGAGGGCAGGGAATGAATTGTAAGACCATTGAAGTTGTCTGAAAAAAGGCTAAAAGACCTAACTAGGAGAGAGATCATCAAAATGGAACAGATGTATTTGGGAGTTGCCGAGAAGACTTGATTGATTAGACATGGGAAATTCAGGGGTAATGAGGATTCAATAATATACGCTGTTAGTTCCAAGTGCCATGACTGGGTGGGGGTATAGAGAATGTAAAGGGACAAGTGGGTGTCCAGGGGGAGACAAATTGTTTTAGTTATCACCAGATTGGGTGCTTGAGATGTGTAGCTGGCAATAAAATACATGAGTCTGAGTCTCGAAGGACAATTCTAGTCTGGAGATTTCTATGTAGGGTAACTAACATAGATGGTAATTAAAACCATAGCAAAGCAATAGACAGAAAAGAAGAATCTATTTAGACCTGAAATCTATGAGCCAACAATACTTAAAGGATGGATATATGACAGATCCAGAGAAGATACTGTGTGAGAAATAAGGACAAGGAGAATGTCCTATCAAAGAAACCACAGGTTACAATTGGTCAATGAGTGAATGGAAGGTTAATAGGAACCCATATTACTACCAATAGGGCAAGAGTAAAAAAAAAGAACAATTAGATAAAGGAAGAAGATTTCTAAGTCAAGTGGTCTAACAAAACAATGTCTGGCAAATGGTATATGATCAATATTTCTTGAGAGAATAAGTGAATAAATGACTTCTAGAATGAATGAATTAAATGAGTGGGCAGAATAGTATAACAGGCAGGGTACAATTAGAGAAATCGAAAACATGCTTATAGTGATTACTTTTATGTTCATCAAGCTACTTCAAATCCTTTGGGAAACTGGATGAGAAATTATTTAATCAATGAGGAATCCTTATAGCATTCAAATTTACCACGAGTCTTGCCACATTTCCTCACACTGGTACTAGTAAGGAAGGGGATGGGGAAGGAAGGGAATTGAGCTAACATTTACTCACTGAGAGCACTTTGCTTGCATTATTGCGTTTGATCTTCAAACAACCCTGTGAGGCAAGTATCATTATTTCATCATCTTACAAATGAGGAAACTGAAGTTCAGAGGGGTTAAGTGATTAGCCTGAGGTCTCACATCATTATTTATACGGTACTATTCTCAGCTATCAAAATCAGCTGCTATAAATACTGTATAAAGAAGAAAATAGGTCTGTGAGTGCAATTTAAAAACTATTCTGACTGGAGAAATTGAGTGGCAATAGAATGTGTTTAGAAAAACAGCATGGGAGGCAGGAAATTCTTCAAACACTGCAGTATACACAGGCTGAGAGAGTAGGTTTTGGAATCAGCTTGCCTGTGTTCTATGACCTTGGGCAAGTTATTAATCCTCTTTATGCCCCAGTGCCCTCATCTGACAAATGGGCATTAGAATTCTTCCTCCCTAACGCATGATATAATGTATGCAAAACACTTATCACACTGCCTTCCCCGTAGTGAATTCTTCATCCACATCAGATATCTTTATCCTTATTATCATTGGTATCATTATTATCGCTTTCTTATCTTGTACTAGAATGAGATAAAAGAGTAAAATTATAACTGACATTCCCTTTAAAAGTGTTTGGAGATCCTATAGTTAAAAAGTGCAAAAAATGATGCTAACAAAACCTTTTCTCAGAGTATGTTCTAAGGGGAATGACTCCAGGGGTAGTCTCCTGGGTGAAAGATGTATGTTGGCTGCCAGAGGGGATGAGAGTCGGGCCAGATTTATCCAAGATCTATGCCTGAAACCCATGAAAGAACAAAAATGATTTCCCTATTTATGTTATAGAGATCGTGGGATGAAAACATCCTTGAGCTCTGTAGCTGAATGATAAGGTGACTTGATTTGGAACAGTGGATATTCATAATATACGACAGGCAGCCATGCTGACAGAGTGATGCTGCTTCTAAAAGGTATACCCTGCTGTGGAATGAATCAGCCCTCTTGTAGCAGAAAATGTTTTTCTTCTGAGGTGAAAACTCCAAGGAAGTGAAGGCAATTCTATTTCTCTGGATGTTCTAAGAGAATAACTCTCCTTGAAAAAGTGACACAAGCACTCCACTGCTCTAAAGTTAACCACTGAATTCTTTATCGTGACCCTGCTGCATACATAGCCTCCCTTAATGCAGCTACTCATTTCTGGATGAATTCTGTCCTGAAACAGGGGTTTCAGTGCTGAAGATAACATTTGACCCTCATAACATCGGTGGCTCTGGTTAAATGAATTGAAGAGGATTTGATTCTAGAAACAAATCCATGAAAGCACAGTGATATTCTGGAGGAAACCAGGAGAATAAAGTAAAGTTATTTATCAAGCACACAAGCTTGGCCTTTGAGTGGCAATGTTTGCAGAGACCATGTCCTCTAATGGAAACAAATTCCTTAAAGGATACCTATGGGAGTCCAACAGCACATAAGAGTAAAATATAGCTGAGTGCTAGAAATGATGAAAAGATGACCTGTGGCCCCTGGGCATAGCTTCAGTCTAAGGAAACATTTTATTAGCTTGGGATAAAAAGAACAGCAAACGATTTTCCCTCCCTCATTTCTGTTCTTAATACCTCTGAGTGGAAATATCATCTATGGACAGCGAAGAGAAATACTACAGAAAAGCATAATTGATTGGAACAATACGATTGAATTATGTCTAAAAATGGATATAAATGCAATGTGGCCCTGGAAAAAACTGAGAGGAAACGTTAGTATATTATTGTGCTGAAAAGCCTAGGCACTAGCTTCTGTCTAGGACTGAATCTTAGCTCTGTCATGTATTATTAACCATGTGCCTTTAGGTGAGTCATTTAACTTCTGTCAGGCTCGTTTTTTTCATCTGTAAAATGAAAATTACATTAGTACCTATGTCATGGGGGCCAGATGAAGAAAAATGTTTTTCCTTCTTCCTTAACTGAGTTTTTCTAGGGCTCACAGTATGCCTCATGTTTTCATCTTTACGTCTCCAATTCCTAACAGTGGCTGGCACATAGTAGTGGGCACTAAAATCTTTGTTGAACAAATATGGAATAAATTATTCCTTTCATGTAACCACTGAATAACAAGAGTTTTCTTATGATATTTCCAAATTTACGTATTACTTAATGCCAAACAGAATCAAGGATAGTTTACATGCTCTTTAGCCTGAATCTCTGAAAGATTATTAAATAAAAAGCATAAAAATTGTAATCAAATCTTGGTAAGCCATAAAAAAAGAGGGATAGGAAAGAACTGTTTATTAAGAATAGCTTAACATGGGAAAATCTAATGGACATTCTAAAATCACATTGTTCCTTAGTGTTATTAGCTATATAAAATTAGGCTGTCAAATACTGCTTTATGAATAGTCAGTAAGGAAGAAAAAGAATCACAAGGGACAAATCACTGTCATTCACAGAAGACTACCTGGCAGACTAAGAATTAAGTTCAATCTTCAGGGCATGCTATCTTCAGCTGTTATAAATATGCTGGAATGACTCTGTCAGCAGGCTCAATAAAGAGGCTGCCTTCACCAATATGGTGCTTGTAAGGAGCAGTCTGTTGCTCAGAGGGAAAGGGAACAAAGACATTTTGTTTCCAATTATTGTTACTTTGCCTTTTAGCTCAGCTGAGCAATTTCATGACCAGTAAGACAGAGGATTCTGAAGAGTAACTAAACAAAATCCCTCTAATTAAATGCCACTTGGCTAAGGACAGAGGACACCCAGAGTGTACTTTAGAACAAGTTGTCTCTACATGGAGTCAGTAGCTTAGCATTTGGGGGTTAGAAAACACTATTTCATTTGCAGACTACTCCACTGTCTCTCTCTGAGCCATGTTTAGGCCTTAGCCATCTAAGAATTTTCTCAGGGCCTCACTGACTTATAAATCTTCAAGATGTCATAAAATAGAGTTCTTTGTTATGACCATGGTCTTTTATAAATGGTACACAATAGAAATTTTCTGATCTAATTTTCTGCATACTGTTCTAACCAAATACAACTTTATTTACTTGCATACTTGACCTCATTTAAGAATCTCAGATTTACATATTCGGCTTACAGGTTACCAAAAGTCAGAAAGTTGGTTTATAGACTATGTTCAGAAAAATCCCAAGATTTTCTTTGTCAAATCATGACAGTGGCATAGCAGTGTAATTTGTAGTAGAGTTAATCTTTAGTTATCCTTTTAGTCCTCATTCTGAGATCACAGAAACTTCTGAAGCTCTGAAGTCTAAAACTCCAGAGACCAAGGCAGGAAGTAAATGATGATACCTGGTCAAGTGAGCTCTATGGACCACTGGACACTGTCATATAAATCGCAACACAAAAAGTTAAAGATCACATTCTTACAGTCAATTTGTTGGCTATATGACTATTCTAGAATCTTCCTCTGGGAACTACTGAACTTTACCTTGGGAGCTAGGAACCCCTGGGTGCCTCTGTAGAGAGTCAAGGGTCTTCAAATCCAAATGTAAAGAAAGCATTGTTAGAATGAATAAACATCTCTTGTACATTTTCCAAATATATACTAACACTAATAAATACATCAATTTATTTAAACTACTTCCTTAAAGCATATCTATTGTTACATATTTTTGCCATTGATTCTAAAAGTTAAACTGATAACAAGATGGGAAAGGACTACAAAAAAAATGATATTAAAATGAAGCCCTCTCAAGGAGTAGAAGCTTCTCCAAAGAGAAAATGGTAAACTTAATAAGCATCAAAATGGATAGGAAAAAAGGAAAAATGTTGCTACTAAATTTTTAGCCCAAAGAAGAAATCAGGAGTTACTGAAGCTTATTTTAGGTGCACTAAAACCCACCTACATTCATACAGTGCCAGTATTCTGCCATAAGATACATATTAATCTGGCTTTCTAATTACCACTGTGACATTTTTCTCCTTATTCTTCCTTTATATAATAGCTAGATCTAAACACTAAATTTGCCAGTCTTCTATCACAGCATAAGTTTTATGAGACACTCAGTAAGCCATTATTCTTGATTATTCAGTCTTTTTGTTTCTTCTGTCACCTTGTATCTGTAGAGATCTTAGTCATAGATGGGTGGATTATGCTGACATGTGGATTTTAAAAAATATTTAACATGTGATAGGTAGAAAGGCCTACACTTTTTAATATCTGAATATATTCTCTAAGTCTGACTCAATTCCCCAAGCAGTATAGAAGGTATAATCTAAACACTTCAGATAGAAATGAATAATTTACATAGAAAAAAATAGTTCTTGCTAATAGCATCTGAAATGATTTATACTGTACTCACTTCTAGGTGAGACAGAATGCTTTCCTCTACTAACGACCTTCACATTATGGCAAGGATTATATAGAACCCAAAAGTGTAATTATTAACTGTAAGTTCTTTAAGAGCAGAAATTTATTCTTTTTTTCCACTTCATGTTGTGTCACTTACCACCCAGCATCATAACTGGTATATTGTAAATGCTTATTAGTCTTTGCACAAATGAATGAATTATATCAGCAAATTAGTGACGCAATGAACTAATTTTGGCCTGAAGTAATTAGCTCAGTAATGAAAACAAGGTATAGATTAGGATATAGGAAAGGAAGCTTTAGAATCCATACCTCTATCACCTTTACCTCAAAGTCATTTAAGACAAATATGCCATCTAAGTTAAAAATGGTCTACTATCTTTCTAAGCAAACCTTGCTTCCAGGTAACTCTCTTGACACATCCTTCCAAGATGACTACACCCCAACCTCAAGCTTGTCTTATAATAAAATTCTAGAATTGCAATTGAATCATCAACTAAACCAAACGTATAATTCATCATTTCATTTTCCTGCCAAATATTTTTGTCAAAATTTCCAAAATTCAATACAAACCAACCACAGCATTACCTTTCTCAGTTCATTAGAATATAAGTTTCACAAAGACAGGGATCTTTGGTAATTTTGTTAAACCATATATTCCAAGCACCCAGAACAGTGTCTGGTATATAACAGACACTAAATATTTGTTGCATTTGCTGATATTCCATCTACCACACTTGAACACACCCAATAGCCTTTGATGCTTTGTACCATCGTATCATTTTCTGTCTGCATTTATTCCTTGCTACCTGACTTGATACCTTCTTTTCCAATTATATTTTCCTTACTCAAAAGCCATTTTTAAAAATACTCTAATGGATATAGTTGAGATACTTAGTCATTTATTGAATTGTTTAAGTATGAAATAATCATACTTATATACGTGAGAAGTTATACTTTGTAAAGCACTTCTATATATATGTCACCATATTTAATCTTCGTAACTATTTTGTAGAGGAAGGTCTTATTTTATCAGTATTCAGAAAGAGAAACTGAGGCTCAGAGAGGCTGACTTGCCCAAAGTTCACACAGCTAATAAAATTTTGACCCTTTCCATACCTCTTCCCCTTGAAAATCTGCTTTCCATCTAGCACTTTAGGTCCAAATGCATTCCACAGAGTTGTATATGTAGAAGGTAAAAAACACACTAGAGAGACAAGGATATGTCTCCTATTTGCTATCATAGATTGCTGTGTGATAGCTTTAATCACAAAACAGATAAGTATAATGAAAGACTGAAAAAGAAGTCTTAACCTCTTAGAAACAAGCCCTCCAGTGGAACAAATCTATGTGAAGTAAAATTTGGATATCTGTGCAGAAGGTAGGGAAGTATGTAATGCACAGGTGGACGATCTTTCAAAGTGAAAGAGATAATTGTAATTCTGCAGGGATGCAAACCCTCCAGACCATGTGGCAGCTGCTTTTGAGACCTCTGTCACACTCTGCTCTGCATGCCCCTGAAGTCAGTGGGGGAAGGAGGGCTTCTTTCCTTTCTCACTAATCATCCTTGACATCCAGTTGGCACACCCATCAGAGATAGTCTATTTGCAGCTTTCTAGGTCAGCCTGGCACTGTGTGAGGAAAGTGCCAGTATTTATAGGTAGCCTAAGGTTGTGATTAGAGTTACTTTGCATAATTTTGGGAGCTCTGAGATACATATGTTGTCCCTGGGATTCAATTTGCAGTTATATTTCTGTGTCCTTTGAGGGAGGTAAATTGAACCTGAAGTTAAAGAAGTCTAAGTTTTAGGACCCCTATTTGCATGGGTCCATTCTCAGACCCTGGGAAGAGTTCTAGTAATATCTGTACAGAGTCACGTATTTTATAAAATTTACAAAAACAGCTATATTTATTCCATCTATTCTTCCATTACATTTCCCCTTGTATCTGGAGCACTGGAGTGGTGCTGACACTTTTTAGAAAGGGCTAATGGTGGACTAAATTGGAGATGATATGATAATTTGAGTTTAGTGGGATATATTTGTATAGTTTATAGTCACTTCCTTGTATAAAGTGTTGCTAACAAGATTGCCCACCTAGCATGTATGAGAGATGGGACTCAAATTGAGCTTTGTCTGACTCTAATGCTAATGAATTTAGAACTACATCATATTGCACTTCATATGCTTGGTGATCTGCCAACAGGCATTGGATTCTTTAATATAAGTAGAAGAGAGCAGCCAGGCACAGTAGCTCATACCTGTAATCCTAGCACTTTGGGAGGCCCAGGCAGGAGGATTCCTTGAGCTCAGAAGTTCGAGACCAGCCTGAGCAAGAGTGAGACCCATCTCTACTAAAAATAGAAAAAAAATCAGCCAACATCGTGACGCATGCCTGTAGTTCCAGCTACTCAGGAGGCTGAGGCAAGAGGATCACTCGAGCCTAGCAGTTTGAGGTTGCAGTGTGCTATGATGATGCCACTGCACTTTACCCTGAGCAATAGAGACTGTCTGAAAAAAACAAATGGAAGAGAGGAGCATTCTCAGCTACTTGACAACATTTGACACCAGATCTCATTTCTTTACCTGGCCCAAACACACTTGTCTAGACTTGTTGCTAATTAATCCACCTTGTACACACCAAAATATACTTCATTTCCCTATATTCTATCTTCTTGTACTTGTTATTTCCTTGGCCATTTCAAGCCTGACCCAATAACATTTCTACAGGTTCTAATTAAGTTCTTGTTGGCTTAACGTGAGGTACTAACATTGACAAATATAAAATTCATAATACAATAAATATTATGAAGATATCAATGACAATTGTTTTAAGATAGTTCTTAAACAGTATTTTAGAATTCTCATGGTACACGGAAACTTGTAATGGCCTGAAGTCATACAGTTAAAATTTTTCTTCTTAAATTGGGCGATTCCAAAATTTTCCCTAACACCAAAAATGACTTATAAAGATGAAATTTTTAAAATTATCGATCAAATATAATTGTTTTATCAACAGAAGTAAAGACTTAATCTGTTTCTTCTCTGTAGAAAATGATTATCAGAAAATTATTGTCAAAGATTGTACAGCAAAAACAGAGGTTAAAAGATATTACAGAAGTGTGTCAAGCGTTTAGTTAAAAAATAACATGTTTTAGATTGTGATTTTTGTAGTACATGTCATCTTTTCAAAATTTGTACTTTCTTGTGATTTTTTTCATTCTACAAAAATGTTTCACTTTGATAATTTTTTAAATATGTTTTTTAAAAAAGACTCCCACATTTTATAAGCTTTAGGCTCTACAAAACTTGAGTTTGGCTTTGTTAGAGGATTTTAAGAAAACAGATTAATGAGTATCCTACAGACCTGAGTTTATATGCTCTCAGGACAGCACAAGAGGCCTCCCTGGCAACACAGAAAAGATGAAACTCACTTGGAGTTAAAGGAATATTAATGGACCCCTGCCCTGATTTAGACTCAGCAGTGGAAGCCCTGGGGAGTCAGGAATGTGACATTTATGATGTTTCATGGATTTGTTTTCTTAGGCAATCACAAACAATATAGACAGAATTCTTAAGAAAGTTACTCTCAAAGAAGTTATTTCATATCTTCATTCTCTTCACACCCTATTATCCCCTCAGTGATTCTACTTCACTCTCAGCAAATGAACACACTTTCAAACTCATGTTAAAAAAAAAATGGAAAGCTTGGGAAGGGGAGGCAAGATGGCCGAGTAGAAACAATGGTCACTAGGTCATCTCAGAAAGAAAAAGTTTTAGATGAAAAAAAAAACATAGTCCAGGTGTATTTCTGAGGGAAAAGTACAAGAACCCTACCAGGGATTTCCATAAAGATCAAAGCCCATAGAATTTTGGAGCACCATGGAAAATGGCTCAGCTGACTCCTATCCAAAAATCCCGCCTACTGTCTTAGAGATTAAACTGGGTGTCCCAATATAACTCATACTATTAAAACCATAGAGCTGGGGAAAGAGAAAGGGTTTCAAAGACCTCCATCTCCTCTGTCTACAAGAAACAGAATCTGCCCATGAACATAATACCCCACCCCTACACCTACAAATAATGAGTTGAGAAAACCCACGCACTAAGAATATTTATAACCAAAGTATCAATCCAGAACCTAGACACCACCCATCAAAGTACCCACAAGAAAAGCCAAAAGGTCCTTACCCAATGTATGCTACAGGCACTGAAAGCCCTGACACTTCAGCATGATACAATTTATCCATATAACAAAAACACTTAGACCCCTGAAATTTTTTGAAATGAAAAATAGTTATATTTTCTATAATACTTATAACTCTTTAACTTACATGTTAGCTATGCATATTGTACATATGAAATATTTTATAATAGTCAGAAATAAAATAGGTGCCAATTTTAATAACTAAAATTTAAGTATAACATAGAAAACCCTCCACAGCCAACATTTGGGTAATCTCAATCTTCTAAGCCCTTGATATTGGTGCAGAGTGGAGCATCAGAGTAGTATGTCATGATACCACTGCTCAAAGTTTGAAGTCCAAGACAGGATAAAACTAAGCATAGAAAATAACTCTAAAGTACTTTAGGTTTCCTCTGGCTTCTACAACTAGTGGAAGGATATCAGATCCAAATGATCTTGAAAGTAAAAACTTACATGTGCAAGAGTTGTTGAATCAAGAAATAGTTCATTAAAAGGCTGACATTAGAGACTTTCAGAAACATTGTGGGCTGGCATTTGCTGCTATGAGTCAGGCTCCTTGTGATGAGACTCTTTAAATAGTCTGGTAAGCATGTGGTATAGTCTCACACCCAGAGTGAACAGGGGCATGGTTTTGTCTAGGCCATCACTCTGTGGCTCTATTTTATTTGCTTATGGAGGAAAAATGGGCTTGAATGGCTCTCCCTTAAGTTGAGCTTTCCGTAAGAGTAGATACTTAAAGAGGCTGGATGCATAACAAATGATCTCCGAACATGATATGCATGAGTCAGAATACAAGGAGCTTGTTTTATAAAACACAATCAATTCCAATGTGGTATTTCCACCAGTACCCCAACCCTCACTCCACTATCTCCACTTACCAAGTGTCAGAAGGAAGAGCATGTTCCCCACTTAACTCCAATCCACGTCACTTCGCAAAAGCAAAAAGACCCTCAGACCACAAAAAGAAAGGCCACCACCAAAAGGCTGTAGATACAAAGATGCATCCCCTAGAACAGGGAAGATAGAGCCACATCCAATGACAAGCAGAAAAGACCTAGTCAGAGGATTTGGTGATGAGCAAAGATTCCAACAGGTAGGGAGGGGTAGCATGGCCGAGGGAGAGTTAATGGCAGATAGCCAGTGTTTAGTTCTAGGAAATCAAAGAGCAGGCAATTTGTGGGGCTACAGTGAGGGAGAAGCACAGCATCAAAGAGGTCTGAGAGCAGATGTCTGGGTCACTCCTGTGCACTGGGACTCTGAGGTGAAACTCCAGGTCCCTAGACTGGCAAGTACAAGGCAAGATACTAGTCTCTGAGGTTCTGTCAATGAAAAATCAAAGCAGAGATGAAAGTACAGGGAAATGAGGTTAACACGCATTCTCAGAAATTGAGTGACAAAATAAAAGATAGAATTAGAAGGAATTTGAATTAGAAGAAATAATAAAATTAGGAACCAGATCGAAGTAGGAAGCTGGTCAGAGGCTATCAACAGCAAAGTAGACTTGATGTATACATACACTGCTACTGGGCTGGGGCTTTTCAAAATTCCTTTCAGATAAAGAATATCAAACTTAAAGCAGGCCCAAACTTGTAGTATCCCAGCTTTAAGGACTAGAAGTGATGAAAATGCTATGTGTTTTCATTGTAGCAGATGATAACATTCTATGAACCTAAAGAGCAGTACAGAAATTTCTTCATCAGAGTCAGGCTTTAAAGCAGACTAAGGAGGGCAGGGAACCAGAACACAATCCCAGCTATTTATCTACTCCCAGAGTATTGTCTTTGTATCCAGCAGCTCCTAGAACACATGCTAGCAGGTACCTAATCATCTTCATTAAATACTATTGAATGAATGAATAAGCAAACCTATGAGCATAGGTGTGACTGCTATTCCCTGCTATTCATGCCCAGTTTGTGTATTGGCATGCCAGTGCTGCAGAGAAATCTCTTGGTGGGAAGCTTGATATCTGTAAGTAATACCCTCCCCTCCAAAAATCTAACCAGCAGAGTAAGCCGACCTGAAGCTTGGAGACTTCCAATTTTCAGGTAAAATTATATTTTAGGTACCCCAAAATTATTCCTCATATCTGTCACAATTCCTTCTTTTCACTTTAAGTAGCTCCTGCAACTCATTCCCACATAAAAAGAGCTACTAAAATAACCAAATATTTTTTATTCCCCTTTCCTGATTTCCATAGGTCAAGATCAAGCTTTCTAAGTACGGTTTGAACTTCAACTTGCCAAATGACATTACGCATACAAGCAGCACATTTTATAATTGGATGACCAAATAAGCGTCAGTAAATACTTTGATAATCTATATATATTTATCAATTCAAATTGCACATGACTGGTTACAATGTTATCTATTGAAACTCAAGAAATTCTTATTCCCAAAATCATCTGTCCACATCAACATCTACAAATACCTTTTCTTAATATTATTGTCTTATACTTCCCACTAGCATTAGGTTAAATGGACCTATGTCCCCGATAACTCATCTTAATTTCTCCTCTATTGGAACAAACCTTAAATTCAATTTTCTTTCCCAGACTCAGCCTATCTTGCCAGCTTTGGCTTCTTAGTGGTACTTTACCCCTCTCTGTAAATTACTAGCAGCTTCAATAACAGGCATGGGTCAATGGTGAAGATTTACCAGGAGTCATGGTATTTCTGGAAGTTACAATTTTCTCTATATTTAAATATAGCATGGATAACAATGATTATTTCATTCATTCACTCCATTAATTCACTCAGTTTCTATTGGATAAGCGGTGACCTTGTGCTTTAGGTGTTTAGGGTGGTTTGAAGTTGAACACTATATCATATCAGCTAGTCTCAGAATGAACTCATTCCCATCATGAGACCAACTATTTTCTGTCATTTGTCAGACTGCTGCCGCGGTGTTTCTGACAAGGCCCTTTCACTGCACCATGAACTCACATGAAAATGATCAATGATTAAAAGTCACTAAAAAACTCTTCAACCTTTTGGAAGTTAACAAAAACAATCTGTAATTTTAAAACAGGGTAATTTAAAAAATCTTTTCTGAGTCTCTTTATTAAAACACTATTAATCATATTCATGGCTAAAATTGTGACTTTTTCTGGGGTGCAAACCGTGGTGGTTATGGCATAAGAACCACAACCACATGAGACAACATCCCAGGCACTAATGATGCAAGCAGCATATCAACAAAACATTGCACTTAGTAAAAAGACACAATCTCTAAGCTGCTTTCATTCAAATGTTTAAGTTTTTTTCTTGAGCCTTAACATGGCAACTCTGCTTAACAATATCCAGGCAAGATGTTACTAGCTACTTAAAAATATTAAAACTAAATAAATGAAGTGAATTGGATTTTTTGACTTAAAAGCGCTTATACTACTAATCTTTCCTTTCTGGCAGCTGCTGGAAAAAGGCAGGGACAAAACCATGCTTCACATCAGCTTTACTTTTCAGCCTGGCTGGTTCCAGATGCTAGGATTACTCTGGAAATGTAATTAGTTTCAATTAACTAACATCTGTCCAAACATAAACATTATATTTGGGATTCAGGTAAAGGAAAGCACATTCCCACAGAATAAGCTTGCATATTAAGCAATGAAAAAGGGTTAAGAAATCCTGTTTAGGTCATTGAGGAAAAACTAGATTATTGTAAGTGGCTTTTAAACTATATTCTGAGATTTTCTCCATCTTTAGGAGTCTGGGATAATCTCCAGTATAATTATGTGAGTCAAAATCTGCATACATAATATCAAGACAAATCCTATTCCAACAGATACCAGTTCAGCTGAAATCTCTGCATGTCTCAACTCCAGCCAAGAGTTCATCTAATCCAAGGAAAAATTTAAATCTAGTTTCAATATGACAAAAGAAGAGTCCCCTTGAAATTGGCTGTAATAAGATTTGAGTGGCTCTTCCATGGGATGATATGAGAGAAGAGTTTGGCCTCATAATAATTATGAATGATTCTTTATGTAGGAGTTATATATAACAATATAGGTGATAAATCTGTAATTTGATGTGCCATAGGTAGAGATCACACTGAACACTGTCAGGCTTAATGGGAATAAAAGTCTTGCTTTATTAAGGAGAGCTTTTCCTACACATGTGCTTATGAAGCCATTAGCAGGCTACACTTATTCAAATTTGAGGCTTTTGTGAATGCAGAACTACCAATGGGCAGAACAGTGTCAACATGGACAACAGAATTCAATCTGTAACTATAAGATGGTAAATAATTCATGTCCTGTAAAACTTAAGTGGGAAAACATTTGGTTTCTTGCTCATTCTCATGTTTATAATATTTAGGTAAAATTACCTTTAATCATCCATACTAAAAAAAAATCAAATCAAAAAGCATGTTCAACCTTAGGGGGTTAAAAATGTGATGCTACTAGCCTCAGGCCTCTACCAAAATGCAGGTTTGTAAACCACTTTTGCACTCTACTGCCCTCCTACACCGCAGAAAGAGCTAGATCAACTACCAATATCACATTTGACTTCCTAAAAGTAGCTTTTTCATGTTAACTATTCTGTTAATGAGATTGTCAATGATGACAAATTTCAATTTAGACAGCCCATTAGCATCATGGCCATATTCCTCACAGTCAGTTATGTGAATCATAAACATAAACATACAAAACTAAGGAGCATGTACCATTAGTGATAAGTTTTATGTTATTAAACAACTCCAAATTTACTTCTTCCATTACACTTATCCATACTAAATCTTCTCATTTAGAAACAAAAACCAAAATATATACATACACCAAAACCACATCTCCTTAACATTATCTGTAATTCATGGCCAAAATTCTTGATGGAATAATCTACGCTGACTCTCCATTTTCTCATCATTCATCCTCAAATCATGCTCCAGTTTCGTGACCTCACTGAACAACAAGCATTTTTCAATGTTTTCTTACATTATGTTTATGTTGAGTTGAACACAATGAACCTTCCACTCATTTGAAAATATTCTGCTACCTTGGCTTTTAATCTACCAGACTTTTTGCTTCTATGTCCTGTGCCCAAAATTAGCCTCTTCAACCTTTCATCTTTATGAATTAACTCCTCCTATTGAACACTCTGTGTAACATATGTTGTCATCATCCACACTCTCCCCCAAACCAGAAACATGAATGTCATCCCAATCTCCTGTCTTCCTGACCACAAGCGCTTTAGGTCAGGTCCTCATCTTCTCTCATTTGGATAAGTGTAACAGCCTCCTTGCTTTGAGAAATGACCCCTCACCTTCAACCCAGGTCTTAACAATTCATCTTTTACAGTCTAGATGCAAAATTGATGTCATTTTCTTAATTAAGTTATAAATGTCAAATGTTTTAGTGGAAAAGTATATACATATATTTTTTTACTTATGGAATAAGGACTTTTTTTTCATTAGGTCCTTATCAACTTTTTACTTGGAGGCATATACCACACCAAGCTCTGAAGTTTTGTTGTCAATTTTGTTGTACTGGGAATTTGTGTTTCCTAGAATCCTCTTTTCTATAAAGTTCTAGGTTAACATTGACCAAAAGTGATATCACAAGATATTTATGAAGTGGAAGTGAAGCAATCACCATTACATTTTGAAGGTCACTGATGGCTAGAGACAATGAGACACAGACACAGAGTTGCTAGAAAGTTCCAGCTTGGTCTCGTTCCATTTCACTCCCAGTTGTCATTCCTGACTGCCAACCCTGCTAAGTGACAGAGGCCTCAGGGTGCATAGTAGACACTTTGCTGCAAATTCATATAGGTGGTTGCCACACAAACTAATGAATGTCCATAGACTTTTATACCAGCCCTTCTTTGCAACTCTACTCCAGAAGCTTTTGCTACCTCCCAGTTTTTCTTGCCAGCCCCATACCAGGGCTAGTTAGTGACATTTTTATGATCCTTCAACTCTCCTTTTTGAACTTTCACTTCCCCACTTTTCCTTCAATTGTGAGGTCTAATTATTATAAACAAATTCCTTATTCCACAATACCTCCCGACTGAACCCTGACCGATGCATCTGATTCACAATCTTCATGTACTTTATTGATATACTTGAGGTCCTCTGACAGGCTCTGCTCTTAAGTGCATGTGTCCATACTCTTCCCTTAGCCACCTGTCTATTTGCCATTGCTAGTTCTCTTCTCTCCAAGTCTCCCTGACTAACCTCCACCAGTCTCAGGCTCCACATTATTATTTCCTGTCAGAGGATTTTCCCACAAGGTACTACTTTCCTTCCCCTGACATTATACCAACTACTATAACATATCATGATTACTAATTTATCTCCTGTAACCTGCTCTAGATTGTGAGATCCCTACAGGCAGGTACAATGCTTATGCCTATACAATCAAAGCCTAGCACAAAACTTATAAATGAGATCTAAAATTGTAGACACATAACAAAACTCTAGTCAGTGAAAATACTTGTCTTCCAGATACATGGAACAAAGCCTTTCTTTATTTTCAAAGATTTTGACCTCAAAAGACTTAACAACAATTAAGATGTCTCCAGGTATACCTCATCCTCTGCAGCACTGGTTTTCAAACTTGGTTTCTAAAATCCCAAGGTTTCCTTGGAATTGCCCCAAGGGCCCTTGTAAGTAAGAGGAAGGAGTTGGTAATCCTCGGTGGGAGAATGTGAGATGCTATCTTAATACTGTTCTTATTACATGAGATTCCTTTGCAAGCTTTTGCTCAAAAAAACAGAAAAGTTATCCTTTAAGACAAATTGAAGACCACTGGCCTACAGGATAATGTCAAAGTTTCTTAGCTCCATAGGATAGCTAGTCCAGACTCCCGTGAACTATCTTCTATCTAACTCTGCAGACCTTTCTTCGGTCATCTTCTACTTCAATATTCTAGTAGATGGCAACATATATCATGCTGGCTTATGCTGTTTCTACCTTGGTTCACACTATTTCCTTCACCTGAAATGTCCTTCCCTCTTCTCTCCTTGCCCAACTATCTTTATTCATTTTCATACATGTAACCAAACTCAAGTCTGTCCGCCCATTGCTAAAAAAGCCAGATTCAAGATACAAGTGTTGGTGATAGGAAAACTGGGTTTATGCCAGAGCCATCACCCTGAGGAAATGGTCTTTGTGACATGATTCCACCATCTACTCAGGTTGCCAGCTCTTAAATAAACCTGATTTTCCCATCACCAACACTTGTCTCTCAAGTCTGGCTTTTCAAATGATGGGCAGCCAGACACGTGTTCAGTTATAAACATTAGCTCAGATGTTGCTGTCTCTCCAGGAACCTTTTCTGAGACCCCAGGAAGCAGGTTTTCACTCTCTCCACTCTTATATTACCCAAAATACATCCATATTATAACACAGCATTGCATTGACATTAATTTTTCAACTGACTATTCCACATTCAACTGTGTTGCAAAAACTGTGTCTTCATTACCTTTGTACTTCCACTGCTTAGTGTGGGCTCTGACAGTGTTCTATAAATTACTGAATGAAACCCTCCCACATATAAAAATCATCAACACATTTTAGATCAAAGAAAAAAATAGAGGGTGACTGTTTAGTTTCCAGAATGTGCTAGCCTATTTTCATACATTTCCTATTTGAGCATCACTGGAACTGTATGGCATGGACACTAACGTTCACATTTTACAGTTAGGAAATTTTGGCTCACAGTTAGGTAAATCACATGGGATCTGGGAAAGAAGTAAAAATGAAATTTCAGGGTTGCCTGACATCAAAGTCTGTCTTTATCCCATTACACATGTAAATAATATATGTCAACATGTATTAAAATGTGACATCAAAGAAATCTAGCCAAGAGTGCACTTGGTCTACAAAACCACCCCATAGTACTTCAGCCTGTTTGGTTTTTCCAAATTTTCCTAGCAATCAAGATTAAAAACAAAACATGCCTTTCAAAGAACAGCAGTCTATTTCTAACTACATGCCACCAACTCAGTCAATTTAATAAACATTTATTTAGCACCAACTAAATGCAAGTCATTGCATATAGCCTTAGGGAAGATATAAAATGAAAAAAAAGAAAAAGGCATGGTCTTTGCCCTTCAGGAGCTCATAATCTAAAATCATACATTAGCAACTCTGAATGGAGGCAGATGGTGATAAGTGCTGTAATAGAGGCACTTACAACGTGCTAAGGAAGCATAAAGCAGGGAGACATTAATTCCAACTCTGGGGTAATAAAACACCTTGGTAAATGTATCTTTCACTGCACACCAAGAAAGTTTTTATGACCTAAGCCAAAGGATGCATTTATTTGTAAAATACCAGAGCTTATTCAAGAAACTAATAGATAGGGCTTATGTTAGGCAAGAATAGGGTTTAGCTACAATGGAAGCAGCCCTACCTATATGTGTTTTCCATACAATTTGAGAAAACCCATAGGCCTATTTATTTAAGGGGCACTTGGTACAGAAGAGACTCTACATGGTTCTGCCTACAAATCCATGTCCATTCATAGTGTTTTTTATTTCACTTGTACACTTAAAATGAGACCTGAATAGTGAGTCTTGAAGTATAAAATGCGGAAGATTTCAAAGGATGCAGCTCAGGCCTAACCAATGAAGAATGAAGGCAAATTTTTTTTTTTAATTTTACCAAGAAGCAAATACAGCATCTTCACTAGTTGAAAGCTTGATTCAAAGTACTTAAATAACTGAATGAGGCCAACAATGTTAAATGATTTCCTCTATGTGCCAAGGAGATTTATTAGGTGCTGGCATCACTGTACCAGCTTAAATTGGCTAGGCTAGAAATAAAAGTGAAAGCACAGAAAATTCATACAATTCCATTACTGAAGGATCAACTTATAGAATTTTCCCTGTTGTTTATAAGTTGATTGTATGCTGTATATGCAAAGGAAAACAGATCATTCACACTAATATTTTAAAATAAAGAAGCCATTGCTTAATGTAAAAATGCATTATGTGATAAGTTTTTTAAAAAAACAGCAGCAGTTTTCTTAAGGAAAATATGATCATGGAAAAAACATAAGATCAGGTGTTATTTCTAAAACTGTCCCCCTGTTAGGATATTCATATCATATAGCAAAGAACAAGTTGGAATTTGCCAAAAGCCAAAGGACCAACGAAAGGTTGTGCTTGTGTGAAACCTTGAATCTGCTTTAGATAGAACAGAAAACTGATAGGAAAATGCTGTGATCTGAATATGAGTTGTTTCCACCAAAATTCATGTTGAGGCTTGGTCTCCAGTGCAATGGTGTTGAGAGGTAGTAGGACCTTTAGGAAGTACTTGGGTCATGAGAGATGAATGCAGTCTCCTTGCTCTTTCAGAATGGATTAGTTCCCACAAGAGTGCTTTGTTATGAAGTGTAGTTGCCTTGGGTGTTTTTTTTCCCATCTTTTTGACATGCACCTTGTTCCCCTTCCATTTCTCGGCCATGTTTTTAGGAGGCACGAGGCCTTCACCAGAAACCACCAGATGCAGCTGCCCAATTCTTGAATTTCCCAGCCTGCTGAACTATGAGATAAATAAACCTAATTTCTTTATAAACTTAGTCTCAGATATTCTGCTCCAGCAACACAAAATGGACTAAGACAGGAAATATTCCTGACCTTATTGCCTCCCAACTTTTTTTTTTGAACCCTTTAACTATTCCCATCTCTCCAGCATCCTCAACTATTCATTCTCTAATTTCAACTTTCCCTATAGTTTGAGACTTGAAAAAGTTCTCATCTTGGGGAAAAAAATCTATTGCTACCAATATATTGTTATAATGGATATTTTCCTTTAATTGTAATAAACAGCTTATAATAGCTACTTCTACTTTTTCAATGTTTTTCTCCTTAATGTATTTATTCTGGCCTTGTCTCAACAATTGCCATTGTACTAAAATATTCTCAATGTCTACCAATTACACCCTCCAAATCTGATAGCCACTTTCTAGTTCTTATAAAGATATCTTTCTCTTATCTAGTTCTAATACTGCTTGCTAGGTGAAAAACACTTGATAATCTCCTTTCTATAAAGAGGGCTCAGTTAATAACTCTGGGCCTTTAATCATCCATCTACTCAATCTAATCTTGGGGAGATAATTTATCTGATTCATAAATTTGAGAGGAAAAATGGACATGTTGAGCTAATCTCCAGCTTCTTCTTGGGAGTGAAGATGCCTGCAGAAAGATTGCATTCTTTTCTGTACTCCCATATATAAGTCTTACACATTCAGGCAAACATATCAGCCTAGGCAGAAAAAAAAAACAAACACCCAAACAAAACAAAACAAAACAAAAACAGCATTAACTGCAATCAGATAAGAAAATTAACCTAATTTTAAGGTCTGTTAGCAGGCCCATTTGAACTTCATTTGGTTCCTGGCCATCAGTAGTAGTAAAGTTGTTACTTTTGTGTCCTTATATCTTATTAATATGCTCAAAATCTAAGTATAGAAGGGTGTCCCCCTAAACCCCAAACATGATCTTGTTCTAGATACCCTCTTCTCTCATGTCTTCTGATATATACTTCTGTTTTTTCTCCTGCCTCCCTGATGGTTCCTTCTTAATTATTCCTTTAGTTTTAATAATCCCTATTTTTCTTCACAAAGATGCTGAACGTACTGCTTATTTCTTCCCTTCCTCTCCCCCTCCATATTTACACATAACATGCATGCATACACATACATGTACACACATAATGTATTTATATGCACACATGTGTACACACACATGCACATATATACACACAGTTGGCCCTCTGTATCCATGGGATCCACCATCCATGGATTCAACCAACTACAGATGGAAAATATTCAGGAAAAAAATTCTACAAAATTCCTAAAAGTGAAACTTGATTTTGCCTCATTCTGAGTACTACAACATTGAATCCACACAAATGAAGTGATATGTAGGCTATTAGGTATCATAATGTAGACATGATTTCAAGTATATGGGAGGATGTGAGTAGATTATATGCAAATACTGAACCATTTTATATAAAAAACCAAAGCATCTACAGATTTTGGTATCTGAGTGGGGTCCTGGAACCAATTTCCCATGGATACAAAAGAGCAACTGTATGCATTCTTATTGAGCACATGGAGAAAGCCTGATATTTTTCTTGCATTGAATAACTCTTCAGACTGCTCCCCCTACAATGTTTGTGTTTTATAAAAAAAAAAAAATAACCATTAAACCAAGCATTCAGCTCTCAGGAAGCTTATATTCTAAAAGAGGAGACATATTAAACATCTATAATTATTACACAAAAAATGGTGCTATTATAAAAAACAACAGAACTGACTTACACTGCTAAGATAAAAGAATGTGTCACTGAGGAAGTGACATTCGTCTTGAAACCTAAAGATTAGGTTAGAGCAAGAAGAAATCATAGTTCAGCTGAGATCACAGATGTTTGTTATGCTTTGTAAGTGACATACATATAACATTCATTCAATTGCAAGTTATAAATATAAAAAAAATCAATGATTGGAAGACAAGCTCTTTTTAGAATTATAGGAGCAATGTCATTTAAGTATAAGGTTGTATATATACAAATATATGCACATTCATATTTTATTATAGAAGCCCATTAAGCTCAATGAATGCCTAGAATTGAGTCCATCAAAAGCTCGTGTGCTCTGGTTTCAAAACAAATCTGAATCTTTGCCCATTCAAGATCTTTTCAAATGGACTTATACCAATAGCCATAACATATATGGCTTTCATGTCAGTCACATTACAGCAACGCTTTTAAAAATAGATTCAAAGTAGGAGATTGACTCCAAATTCATTGATCATCAATCCTTTCACCCTCAAAGTGAAAATGACGAAGACAACAATTTCATGAAGCCAGAGCATGAAGATTGTATTCAGATAGGCCTAAAATCCTATCTCAGATATAATTGCTGCTCTTTCCTCGTAAAACTGAATCCGTAAATTTAAAGGAATATTTATAATACTATGACAGCAGCCCCTAGACATTATTATGTCTCATAATAGTGCATTCCAACTTAATCTCTACATCATCTGATGGATGTACAGCCATGAAGGCTTATATGAACGGTGATTAGGAGAATGCCTCAGTTTCTCCACCTAGCATTTTGCGTCTTCAGACAGAAGCTCAATTATTCATATCATTGTCATTGCTTCCCTCTAGGACATTTTTTAAGTTATAAAGTCTTTTGACAAATACCAAACTTATGTTAAAACTAGTTCAAAAAACTTAAGCTATTTGTTGGAGTTAAGATTAAAAGAACACGTTTAAAACAATTAGATATCAAACATATTCTATAGCTCACTATGTTTTGTGAATTTAGGTTTCTAATGAATATGTACAATTGTTCATAGATGTGAAAAATAGTAAATGCATTTCTCATTTTTGGTAAAGTGGTATTTATGAGTTTGAACCAAGTTGCGATTTTGCTTGATGTTAGTCAGTTTCTGATGCTGTATGTTTAGGAACAGTTTTAGATGCTGGAAAGTGCAACCCAGGTTTCCATCTAGATTTCACACTCTTTAGTATCTCAGGCTAGCGCTTAGTCCTAAGGGGGCTGGTGCTCAAAGTATAGCCCATTTTCTTTACTACTAGTTAAGGTTTCAAAATACAGTTAAGAATGAAAAGTGAATAAACAAATTGGACTTGTCAAGAGCTTGTATCACCAGATAAGCAGAGAAAGAAAAAAGAAAGAAAAAGTTAATGTGACCTTGAGCCATTGGCAGGGCAATGCTAAAGCACGTTTAGGAAAATCCCCTTTGCCTCCATTTACCCAACATGGAGGCTGATGCAGTTCAGAAGTGAAGGGAAACACGGTTGTGCAAGGAATCCGACAGAAAAGG
Organism: Cheirogaleus medius; assembly: GCA_008086735.1. Taxonomy (NCBI): domain Eukaryota; kingdom Metazoa; phylum Chordata; class Mammalia; order Primates; family Cheirogaleidae; genus Cheirogaleus; species Cheirogaleus medius. The sequence goes on along the minus strand of VBSM01001562.1, from coordinate 49,506,677 downwards.
ATTTCCACACAAGCCTCCCACTGCTTGCTCCGTCTTCCTCCAGTGCAGGACAGCACGGAGACTGCTGACAGTATCACACGCTAGATTCATTTTGTGCTTTGGTGGGCATGATTTGTTCTCCTGAGAGAGACAGAAATTCACTAGGGACATAAATGAGACTGTCACACTCATTCCACTCATACTAAAACAAATTGAAATGCCACAGTTGGCGGGGTGGGGGTTGCACAAAGAAGTCGTTACTGGACCACTCAGTCCCTTCTTGCTAAATCAGAGGGGAACAGCTGAGGCAGGCATCAGCATTGCTAGGGAGAAATCCTCAACAAACATCACCAAATGCAATGTAACAAATAGTAGAAACCCATTTTTTTAGGTTTAGGTTTGAAATGCTTTGAGCTTTGAGTTATTTTAAGCAGTACCATCCCATCCTGTAAATTAATATATATTGTTTATACCCCCACCCCTGTCTACCCAACTCTTCTTCATAAAATACCATCCCCCACCCTTCTCCCTCCAAGCACCCCTACATTCTTTCCTCCAAAGAGCAATTAAACTGCATTGCCCTTTAGTGGGGCCACTCAGGCTCAATGGTCATTGACAGCCTGTGAAATTATCAGATAATCACCATCAAGGTGGCTCAAAGGTTCTCTGAGGAGCAGCCTAGAGTCCTGAAAGCTGCTCTAGCACTATCAGGAGTCCTACCCACTCTCAGGGAATCCCGATTCAGGAGTTTCCTTACTGATCCTTCTTTACTGGAACAAAGTCCTCTGGGACTTCCCGTAGGGGAAAGGCAGCTGCCTGCCTAGTCATTTTTCTGCAGTTCATATGGGACAATTCACAAGAAACCAGAGGGACTAAAAGTGTTACTGCCATTTACATATCAAAAGAAACCCCCACAGCAAACACAAGGTTCTATCCAGTAGCAGGGAATGTGACAGTCGTGGCAAATCCCAGCCTTGTCAGTCTTTGAGAGCAAGGTTTGAAGACCCCATGGTACAGTGTGTTCCATTCAACACTCATTCACACACAGACTTTGTTAAGTGCAAGGGCAGTTTTCATAAGTCACGCCAGTCTATTAACCTTTAGAATACTGGTATTTTCCAGTCTTGCAGGTAAATAAATCTTGTAAGAACTGGAGATAGACAATCCCCAGTACACAGCTCAGAGAGCAGCATTTGAAGGCGTCCGGACTGGCTTAGAAAGGGCAACTGCCTCCAGCTTCCCTCAGTACACTTCTCAACAGGCATCCCCCAGAAAAAGCATATCAGTGGTGCCTTTTCTCCTCAGCTCAGAGAAATACAGGGAAGTTGATCAATGGGGAGCAATTAACACATATTCGTTGAATGCTTGCTGTAAGTTTTCTATAACCTCCTATAGAAAAGGGAGTTACAAAATTAAAAAGGAATGAAAAATAATTGAAGGAAACAAAACCTTGTTTGCATATTTATAGTTAATGAAGTCTATGGTGTTTATGCCAGCGATAAATTGATTGGAATAAGGCTTTTATGAAATCATGGCTTATAAACATTTAGAGAGCAAAACGTAAGGTAGACATCAACCAGCACATAGAATAAGGAGATGAAATGGACCCAAGAGATTATTATCTTCATTAACCTTCTCAGTTTACTAAGGGAAATAACAGCTCTGGGAGGTAAGTGGCTAAGAGCATGAGCACACTGTAGAGTAAACACTGCATAAATACTTCTTGGACAAACAAATGAATGGATTGGCTCAAAATTAACCAGAAAGCTGGTAGCAAAGAATTAGAATATTTCTGGATTCCCAAGCCTGTGTGTTTTCTTTCCATGTTTTTATATATATTATTTAGTCCATTTACACAGATAAAAAGTCAGGGAACCACTGCACAATAGTGGTAAAATTATTCATAGATGATAAAAGGACAATTAAAGAGGAAAAAAGCAGCAACAAACAGGTACTGTAAACCCTGAGTAATTAAAAATTCAGGGAAGATGGGCAGGGAGAACCATCCCACTTGAGTGAAAACCATTTTTTTATACTTTTAAGTAAATGCAAAAATACAGCTAATAAGTGATGGTCTCAGCTAATTCTGGATCAACTTTCATGAAAACAAGCATTCTTCGCTTTATGTGTGGATGTGATTTCTAGAATGATGTGTCATGGGGATGATGTTTTGAAAAGTCTCCAGATATATTTTAACTCTTTATAATACAGATTTGTCCCTTCTCCTTAAGCCCTTGAACCATTAAGGGTGGGCCAAAAGGCTTCACAACAGGGAAGAAAGAAGATGTAGCATAAAAAGTCATCCACCTTAAAATAAAATCTAGGAAAAAAAATATCATTTAGAGAGGGTTGAGGGAAAGGATGATGGAGCCTCCAGAGGGACAGAATGGTCAAAGGGTGAGACGTACTGTTTTCACTTCCTTCCTTAAGCTCAGAGATTCAGAAGGGGGCTGGGAGAGGGGGAGTTCTAGGGGTAGATACAGCCCAGGTAGATTTGGAGGAATCCAAAAATCACAGAGCCTGGGGCCCCACTACTCTGCACATAAACTGGGGGGAACTGTGACTTAGGAGAGGATTTGGTTTTGGCACAATCTGAATCCAACATGTATAGTGATCTCTCCATAAAGTAGCCATGGCTGAGCAGGTGCCTGAGTGGTCTTCAGGAGCTATGCACATTGCAGATGAGCATTCAGAGAAACAATAAAGGGTGTGTGTGTGTGTGTGTGTGTGTGTGTGTGTTGGGGACAAGCATGTTCTGGGCTCATAGGTCTGAAGAGAATTAGCAGACTAGAGTCAGCCTAGAATAAAGACAAGGAATCAGTGAAGGCTCCAAAATCTGTAATTCTTCACATACAAATAAATTCCTTATATTCACAATTTTTTTTCTCAATTTCCTTTTACTTGGTTGCTCTATCCAAAACCTGACTCTTTTTTGAGGACACTGCCTCTAAGTGGTGGTGGTTTTCCCTTTCATACTCTTCACTGTCTTCGGAGGTTGCTCCTCCAATCTCAAACTGTCCATTCCATCTGACTGTACTATATCCCCTTGTCACAGCAACAAACAGACTCAAAGTGGTTGGAGAGGGTCACTCCTCCCATGTCTTGAAACATAGGTGCCTGGGTCATTGACAACCTCACAAATACCACTTCCATCATAACTGGCATTTCCATTCCCACATCATTACACAGAAAAGCTTCCAATACACTAGCCTTTTCATTTCTGACTTGGTCTTTGATCTGTTCTTCAATGTCATCTTCCAGTTGTTCCTACAACTATAAGTCATCTTTGACTTTTTTTTGCACTCCCACTGTCCTATCATCTTTTTGGGCATCTCCCTTACTTCCAAGTAGCCCATGTGCTTCAGAGGATGCTTCCTGGAGCAAAGAGGCAGGAGTGAGTCGTGATGAATTGAGCCAAACTACACGTTCCTGGCCACAGTGACTGGTTCTGATATGGGAACATAGTCCACATAGCTCAGTAATTATAAGGAGATGTGTGGAAGATTTTGGGAAAGCATCTTTCTTGATCATTTGAGAAAACAACCTGAAGAAACTTACTTTTTTCCTGAACAATGAAGTGTAAAGATGTGCCATCTAGAGCTGCTACAGCTAGTTTTGCTACGATGCCATACACTCTGGATCAAACCGTATCCGAAATTAAGTGAGCACATAGATCCCATACTCCATTTTACTGATGCACTAAGCTGAGCACTGGTAAAAGCGGCAGCTAGATTGTTAAAAGAACCAAAACTTTGGCTGACAGACACCAGCAAATTCTTAAGAAAGTTTCTTGAATCTTGAGTTGGTAAATTTACTAAGAAATAAATAGCTTAATATTTTTAGGTGGCATTCCCTTCAAAAAGGTTATGATCACCCAAAATTTTAATTGTGTTAACCACTGGAAGGCTTGTCTATTACAACAACTAGCACTATCCTAACTAGTATACCTCTGTAAACCCTGGCAAGAAGTATTGGATTCGATTCTGCATGCACCAGGGGAAAGCCATAGGAGGGTAAAAGAAAAAAAAATGAGTTATATGAATGTTCTTCCTAACTCTAATATACTCTAAAAATTTACTCTAAAAATATATACTCTAAAAAATATATACTCTAAAAATATACTCTAATATACTCTAAAAAGTTTCAATGAATAGATTCTGACTAGCAACTGGGCCCTAATATATAGAGAATGCATTTTGAAAGGCTGTATTCACATAACATGATCATAGCCCTTTTTATAAGACTTTATGTACTATGGGTCTCTCCTGAATTAATTTTTCACTTTTTCCCTAATAATCACTTAAGGCAATAATTCAAAGACACAGTGAAGGCAAATTTCAAGTGTTCTTTATTGTTACAACTTCACTTAAATAATTCTATATTGCTCAGGCTTTTTATTTAAAGCAGGCCTTCCTGCTTTCTATTGTTCCTCTCATGGCCCAGCTTTCTAGGCAGGGAACCTCTGTAGTCACCCAGGCCACAAGCCTAGCAAGGCCCCATGCTTGACTTAATGGTATTTTGTTGCTATCTTAAAGTTTCTAATAACTTTTAAACGAGAGCCTATAATTATTTTCATTTTCCTTGGGCCCCATAAATTATATAGCCAGTCTGACTTCTACTTATCACCACCACACACACACACACTGACCAAGATTCCTTCTTTGACCTCTAAGTCCTCTTTTCAAATGTGCCTTGACCTTGGCCCCCATTCTGTCTTTGACCTGCCCAAACCAGTCTTAGCAAAGAATCCTGCAAAGTCAGTTTAGAGAAAATCTTCTACCCTTGATATCTGATCAAGTTTCTTCATCCCCTACCTTTGATGTCTTAAGTCCTTGACCTGCCTTTAACAAGAATTCCCTTATCCTTGATAATCTTTTAAGTAAATTTTCCATCCACTGGACCCCTCAACTCTGCTCATAGACTATAAATCTTCACCTGTTTTACCTGTCATTGCTGTATTCAGAGTTCAACCCAGTCTCTCTCCCCTATTGCGATAACCTATGGGGTAATAGTCTTGGATAAAGTCTTCCTTACTATTTTAACAAAGGTCAGAATACTTTTTCTTCAGCAATACACATATACATGTACCACATTCACACAATTTTTATTACATTGCATCCCCTCTTGAATAATAGCACACATAGCTAAGGTTCAATAGGTTTATTCCTATTATGAATTAAGCACTGTACTTAGCATTTTATATACATTTATGATTATATGACTTAATTTTGATAACTACCATGTGGGGAGATTATTTTTATTATGCCAATTTACAAGTAAGGCAGTAAGAAATTAATTTACCCAAATTTGCCCATCTTTCAAGAGATTGAACTAAGATTTGAACCAAGGAAGTCCAATTAAAAATTGCTAACTGTTATATTACACCATAGAAATCTTTTAAGGTAGACTTCAGATTCTGTGTTAAAACATGGTAGAGGGAGAAATCCACTCTACTCAGTTCTATTTTGCATTGTTGCTTAATTCAGAACCGTGTCATGTAGCCCATGTGATTGTCAAAACCACAGATAACAATAAACTTTTTTGAGTGAAACATACGGCTATGTGGCTTCAGTAAGAGAAACAGATTTATTTCAAATTGTACTCCACTAATATTCTACAAGGCAGCTAAGGAAACTAAAAATCTATGTACAATATTCCTCTTAATCTCCTTAAATATCAAATTTTGACTCATCCAGTTGTTTAACATTCATAACATAATGTTATAGGAGTTGGGGATGAATTATTAATCAGAATCTGAAAAAAATTCATAATTACATATTTATAAAAGTAATCTCTATCTTTGGTTCTACACTTGCGGAGAAGAAAAGGCAGCTGAATCTCTGCTGGAAGGATCCAGCTGCCAGCGCTTTTCATTGCAGCAAGAAACAATTGCAGAAGTGATGTCTTTTAAATATGCTTAAAATGCACATTTAAAACATACTTTGATATTTCTAAAAAATTAACTGAGAAGTATTAATAAACGATGGTGCTACTAACGTCAATCTGTTGGTAAGTAGCAAAGGCCATTTATCCATTAAAATAATAAACAAAGTTAATTTCTGCTGATGTCTCAGGTTGATTGCACTTAACCTAGGGTGGCTTCCACTTCCCATTTGTGGCACCGAGACATGACAAGCCACTCTCAGATTAGAGATGGATGATCCTTTCCCCCTGCTTTATCACCTTGTACTTTAGGTTGCTCTTTTTAAATCATTGCTCCACCTTCTCCCAACTTGTAGGGGATGAATCAGACTTATTCTAGCAATCACTCATTTCATTTTCTAGCTTAATGATATGAGGGCCCCAATGAGTTCATTTTCCTATGCCCTGGGGTAACAAATTGTCATTGCATTTATCTTAAAATTATTCATGTTTCCTTTTCGTATAATCAGATATGTCCTATTCATGGTATATGTCTTATTTTGGTTGCATTTTTCCCATTCACAATAAATCACATCAAAATTATTTTCATATTCCCTAAGACACTATGTCTCTCACATCCCTGTACCTTTAATATCCCCTTGTATGAATCACCTGGCAAATGAAATCCATCTTTCCAAAATAATTTCAGAAGTAGCTTTCCTAAGAAGCGTACCTGCTTTCATCCTTCCCCTATAAACAGTGAGGATCAAGTACCTGTCATAAGCTTACTTTTACAGTCGCTCTGGTCACCATATTGTAAGATATTGGCATGTTTTTCTGATTGGATCCTCAGTCTCAGATCCTATCACAACCTAACACATAGTAATAAATGTTTTAAGAATGTTGAATAGAAATTTTACATAATTTTTCTGGATTACGATTGAGGTTATTGTATGAGGGACTCTAAAGTCTTCACAATCCATTAAGTCACTGCACAGTGTTAGTATACACAGTTTGACAAGAGAACCCCTAATGATTATTTGAATAGTTTTATAATGGTTGAGCAACAAAATTCCCAGCATTTGTTCTGGTTGCACATTCTACTGGTGTCAGTCACAGTGTGACTCCCGAGCGAAGTTTATAGTTAATATTTGGGAAAACATCCCTAACAGCTTGCTTTGAACTCTCGCTTCATTTTATAAAGGAGAGCTAGATGCTGGAAAAGGTGCCAGCAAATTTAGTTCCCAAATGAGTTAGGTTTGTTACATGGTATTTGATTACTATTGTTAGATGCTAAATCATGTCTCTCCTTGGAACAAATTAAAGTAACTTGCAATTTTACTTATAACACTAGCCATCTAATAAAAATACTACCTGATGATTCCTTTAGGAAAGAGAATCATTCCTGAAGGCTGACAATTACCCTTCATCCCTGCAAAATTACCCATGTATTAATTACTGCCCATAAACCATATCTCTAAAACCAAGCATGATGAATTTTTCTTTGGAACATTCCTTCTTTAATGGTATGTGGATTATCCTCATGTTCTAAGCTTTATGCCACCTGGAAATTTTGAATATTTGTGGATTAACTAATAAGTTTCCAAGAAATGTTTCTGGTAATAATTTTATAAAAGTTTAGTATTCTCAGGTTCAGATATAAAGTAAATTCTGAGTAATGATTCTTAAAAATAAATAGTAAATCTTCATTATATGCTTCCACAAAACACCACATTTTCACTCATAACGTGACAATTAAGCTTTTGTGCATTATGTCATTCTGCATTTCCTATAATGAAATTTGCCCACTTTCTTTCAGGATTCTTTGCTCATGGTGAGGTTTTATTTCTTTTCTTTCACACTAAGTTTTATAAAAAGGTAAATTTCTGTTGGGTTATTATGTTATGCAGAAATGAACAAATATATTTGCATGAGTTTCGAGTATATGATGTTACTGAACATACATGCAACCAAGCATTCTCGAAATTCTCTGTGAGGCCTGGAAGGGAGGCTCTTCAGAAATAAAAGTCAGCACTCCAGAAAAGGTGAAACTGGAGTTACATGAGAGAATTGTGTACACTTACAGTTGCAAGAATTATACCACGTGTGTTAAGATTCCAGAAAAAGGAAGATGTGGCTTCAAATATAAGCCTCAAAGCTAAAGTTTCAAGGACAGATATTTTAACTTGCAGGTGCTAATTTTCTATCTAAGCTACTTCTCATATGGGCAACTTTAAACTTTGAAAATAAGTATCAACAGGGATTCATTTATTCAACAATAAGTAATGTTTACCTGCGACGTCAAGAAGACATCTAGAGTGGTATGAGTTTGGGAGAGTATCTAAACACAAAAGCTATGTATTCAGATGAAACACATCACTACTTTGAACAGATTCAAACAGCCTAAGTATTCCACATACATACACACTCACACGTGCACAAAAACTTTCATTAGTGAAGGAATTATTTCCATTTCACGTTCGTTTAAAATTTGAGACATCATGTATTTATTGTTAAGTATTCTGAGTATTGAAATGTTGACAAATCAGTATATTCATTTTATTTAAATGACCTAATAATCTGTCATTTGTATTTTACAAAATGGAAAGAGAATTTAACGTCTCGCCGGTTTAACCACTGATCTAGATTCTTTTATATGCCAGTAATTTTGATAATATTTGCTCATAGAAAACAAATATAAAGCTTGTCCTTGTAGGATCTATAAACTCATTTATATGAATAATCACCAACAGATTATGACTGTGATGTAGCTTCACAAATCCCTAGAGTGTAAAACTGAACAGAGAAATTAAATAAATCACAATAGCTCAAATCATACTAAGCAAATCTCTCTTCTCACTGGATTTTACATTAAATTCCACAAGGTCATTTGACTTACCCTGTAGTTGCTAGGATTATATAAATAGCTACTACTGAGTTTCTTGCTTTTTAAAGCAATATTCATTGCTAAAAGTGTCATTCCTGGAACATTCGATTGACTTTCACATCTTCTCCTCACAAAAGAATGACCCAACCTGATAGTCCCACCAGTAAAGGAAAGACAGCCCATTGACAGTTCCTGCCAGAGGAGTGGTTTATGTTTCATATTTGCAATGTAGCACACAGTCCTACCCTCTTTGCCAGACCTCATGTTCTAAATTTTGGGTTATAGAAACAGGATTATAATAAAAAGATCCCTGTGAATATAATCTAATTCCAGGTGCCTTTCAGTTAGGACTCTAAGATGTACGTGTTTTATACACAACATTCTATGGTTCAAAGTTAGAGCTATGATCCCTTTGGACCTTCGCCCATCACTCAATACACATTGCAGTTAAGAGAAAAGATTAGCCAAGAGTAATTTTTATGGCAAAAAAGTCTGTTTCTGAAAGCTTGTTCATTTTTTTGCCTTTTATACTGTTCCAATACAGACAATTCTGAACAACAAAGCAGATCCTCTTTCTCTTGATTGAAGAGCCCATCACCAGATATCAGAACATATTGCAGCCCTTCCTTATTCAAGTCCCTTGAGAATCTTTCTAAACATGAAATGAATTTTTTATTTACTTTTACTTTCTAGCTCATCCACTTTCAGTTTGAGCTGTTAATGACTACTAGATCAGATAAAAATGAGTAAGACTGACCAAAGCCTCCTTTTCTTTATCAATGCCACTTTCTTACTCTATATTTTGTTTCAAGATTTCTAATCTCTTCAAGTGGATTGGATTCTTTATGAAGTTTACTCACACTGTTGTGAACAGTAAGGACATAGTGATCTTATTTGCTAGATACAGCGATTATTGTTACCAAACTTTGTAACACTGGTAAATTTATAACATTTCACGATAAACTCTTTAGCCCAAAAAGTTTCTGCCACAACTAAACTAATGTTAATTTGCCCAATATACATGCTCAAAGTGGATTTCCCTTGCAGTTAAAGGGGTACAGACAAAAATCAAGCCCCAAGATCTTAAAAAATATCATTTAAAAAATAAAAATTCAAGGAACCAAGAATTATAATCAGTTTAAGCCCCTTTCTTTCTTTCATTCAATAATTCATGCACTCAAATCTTTCCCTGAGAGCACCTACTTTGGATCATCTCACAGGTGCTATGGATGGAAAGAAAAAAAAAAAGCACTTAACCACCTTTGCCTCCTTGGCATTTATTTCCTGGCAGAAAATGACAGAATGAACTGTTCAAATAAAAAAAAATGTGACATATCAGATGATAATCAGTACTATGGCAAAACAAAGCAAAGAAGCGAGGTAGGGAATATAGGGTGGAAAAGGGGTACAGGCTAGGTGGGCTAAGAATGGCAACAAGAGAAGGGTCCACTGAAGAGGCAGCATGTGAGCAAACACTTAGAGATGAGGGAAGCAGCCACGGACTATCCAGGGAACATTCCCAGCATAGAGGACAGATACATGCCTTGAGCCAAGTAAGCCAAAGAAAGAAGAGAACAGAAAGGAGGCATGAGCAACAAGGACCGGTGCATGCTGGGGATAGAGGAGCACCAACTGCACAGGGGCCGGCCTGACGTACTCTCAGGTGGGACAAACTGGACAGGTTCTGAGCAAAGGAACAACGTAATCTGACGCAGATATCATCATGGCTGCTATGAGGAGGAACATGTTTGGAAGGACAATGGCAGGACAGGGAAGCCTTCTTGCTGTCCAGGACTGTCAAACAGAACTTTTCAACCTTTTCTCTAATGAAAAATTTCAGCATCTGTTTCCTCCTGTGGCAAAACCAAAAGTGTACCTATCGTGTCTTCCGAAGGGAAACTCCTCCACGAATACCAAGGCAACTTCCTGTGTGTTAAGAGTCATTCTATCAAGTGCTGCCAAGCCTCCCTCTGGATCTGAATGCTTTGAGAGCACTTCTTAATTGCATCTAATTAACGAGCGTGTAAACAATCTTAATTTGAGATGTCTATGTGAGGAAGGAGTTTAATTATTTAATATTAAATTTAAAAACCCTTCTCTGTAAGTGGTTTTTTCCTCATTTGAAAGGTTGATATAGCTACATTCTCTGAACTAGACATATGGTTAGGTAGTTTTATAGCCAAGAAAATACATGCAATTTAAATCGGATGCATGCTTAGAATTCTATCATATTGGTATCAGATAGACCATATATCTTAAAATTTAGAATTGTGGAATAAAAAATTTGAAAACATCTTGTGTTTCAGGAAGGTGTCTTTAGTCTACAAATCAAATCACCATAGGATTCCATTAAATAGAAAGCGGAATTAATATGCTGATGTAAACATATTTATGGAAATGTAGTTATGTTTTAAATTGAGATTTCTAACCGGCTACCAGGGTTTGTTACTAGTTTCCCTGGGATCTGTAAAACCTGTAAAATCATATTCAAAATATCTTGTGTGAACATGTGTGTATGAAAAAGTGGTCATAGATTTTACCAGAGTTTTAAAGAGAAACTTTACTCAATAAATTTAAGAATGCTGGCATAGTCAGTATGAAGAAATGATTGCAGTCACAAGAGAAGAGTATAAGCAAATATTTTAGTATTTATTCTGAAAGCCTTTTTTTTTTTTAGAGTCTTCTAAGTGCAGAGGACTATTGTGCTCACAAAGAACCTAAGGCAAGATCTAACTTTCCTAAAACTTATGTTCTTCCCTAACAGATAAAATCTATACAGAACAATTCAAGGAAAAGGCGAGAAAGTGATCTGAGCAAGGAGCAGAAATCCAACCTCACTGAATTAAGTAAAAATGAAATTATAAGAATTACACAGACCTCCAAGTACCTGAAGTATGACCAAATATCAGTCACTGATACATCTTTTCTTCTTTTAGTCTGCCATACATCTGACTCATTCTGCTGTCTGCCAGCTGTCTCTAACAGGCTTATAATTTTTGCTTCCACAAACATTGGCTTATGACCAGTTTTGGACTGCAATGAGGTTAATACTCCTGCTTAATCCCCAATTCACCAAACTTCTATGTCTCCAAGCTTAAAAAATTCTGATTCGGCCTTCGTGTTTAAGAATACATCAATTCCTTAAAGAAAGGGAATCTGATATTCTTAGCTTGGATTCTGAAACCAACCCTGGTCCAAGAAGAGGTAGCATCTGGTATAAGCCTGGCCAACTAGGTCCCTCCTTCAAAAAGGGCAATTAAGCACATCCACAGATGGTTACATAATATAATCTGGAAACCCAAACCCACCTGTCTATCCCAACAGTCTATCACCAAGTGCCCAACTGATCAGTGTGTTAAGTTTTATCCTTAATTTGTAAAAGCACCTAGGATATCATCGGTACTCATTAAATGTTAGTGCTTTCACCAAACATACTCCTCCACCGGTCTCATATTTGTAGTCAACAAACACAAGTACTTACAAGGTCTCCCCTGGACTGGACAGCCAAAAGGACAAGAACAAACAAAAGCCTCCTTTCCTGTCCTCAGAGATCTTAAAATTCATTATATATAAAAGTATGCAATAAATGCCAAATGAGTGATCCATACAGAAGTGCTATAATTAGTATATTTGACATCTGAGGCAGGTCGTTTTTCAACACACGTCTCTACATGACAAAATTATTTTCAAAATAAGCTTCAAATTCACTGTTTTATGGTAATAAATCCTTTAGTAAGCATCATATATTTTGATATATTAATAACAGACATTAATTTGGAGACTTTTGGTTTATTTGTAACGAGTCAGAAATGTTCAAGTTTGCAGTAAGCAGTTTTTGCCTTCAACCCTCATAGTACAACATTTAAACAATAGATTTGAAATAAACTGTGAAAGCAGTGATTGTAAAAACAAAAACAAATATAACTTAGGCTACTTCGAATCTCATTCTAGAGTTTGTGTTTCATATTTAAAACAGTAAAATAGAGTGGAGCTAGAGTGAGCATTTAAAAATCAGACCCAGCGGAGTCTGAACCTAGAGGAAATCTCTAGTTTATTCTTGAAGTGAACATGTGTATGGATCTGCATGGCTTGAGTCAAGTGCCATTACATATGTATCATGCAACTTAAAAGTAACTAGAGCAAACGTTTAGAACTTAGACCAATAAGAGATTCTTTTCTAGGAAGGATTATTTTATAATATTGACATTTAGAATTGCCAGTTATGGTGGTAATAAAATGTTGGCTGACCTTTAGTCTGTGTTACTACTGTTTTTATATTTGCTTAGATAATGTATCAAGGAAAAACTGCTTCTTAGTGCCCTGCCTTGGTAGGCAATGACAGAGAGCAAATGCCCTGGCAATGGAGTGGAAAGAGATTTTAATGCCAGTATTATTTAGGAATGAATACCACTAGCTAATTTTAAATGTATATGGAGAGGGCGTGGGGAGAAAAAATGTATTTGGAGAGAGAGGTTTATTGGTTTTAAGACATTATTGGGATTACTGAGAATTGTGCTGTCAAACTTTAGGAGATATTACCAGGACTTTTCTGGTCTCAGTTATGCTGCTTCCTCTTGGTGTCCATTCTCAGGTAGGGTCACCTCTCCAGGTATGAAGGTACATAGCCCCCAACCCACCTTCTATTCTTTAAGCAGGTCCTGTAGAACAATGTTTTTTCTCCCTGTCACTAACTCTGACTAGGTCATATGCCAATCCTAAACCCATTACTGAGGCCAAGGATATGCAATAACTGGATAAATCTAATGAGTAAGTTCATCCTTGAAGCAGAGAGTCAATTAACTACAATCTAACCAGAAGAGTGAAAGTGAGAGATGGTGCTTTGATTATCAAAGAAAAGAGCTTTCTGGGCAATGGTTGTAACTATCTTGTGTCAGTCTTCTCTGTGCTTATCTGTAAAGTAGAAATAGTAATACACACTTTGTAGTATGTGGTAAATATTAAAAAGTATGTGTAAAGAATCTAACACAGAACTCATCACGTATTAAAGAGTAATTAATAGTTAACTTTTGATGAGTGAATACTATAGGCCAAACTAAGCTTCCATAGAGATTATATCATGCTCACATTAACTTCATGACAATGCTGTGATGGTTAAATTTCTGAGTCAATTTGACTAGGTTATGATTTCCAATTATTTGATCATATACTGACCTATACGTTGCTGTGAAGGTGTTTTTCAGATATGATTAACATTTAAATCAGGCTTTGAAAGCAGACTATCCTTCATAATGTGGGGAGGGCTTCATCCAATCAGTTGAATTTACAAAATTTACAAAAAAATGATTGAGGTTCACTGAACAGGAAGGAATTTTGCCCCCAGACTGCCTGCTAAACTGCAACATCAACTCTTGCCAAAATTTCCAGCCTGCCCTGTGAATTTGGACTTAGCCGAGCCCACAATTGCCTGAGCCAATTCTTTAAAATCTTAGAGAAAGGGATTGAAATAAAGATATATGTGCATCCTATTGTTTGTTTCTCTGGAGAACCCCAACTAATACAGATTTTGGTACTAAGAGTGGTTCCTAAGATACAGAATCGTAAAGATGAGTTTTCTGAATCGGTTCTGGGCCTTCTAGAATTGGGCCTCAAATATGATTAGATTTAAAGACATTAATGACTTTATTTCCAATAGTAAAGAGCAAAGATAGGCCATAGTGTGACATGGCAATAAACATATGCAAAATGTCACCATTGCATATTCCTAATCAAATACTTATAGGAGGCAAGGTTTTGGGTGACCATGTATTTGATACCTTAGAACATTTTTTCCAAACTATGTGAGTATAAAGAGATTGGCTGGTAGCACTTAATTGCACAGGATAAAATGGAGAAAGAAGAAGTTGAGCTCACGGATTGAGATTCCAAGCTCAAATGCTATGTAAATGACCTGAAAGTTTCTATGTCTGCCCTGAAAGAAACCCTGATCTCCTGTAACTGCAGGACTGAGATTGCTGAAAACCAAATCCAGAATCTCATCCTGTGAATGGATGAACTACAAAATACAGTGAATCCCCAAATTTGCCTGGTTAGTTGCTATTAAAGTGAGGGAATTAATTGGGAAGGAATGGGATCCTAAAAACTGGAATGAGACTATATGGGAAGATCATGATAAAACTGGAGACATTGAACCCCTAAATTCTACTGAGGCTTCTTTGCCAGTAGAAGAAGCTACTTCACCCCCATCTGAAGAGATTAACCCTGCTTTGCCTGGGAAAACTAGAATGGACTTCCCTGAAGTAGTTGCCTTGAAAGACACTCTTGGATTTTCCTAAGACCCACCCCTCCACCACCACTCTTTGCATCTAGACCTATAACTAGACTCATGTCTGAGCAGGCTCCAGAAATGTTATGCAAAAAGTATGATCCATAAGAATGCTATATTCCAAAAACACTACATAATTTTTCCAAGTTATAGAAACAAATCCAGGAAACATGCATAGGAATGGATATTAAGAGTATGAAATAGTGGAACAAAAAAATTGGACCAGGCCAAATTTATTGATATGAACCCACTAAGCAGAAATTCTGGATTTAATGTTGCAATGTGGTGAGAAGGGGCTTTAATAGTTTGTATGGTTAGTTGGCTAAAACTTGGACCAAAAAGTGGCCTACACTAAATGAAGTTGAAATATCAAAACTCCTTGGTATACTGTAAAGGAAGGGATCTAAAGGCTAAGGGAGATTGGCAAGTTTGAGTGGATTTATCTTTTAAGACCAGATCACCCATCCTAAAAGGGTCCAGAGGTCATTATCTTTAACCATATGAGCCACTTGACTATAAGAAATAAATTTATGAGAGGAACCCTGGCATCCTTGAAGATTTATGTGGTTATTCTTCTCTACAGGTCATAAAATACAGGAGGAATTTTTGCCACTTGATTGAAAACCCAAATGCAATGGGGGATCATTGGATTTTGCTGTAGCAGGGACCAAGAGGCAGCACTTAATTGCCATAGGCGAGGTAGGTATATATGCCACAAGGAACAGCAGAGTCAAAGCAGTAATCACAAAAGTCTAACTTGCAGAGACACATGGCTAGTTGATCATAGTATTCCTAGAAACAAAATAGTTGAGCAGTCAACTAAATTCCTACCTTCATCTGTATAAGTGGAAGAGGTATAGCAACCACAGGGTAGTGCCAGCAAGGAACCTGCCCCAAACTGGAGATGGCCAGTTAGGATTCCAAAGAAAGAAACACTACATATGTCAAGATGATTAGTCCAAAGCATTTATTAATGAAACTTACAGAGGGGGCTTTAGCTTCCTCACGATGGACAGCAAGACAAGAAACGTTCTACCTATGTATGTCCATAACAAAGGGGTTGGGTTATGGAGTTTATATGAGGGTTAAAGGAATTTGAGCTCAGGGCCTGGCTAGTTTCCGTGTGTTTAGCCATATGTTTGATTTTTCAGTATTTTGGGCAAAACCTAAACAAGTTTAACAGTACCCGGAAATGTTTAAGGGTCTGGTTTGGAATCACACCTGCAGGGAAACACATGCGAGCTGGCCAAATCAGAGTGGTCAAGGCACTTTGTGTAAATTTTATCTTTTATAAGAAACAAATGTTCATATGTTCTATGTCATTGGTTTGAAGAGTCTTCAGAATATGAAAATGTATTTTTTAACTTTTTACAGGTCAGTAAATAATCACACTTTTAGTCATTGCTGTTTCCCTGGATTTACACTAATTAACTTTCTGTGTATTTAAGAGAAATCAGTAAAATGCTTTGTCTGGGTGAAAAGTCTTATAAATATGCTGACAACTATTATTAAAAATTGTAACAGTAATTCAGTATAACTTAATTTTACATGTAGTAAAATCAATAAGGAAAACCACATACTGAGCCTGCAAAAACATTATATATAATCAATTGTAATTTCTTTCTTAGCAAAATTTTTTATATTTGACATACATCAAAATCTATGGATATTTGAAGCCCAGAAGCCCAGAAATAAAATTAAATAATCCAACAGGCATTTTTAAAGTGAGAGGCATTTCTACGTGGAAATCTCATCACTATCTCAAATCACGTGTTATACTTGGCAAACTGACTTTTAGGAAGATAACCAATAAAAGAAGCTAAATGTTAGAAAAATTATTTTCCAAATATTAAAGAGTTTTACAGTTTCACATAGGACCCCTGTTAACCTGTCTATGTGGGATTTTTGTTATTACCTTCTAGGCTAGAAAAATCGGCACTTAACATCAGGGCCAAGGAAGACTAGTAAATTTTAAACTTGATCATTCTTTGTCTAATGAATGCTTTAACAATCTATGAGACAAATTCAACAACCTATTCAATAAAAAAGCAAAAAAGCAGTTATTTTTAAGGATGCATGCTTTACCCACTATGTTTGCTAAGCGTGATTACTAGAGACCATGTTTCATTCATTTAAATAGGTCTCTCTGGAGTAAAGTTTCAAACTCAAAGAAGAACATACCTACTACCACTACTCTGACCAGGCTGGAAGCACTTCTTTATCGTGCTCAAAGCTGAGAAACAAAGCTTATCTTTTCGCAAACCAAAATAAATCATTCAATGTCCAGATTGACACTAATCACAAGAGATTTTACAAAAGTAGTAAAGGGTCTCTCTGGGTCTGTTGAGGGAAAGGAAGAGGCATCTAGTTCTTGAGAGCACCAGTTGCAAGTGATTAATGATCAACACAAAACAGGAAGGGGAGTAAATCAACACAGGGTCAAGTGGTCTAGGCGTCAAAAGGCCAAGCAAATAGGCAATTTGTTGTGATGTTTATGGAGGATTTTCCCAGTGAAGGTCAAAGTACTGTGACTGCAAATACAAGAGTTATGAAAACTCTTCTACCGACTTTCTGGGGAGGTGCTGTCCGCATTCTTGATCTATCCTTATGTGCTTGGTGATCTTGTTAGAGAAGAAGGTATCTTGAGAATGTCTTCTCTATTCTAGTTTATTAGAGTGGATGAACAGATCCTAGACTGCACAAATGAATATGCAGAGAAAGGTGAGGGGAGAGGGAATGGAAAAATCCTAGAAGGTGAAACAGAATAAACAGAACGTAAGCCGTTGTGAAGTGAAAGGAAGAACACACAAAGAAAATCTGCTTCTCTGTAAAAGATGCAAAGGCGTGCAGAAATGTTAAGGTTCATAGGCTCTTATCCTCTACTGCATTTAAAGACAGTCTTTGGGCTCTAGCAGACAAGAATCTGTGCTTCACACATAAAGGTGAAACCCTTTTAAGAAGATTGTATTCAGACCAGTCATTACTGACCATTGCTATTTTTTCTGCTAACAACTATGAGCTATAAAGGTTGCTATCCTGCTGAGGCAGAGCAGAGTGTACAAACACT
>VBSM01001562.1:49469847-49488499 GCA_008086735.1 Cheirogaleus medius | reverse complement strand
TTGGCAAGTGACAGGAAGATTGTCAAAGAGCTAATCAAAATATTTTTTAACTGAAACTAGATTAAGAAAAATGTTTTCTAAGTCTATAAGCAGATACCAGGCATAGCATCAGGGGAAAAATTGAAAGTTAGAACTGTGATGGTATAGTTGAACAAATACCCCTCAGATTTCATTGGCTTATATAAAGCAAAATAGATTGAATAATTTAGTTATTAAGGAATACATATTTTGCTCCCTTTTCTTTCTGCTGGTACACCAGGAGGAGTATTCAAAATCAAATATTTTCTCATAAAATGTCCATGTGAGGTTCTTTTGTATGATAAGTGAATAATAACCCTTGCATTGAAAAGCTTCATACTGCCTGCACTGCAAGGTCTAAAAAGGAAAAATAAATGAAAAAAGATTCCTGGGTTTTAAGACTCCTTGTGAAAAGTAACATTCATATGAAGGAAAAAGTAAAATTTTTTAAATTATAAAAATATTAAAAGTGAATTTCAAAGAGGAAAGAATAAACATAATTAGGAGATGGCTAAAGTCAAATACAGTATGAATAAGATATACAGCTTTCTCCTGGCAAAATAAAATTCAATAGAACTTATAAATGAGGTTAGTTAATAGTTTTTTTAAATCAAAATATGGAAACGTTTAAAGGAGGTATATAATGAACTCTCAAATATTTTGATTTGCAAAAAGAGGAGATTAAATTTTGTACGTACCAATTGTTTAAATTGGCATTGTTCTCTGGCCAAAGTTTAAAATAGGTTATTAAACAGATTGAGAACTTGGAAAAGTGGGGTTACTACTGACCATGATGAATTCACTGGGCAAAGAAAGTGATGCCAATGTGAATGGTCTTCCTCATGACAGAGCTTCTTCAACTTGGAGGCTAAGCTACAGGTCTTTGAGACATCTGTAGATATTCCCCTTTATTGATCAATATTTCTTATTAATGAATTTGAGTGAAGGTCTAAAAATAAAGAACATGCCTGACTGCATTTGTTGGAATAAGAGAAGTTATGATAGTTGAAAGATTCAAAACCACAAAAACTATGATTAGGACTTGGAACCAACATAAACAAAACAGACCAGTTTGCAAGCTCAGTGTGATCCCTGCAGAGATGTGACTGTAAAAACAAGTAAACAAATATGTTAATGGAATTACACAAGCTAGAAAAAAGTGGGTGCTGAAAGAAACTGAGGTATGATTAGTAATAAAATATATCACAAAAATGCAACATCCCAAACCATGGGGTATTTAGAATCACTAATTCATCCTCATCTGATCTTCCTGATACTCCATGCCTTGGAGTGCCAAGCTAGGGGTACAGATGTAATGATCTCTTCTGGATTTCTTGGTTCTGTGACCCTTAAACTTTCATACTTAGGCTACGTAACTTCCAGATCCAGACTCTGAAGCAGAGATTGCAAACTCTAGGATTCAGGAGTAAAACAGCATGAATGACAGGAATGCTGGCAAACCAGGCAGCCCATGCCTCTCCAAAGGGAAACTCAGTTCTGTTCCAGCCTGTTATCAGGTAGCATTATAGGCCCAGGTGGTCAGAGATTCCAATTGCTCAAGAGATTAGAAATTTGCATTTTTTGTATATACAATCTGATTTCGTAGGATATTGGCAAATTGATTTTTTTTAAAGTAATTGTGTGACTGAAAGAAAACACATAAATGAGTAAAACATGTTGATAAATTAACCATTTGCTCCAAACCTCATTTATCATGAGAAATTTAAAGAGCTCTGGCCATAGCTTCCACTAAGCTTTCATGTTAGCACTACTTTGAACTCATCAAGTTCCACCTTTGCTCCTTTCCATCCTGTCTCCACTAACCCAAGTTCCTACTTTGGTTCTCTGAATAATTTCGGATCCTGTGGAGCTGATTTTTTTTTTTTTTTTTTTTTTTTTTTTTTTTTTTTTTTTTTTTTTTTGCGCTCTTCATTATGCCAAAAGTCCTTCTAGGGACTATGGAACTTCTCAGAATCTCAATTTCTGGAGCAATTCTGTCACACTCTCCTATTGCCCTCAAATGGACACTTCTTTCATGTCTAGACTGGCACTGTCTAGTTGTACATTAGTGCTGAAAAGTTGTCCACTCATTATTTCAGTGCCTGATAAATGAAAAATAAGGTGACCTCAATGTCAGGCAAGTTGGGCAAGGTACACTATCAATGTAATGGTCTTCTCTATTTGTAATTTAGGCCAATTTTCTGGTATAAAGAAATAAACTGTCTTGAGGTGGATAGGTCCTCTCTCTTATTTACACAAAGACATTTTGGGGGCTGGATGTGGACCTTGCTACTTTACAATAAAATCTGTGGGGATAAGATTAGCAAAGTATTTTAAATTATTTGACTATGAACAACAGATATTACACCCACAGATTTTTATCATATTTTGTTATTTGGCTACAAACAGAACTCAAACTGGTTTTAGAAATATTAAATAATTGAGATGTGAGAAGATCCCAGAGACAATACAGATTGTGACAGAACAATCTAACTGCATTACAAGTACATAAAACCATCTCATCAAAATGGCTAGGAGGGAAACGTGCTGACCCAAGGAACTTTGGAAATGAGCAAAGTCTATAAGACTAAAGAAAAAAGAAACAGTGCATAGCACTGTACTCCAGTTGATATAATTTTCCATGGGTATATGGGTTAACTTTGATGCTGCCATATGTGCATAATGGAGTTAAACAAGTGGATGGCAGATGGAAAAGCCAGGTTTCTCACTGTTAGAGTGGCAGGTTACAGGTAAGCAAAGGAAAGGGTAGAATAATCTACGTGATAATGTATTTGAAGTGGAGACATCAGTATGAACTCATGTTTTAATATAGATACAAATGATTATGTATAGAAATACTTATAGATACATGTATATACATAGGTTAGTATATAATCTTACATATACACACATTTC
The DNA here is from genome assembly GCA_008086735.1 of Cheirogaleus medius. NCBI lineage: Eukaryota > Metazoa > Chordata > Mammalia > Primates > Cheirogaleidae > Cheirogaleus > Cheirogaleus medius. The sequence goes on along the minus strand of VBSM01001562.1, from coordinate 49,485,565 downwards.
CTTGCTCTGTCAGAGTAGAGGGCCTGCAAGCAATGCTACCCCACTAGCAATGAGCATATCTAGTACCCAGATCTGGGTTTCTAATACCATTCCTTAACAAAAAGGAACTAAAGCTCCTTAGATAAATGGCCAATTCTAGGACTGGGGCAAGAAAGATACACCATGAACCCGAAACATCTTACAGTGCCAGAAAGTAAGCAAATGCTAAAAATACACAAACATCATAGTTTTTTTTTATGTTAGGTGTTAGCATGGGCTGCCATAATAAAAATGCTAAAGACTGGGTGGCTTAAATTTATTTTTCACAGATCTAGACGTTTGAAGTCTAAGATCAGAGTGCCAGCATTTTGAGATCTCAGGAGGGCTCTCTTTCTAACTTGTAGATGTCTACTTTCTCACTATATTCTCACATGGGCAGAGAGAGATAACAAGCTTTCTAGTGCCTCTTACACAGATTCTAATTTCTTTATGAGGCTCATGATCATGACCTCATCCAAGCCTATTTACCTCATAAAGGCCACATCTCCAAATACAATTTCCTTGGGGTTTAGGGTTACAACTTTTCAACTAGGGGAGGGAGGGCACAATTCAGAAGCCATGGTAACAGGGACACAGGACGCCAACTGAAAAAGCTCCCAATAGAAACAATTTGGGCAACAAAGTAAAGTTTTATTAAATTATAACCCAAAGTATAAAATAAATATCTATGATCCCATACTTATGAATATTTAGAAAATAGAGGATAAGAGAAAAATCTCTCATGCAGAAGAACTCCAAATAATTTATGTAGATACATAGTCCTAAAGAAGAATAGAATATAACTCCCTAAACCTTAATTATGGGCTGTGCATAGTGATTTCCTTAAGATTATAGAAGGAAGGGAAAACAAACTTAGTTGAGAAGTCTGACAAACACTATCTCAGCCAGGGGATGAAGGGTAACATCAATAGTAATAAGCCATGTTGATAGTATATACCCTGGATGTGATGTGCTAAAATGACACTTTCTCTCTGGTTTTCCTTTCAAAAACATAAGCTCAGTCTAACCATGAGAAGAACATCATCAGGAAATCACAACTGTGGGGTATTCTATAAAATATTTGAGCAGTACTCCTCAAAATCAAGGATAATCTGAGAAACTGTCACAGGCAAGGAGTCTGAAGAGACATGATGACCAAACGTAATCTGGTATATCCTGGATAGGATTCTGGGGCACAAGAAGAACATTAGGCAAAAACTAAGAGAAATTGAATAAAATACTGAATTTAGTTAAATAATCAGTATTGCTTTATTATTTTTAATAAATGTACCCTACTGAGATGTTAATAATCAAGGAACTTGAGTGTGGGGTATATGAGAGCTCTATCTTTGCAGGGTTTTGATGAATCTAAAGGATTCCAAAATAAAAATTTTATCAAAAAATAAATACTTCATTGTAAGGATACAGAAATATACTACTAAACGCAGGTAAGATATTAGAGCAATCAGACCTCAACAAAAGCGTCAAGTGGAGCTCTGGAGACCACAGGAGAGGAGTTCCTGATTTTCATCTGGTTTTCTGCCAGTAACATGATTCACCTATGAACTACTCACAGCCTCTGGCTTTCTCTTGTCAAAATTCCTAATTCCCAGGAGCATATATTGATCAGTGTAGCAGAGGTCAGCTGCCTAACATGGATTTAAGTGGCCATAGCTCAGAGAGTAGTGGTTTAATGGCATGCCTCCATTCTGGTTATTGGGAACAGATCCAACAAATAGAGAATGGTGGTTATAGCTGCCTAAGAGTCTGTATTGTAAGAAGGCTTGAAAGGAGGTTATTCAAGCAGAACCAAGCCAAGCTACACCTGGCCCCCAGAGGGATAAATGAAAGCAATAAATATTTCAATTCCGCCTTACATTTTGGTTACTATCTCTCTTAGGGATTAAGTTAATTGCTATGACAACAGCTAAAACTCAAACAATTCAATAAAATTGAAGTTCATTTTTCTCATATATAACAAACCAAATGTGAGCAGTCTAAGCATGTTGGGTGCTTTGCTACCCTTAACACCTGGCTTTCAAACTCTGGGACTACAGCAGCTCATTTTGTTGCCACCATTTCCCAGCAACTGGGGAGAGATTAAAGAGAATGGAAGATAAAAACATTCCATATTAAAAAAAAGTAAAAAGAAATTGCACACATTTCACTCACTCCCGACTTCACCCCACCCCTCACCAAAGTATTTATTCTACATGTGAAAGGTCTTCTCTAATTGCTAAAGACTAGGAAGTATAATCTCTAGCCAGGTGGCCATGCACCAACTATAACTTCAGAATTCTATTACAGAAATGAAGATTTAATATTTCATTTTCTTTGCTACCAATAATCTTCGTCCTTTTGCTCCCATAAATTTTCTATGTTGATTAATTCACCTTGCTAATATGAGTCTCCACCTGTGTTTAGGAGTATCCAGTGAAAATCTGCAGTTCCATTTTAACCCTAGGATTTTTTATAGGCTTTATGATTGGGACGATTTAATGTAATCTTGATGTAACCTAAACACAGGTACTGAGATTTTCCCAAATATCCATCCCATTCTCCAGTTACGAAATAATCACACTGATACACCATCCAAGCTCCAGAAAGGCGATCCAATTCCCCTTACTAATGTTAATTCAGACATAAGCACATGAAATAAATTGATCTAATCAGTGATTCTCAGGAACTTTAATGATTTGAGCTAGGGAAACTCTTTCTCCCCCAAGATATGATCATCCAATGCCCTGATATAATAAGACTTCATCAAACCTGTGCCACTGTTGAAACTTCTGGGTACATGAGCCAATACATTGCCTTATTACATAAGCTTGTTTGAGTTGGGCTTTCTATTGCTAGTAAGAGAAATCATTGGCAATTTTTGCATCTACCTTGCTAAAGGCTTCTAGACATTAGAAAGGACAGCATTCCTGAGTGCATCTTAGCAGGGATACCTTGATGTGGGACTATCAAGTCCTGGCTGACTGGTTATCCTTAGTATTTGAAGGTCTCATGAAAGACTAAGAAGTTTGGGAGAAAAAGAAAACCAAAGACAGATAACTGGCAAGTTGACATGTTCTTTTAACTTCTCTTATTGTCTATGTCAAGGACATCACTGCTTATAATGGAATGGCTGCTTTTAGGATAATCAGAGAAAGTTAAACCAAGTGAAGATTATGAATCTTATATAATATGTGGAGAAATATTATATAACTCACGGAAGTTTATTCCTTTGAGTTGAATTAAATTTCATTAGGTTAGTAAAGTAGACTGTTACATTACTGAATCATTTGAGCTTGAGGAAATGGTAGCTCAAACACTTCTCACTCATATTTTTGAAGACTAACAGATATTCTTTCCACATAGTGGTGAAAACAGAAAGGAAAGAATGGACTAAGAAGTGATAGTAAAACTTCAAACAAAATGTTATGGAGATTAAGAGACCAAGTATCACTTACAAATTGGCATAAAGGGGTGGTCGTGGTGGCTAATACCTGTAATCCTAGTACTCTGGGAGGTTGAGGCAGGAGGATCATTTGACACCAGGAGTTCAAGACCAGCCTAAGCAAGAGAGAAACCCATCTCTCCAAAAATAGAAAAAATTAACCAGGTGTGGTGGCACATGTCTATAGTCCCAGCTACTTGGGAGGCTGAGGCTGGAGGATGGCTTGAGCCCAGGAGTTTGAGGTTGCTATGAGCTAGGCTGACGCACAGCACTCTAGCCTGGGCAACAGAGTAAGACCCTGTCTCCAAAGGAAGAAAAAACAAAACACCAAAACCAAACCACAAATTGGCATTTGGCATAAGGAACTTGGAGTGATACACATTCTTTCCCCTCTTTAGCATCTAGAAAATTTCATGGTTAGCAGTAGGAAAAGGTTATAGAAGAAAATAAGATATGGCTTTTCCCCCTCAGCCTAGATTTATAAATTCAGCACAGAGGTTTTTTCTCTGGAGTTTGGTAGAGAGGTTAAGCAGAGCTGTGTTAGTCCAGCAGTGTATATATATATATATCATTGTTTGGGTGCAAGCAACAGAAACCAGCTATGGCTACATTAAGAAAAAGGTGTAAACAATTGAAAGTATATCAGAAGGCTCCCAAAATTTAAGAAAAAGATAGATCAGGCTTAGACATTGGCAGAAATCAGATATTTAATCTAGGCAGTCCCCCGTAGTCTTAGAAGAATGATCTACAAACATTTTCTGTCCATGTCACTCAACATTCAAATTCCAGGGAGAAAAGTTACATAAACCTAGCTTAGTCCCATGGTTAAAGGGCCAGGACACCATTTGTACCACACTGTATACAAGAAGAGGACAAGTAAACACCTCTTCAAATTTGGGGTTCTATTACTAGAATAATATCAGGCCACTTTAAAAATGACAAACATCCACTGTCACTATTAGAAATCCAAAATCAAGCTTTAGAGAATAAGAGAATGTTACTTTTATACCCACTCTTTTCTTAATACCCACTCTTAATGTTTTTTCAATTCTTGAACATAAGTTATTCATCAGAAGATTATGATTTTATTTGTAGATAAGCTAACGATTACATTTAGAGTCTAACATTAATATGAAGTTTCAAAATAATTGGATCTACTATAGTTGTAATAGCTTCTCCTTTTTTGAACTGACAACACCATTTATGTTTTAAATTTATCATTGGTGGACACAAGTCTCATTTTCAAATATTTCTTATGTAGACCAATGTGGATTATGTGGTAAGCATATAGATTTTATAATTTCACTGTGGGCCTGAAAAATGAAAGTCTAATATCAATCATTCAGGGGGCTTTTCTAGCTTTCTTCAGCCTTTAACCAGAATGTCCACTTTTAGTAGATATCTGTTGCTGCCTTCCTAGAAGGTGGTGGACTAGCAATCATAGCACACTACAGCAGCAAGAACTATTCATTGTTCCCCAAGGTATGTTTTCCTATACTCCCATAATACAGCAAAATAGCCAACCATAATAAACCCTATGCTTCCCAGTCTTTCTTTTAATGGTCATGTGTTTAAGTTGTGGTAGATAAGAAAGTTTCATGAGATACCTTCTGGAATCATCTTGAAAAGACTTTAGCAAATGTTCATTGCCCTTTCTTTCTATGGCATTTCTTTCCTGCTAGCCGACACATGAAAGTGAACATTGGAGCTGTAGTAGCAATCCTGGACTATGATGTGATTTTGAGAATGGATTGAGAGTTCTCACATCATCACAAGATTGAGTAAACTTGAGTCTCTAAACTCCATGGAGCAGAAGTGTTCCTGGACTTCTATCCTGTTTAAGCCACTGTTGCAGTTGGGATCTGCTACTCATAGCCAGTTACTAATCCTAACTATACAACTACCAACCCACCAGCACATTGCCACGTGACCCAGACTGGGCCATTATAGTCACTTCTCCCACAAGGTGGTTGGCCTAGCAACAAGCACAAACTCCAACTTGGACCAATTAGTGTCCTTAATAGACATATGTGCCTACTTCCTTTTGAGGCTGTTAGTTTGAATGATATAAGGATAGCATTGGATTGCATCCTCTTAACGTCTACCATAGAGAGAAACTTTCTGCAGTAAGAACAAAGAGCTTGAGGCTCTGCCTCGAGGGGGGAGGGGGGCGTGGGCAATATACATAATCGTAATATTTGTACCCCCATAATATGCTGAAATAAAAAAAAATTTAAAAAAAAGAACAAAGAGCACAGAGAGAAAACAAGAAAAGGTGGGTAGAAGAGACAGGAAAGTATCTGACATGAGTTTCTGAGATCAATTCTAGCCACAAATTTGCCAATTATCTGAGGTACCCATTTGTTGGTGGCGGTGGGAGGTGTTAGGATTAGGGTACTTTGTTCTGAGTTTTGGTCACTTAACCCCATAGGAAATTTGACTAAAAAACCACTTTAAAAAATGGCTATTCCAAGAAATCAGTCACTTCAGCCTCCCTATACTTCTGACCTTCCTGGTTTTTGTAGATGCTCTTACTATCTAAATCATGATGGGTGTGGAGGTAGGGAAAGAAAAGAATCGAGTCCATTGTATAGAACCTCCTTCAACTTTTTGGACCATCCTAATATATAGCCAAGCCTATTTTATCATCCCTCTCTTTGGTACAATCACAGGGAGAAATTAGCCCAATCTCCTTTCACAGACTAATGTTCAACCTCTTCTTTCATTTGTCTCTTTAATAAACATTGAGCACTTGTTACTATGTACCAGGTTCTGGGTTTGGCTCTGGAGATATAGGGAAGATCAAGACCCAGCTCCTAAACTCACAGCCTAGTAGAAGACACAAACAAAAGAATTGATCATTGTTGTGTTAAATGAATTGATAAAGACACACAGGGCATTTGGATAGCAAAGACAATTAAACTGAGCATGCAAGGAAAGGGGGAGAGATGAGAGAGTTGGTATCTAGGAAAGCCTAATGGAAGAGAGACACTTAAAAGGTAGAAGTTAAGAGTAAATAGGTAGAATATTCCAAGTAGAAAAAATGTAGAGAGCGGAGAGGCAAGGAGCAGCATGTTGTGAAGTGAACCAAATGGCCCTGAATAGGTAACAAAGTAAAGCTGAATCAGAGAGCCCAAAAAATATGAGTCCCTTTATGGTAATTGCCATGAGTATAACACATGTGAAGGGGCATTATCAGAGGATTCTGAGTACAAGTGACATGACAAAATTCTTTTGTTTTTGTAGAGACAAGTTCTGGCTATGTTGCCCTGGCTGATTTCAAATTCCTGGCCACAAGAAATCCTCCCTCCTCAACCTCCCAAAGTGCTGACATTACAGGCACGAGCCACCACACCTGGCCAAATTCATGTTTTGAAAGACCACTCTAGATACTCTGAAGATAGATTAAAGAGGGCTAGTGGTTGATGAGGAAATCAGGAGGCTATTTCAGGAGTCCAGGGAACAATGTAGCTTGGACAAGGAGGATATGGTGAGAAATATTTTGAAGACAGAGTTGATAGGATTGGTTAATGGATTAAAGGTATGAAGGAAACTTAATGCAACTGTACCAACACTTTAGGCCTGAGCAAATGGGGAAATGGACAATTTACTGGAATAGAAAAGACTGGGAAAGAAGCAGTTTCTAGAGGAAAACATTTATGAACATGGTATGATAAAGATGTCAATCATTCGAACAGAAGTATGTCAGCAACTGGATATAAAAGTCTAGAGTTAATAGGAGTAACTGTGTATATATACATATATAACGTCATGATCTGAGGCTGGATAAGATTATTCAGGGAGCATAAATAGAAAAGATCCAAGTACTGGGCACTGATATATTTCAACATTCAGAAATTGAGGAGGATCCAAAAACCGAAACTGAGGAGAGCTGCCAATGAGATCAAAGGAGTATCAGAAAGGAGGTTGTCTTAGAGGCAAGTGAGAATATTTTTCTAGGTGAAGGGAGTAATCAAATGCTACTAAGCACTTTATTTTCAAATTGAGAATTAAGACGTGTTCCCAGCAATCCCACTCTGTCAGCATTCAGCATGGTCCTGGCTTTCACCCTTACTCCATGGCCCATTGCTGGTGTAGTCCTGACAACTTGTTCTTCCCAGTAACTGGGAAAGTATTCTTTTAATTGTTACCATGTTTTGTGGAAGAGATGCTAACTAAACCACATTTAATGTGTATCAAGGGGCAATGGCTTAATAGTGCAAGAGATAGAAGCAAAGAAAAATAGACTCAAAAAGCAATTACCTTGGACATAAAATTAGAATATGTTTAAATCAGGTGAAAATCTTTGCAATCCTTAGGCGTTTCTAATTTTCTTGCCTCAACAACTCATCGCGGCAGCATCCCATATAGCTCAGGGACTTTTCCAATTTGGGAGCTTCAGTTCTTCCCATCTTGAAAGTAATTTGATTGATAGTATTAATATTATAGTATTGCATCAGAAAAGCTATCAAATATTCAAGAATCTGTAACACCAATTTTCATTACATAAAATGACAAAAATTGAGACAGTACAGGCAATTTTCCAAATGAACTCTAAGATCTAAAGTTTTGTTGATTTTACTTTGGAAGCAGAGATCAGGACATCACATCAGTTAAAGTAGTTAAAGCATGGTTTTACCAGCAGCAGTGTTACCTGGGAAATTGTGAGAAATGTAAATTATCAGGCCCCAACACAGACCTATTGTATCTAATACTCTAAGGCTACCCTAGAGGCCAGCAACCAGTTTTTAAACAAGCTCTCCAAGTGACAAGGTACAGTACAATGAAATTTGAGAAGCACTGAGTTAAAGGATAGGAAAATTGGAGAGCAAGGAAGGAGGAGGGAGGAGTAGGGATAAGAGAAATGAGAGGGATAAGAGGAAAAGATGGGAGACCATAGCACACACACAAAATAGGGAATGAGGAAGAGACAGGAGAAGGAATAGAGTGCCCAGGAAGTAGAGGAGTGAAAGGGAGAATCGTTATCCTCTGATGGTAACAAACAATTAGGTGTCTACAATTAGAAATGGATAATTGCTTCACAGAATTGTTAAGAATTGAGAAAGTTAAACACTTTTTCCAAGTGCCCTGGCACCTAATTTTGGTAATACCTGTAGAAAATTTTTGGCCAAAGTGTAGCTCAATACTAAGTTAGCTCAACACAGCCACTTTAACAATCCTTATTTTCCTCCATTATGATTAGTAATTATTTTCTTATAGAATTCTTGTCTCCATTTAATTAACCTGACTTTAATTCTTTCATTCTAGATCTCTGAAGACTTTAAGACCACCTCTCTGTGCCCTCCACCACACCCTTCACAGCCTATATTTGAATGTACCCAACTGACTTGCAACTAATAGAAAAAGTTGAAAAAGACAATCGAGGAGTGGCGAGATGTTGTAAGCCTCCACAATGTGCCACAGCCTTGGCCAAGAATAATGGAAGAGGTTGACATTTGTTCAAACTGACACAGGAACACTCTCCATTTAAAAAGCCGAGCCAAATGTTTTTTAGTATCATTTGACTTCCTTATGGGGACTGGAAGATTTCCTGGAGTTTTATTACCAACAGAAAGCACCTGAGAGGCCAACTAATTCCAAAGATTCAGCTTTTCTTCGTTGTTTAATAAAAACCATAAAATCCACCTGGCTAAGAAATTTAAAGATAAAAGAAACAACTAATTAAACTTAATTGGGTCAGTCTGGGCAGACTGATTACCCTGTTTGATTGGCCTCGGGAGAATCTGATCATGGATTCACCAACTGCAACTTGGCAAAAGCAAGCCTGAAGTCAAGACAGGTGTTATATTTCTGTCTGACTGGAGACGTAATTTTTAGTAAGAAATACGGAAAAAGGTTTAAAAAAGGAAACAATGCACAATCAACCACAAGTCATTCCAGACCCATCCTATTTTCTCAAAGTGGAGCACAGGGAATTATATGAATAATTCAGACAACAGGCTTATTTTATAGGAGGTATTAGATAGATTTCCTTCACCTGAATTAGCCAAATATATTTTCAAGTTTTTCCTTGCAAGTTCTTTCTTACAACCTAGAAGACATGAAGAGAGCTATGTGGAATGAATCAAATACATGGAGGGGCAAGTTTGAGAAACCCAAGTCACAATATAACATGGATAAGAGCATTGATTTGTAGGATTTGAGGACAATCTTGTCTCATTGCACATGCTTATTTATTCTGAACCCCTCATTTTGAATGTAGTGATAGTTAATATGGTTGATATTGGTTTTGATTCCATCAAGAATAAAAGTGGTTTTGCACATAGAAATAATTTTCGCACCTACACAATCACTTTAGAACTTCAGTAAAGAAAACTCAGTTACTCCTGTTTAGTTCTTCTTAAGGATATCTAGAGTCATGTTTCTAAAAGTGGCCTGAACACCGGCATTAGAATGAGTTAATATAGATTTCTAAACCACAACCCAGGATACTAAGAATCTCTGGGATTAGGGTCCAGGAAGACTGCATTTTTTAAGTGCTTTTCAGGTGACTCTTGTTCACTCTAAAACCTGAGAAATGTGCTTCCAGTGTTCTTTTGTGTAGCATAGTAGTCAAAACTTTAAAGCCCAGCTCCATCATACCCTGTTACCTTACGCAACTTATTTTATCTTTTTGTGTCTTATTACTAAAATAAGGCTATTAGTCCTCATTGCCAAATGTTTTTTCAAGATCAATGTGAAAAAATGTTTAGTACAATACCTGGCTAAATAAATCTTGGCTCCTGCTGTCATTATTAACACTAACATTACCTAGGTAAAAATAAGTCTATAGAAAAGTGGTGTCTTGATGAAATCCCAGTAGTGACTGTTTTACTACATTTTCACAATTCCTATAACATGCTAAATAGTCTTCATTGAAAGTTAATTTATATAGATTTTTTAACCTTTTTGTCTTTTATTGAACTCCTAACGTTTAGCTGTCAATCTCTTGAAAGAAAAGGAAACAATATTCAGTCAAGAAAATGTTCTTTGGCACAAGGATGTGAACAAGAACACAAGAGACCTAATCTTTATGAAGTGCTTACCATGTGGCACATGTGTCTAAACATGACTTTAGGAGGATGCATCTGTAGATCCTATTACCTGCTATTACTCAAAGTCTGATGATCCAGAGGAAAAAATTCAGACACAAGTCAAAACTGTCAAAAATTAATCAAGTTATTCATGTTGTGAAATGTTCTCAGGACTCAGACATGTAAAATAAATATTTCATAAAAAGATAATGAGTTTCATATCATGCAAAGGCCACAGCCAGATTATCTGTGCTTCATCAACCATGATTTTTTTATATCAATCCTACAGATTTATACATAACCTCATCTAATTTCCAGAAAACGCAGACATGGGGGAAAATGAACACATCTTGATCGATATTATAGGTGCTTTAGACCATTGGAGGTATAGAGTTCTAGGAGTATAAAACTGTAAGCAGCTCTATGAACAAATTTCAATGATCCCTATGTTTTTATAATCTCCTTTAACTATTGAACGTTGAGTTATTTTCCAGAAATGGCAGAATTTTACAAGACAATAGTTGAGATTCTGAAGGCCCCTGGACAGGATTCCAAATGCCAAGAATCACCATCCCCCATAACCTGCCCCAGTGAACTTAGCCCCTCCTTAGAAAGCTCATGAGCGCTGCTGGTCTGGGAGACATTTAAGACTTTATTCCATTCTCACAACAGACATCTTTCACATTAATATTTCTTTCTTCCTTGGCATTCCTCGTTGTCTCAATTGGCTCTTTGTGCAGCAAGCAAATGGATCTAGGCCGAAATCCCCTTGCAGTTTTGATAACATAATAGGGAGACTAATGTTACTGAGGATGAAAAAAGGCCTCCACCAAGAAGACACATTTAACCTGAGACATGAACAATGAGTAGAGGTCAGTAAGAGAAAGAGAAAAGGAGAGTATTAGTGGAGGGAGCCGCATGTGTGAAAATCTTGAGTAAAATCAGATACTTTAAAGGAAAATAATATCCCAGAAGGCTGGAGTACCTAAAGCAAGGGCTGCAAAGGTGGGCAAGGATGAAATAATGGGAGGACTTGCAGGTCAGTTAAGGGTTTCAGAATTCATCCTAAAAGCAAAGGGGAGGAGGTTGGGGAACAACAGGAATTAAATAGATGACTGGTCTGAGCAGATTCACAATTTGTAATTCACACCCACATCCATGACTGGCATAAACACGTTAGAAGATGGGCTGGAGTTAAGCGTTTCAGCCTTCCCTCAACATTCTTATGAATGATCCATGGCTCTCTTAATACTATACTCCTGCCAATTCAACTAATGCGCCACAAACGCAATAAGTACTATAAATACTCTGCAATTTCCACTAAAGTATAGCTCCAAGCACCACCTCTTATCCTGATCTCAAGATGTACATCAGCTGTTCTTCTCTTGGCTTATTGTCTGCAGCTGTGTAATAACACCCCGAGCACCCATTAGAGTCAGTTTTATTGGTAACTTCTGCTTACTTAGGAAGACCATCATCAATCAGCTTCTGGAAATCAAAGCCAACTGCAGCTTCTGTGCTGACATGTACTTGCAATACACTGAGTACTAGAACCATGTGGAAAGACAGAACAATTAAAAAAATATCAGTACACAGAAATAGCCTTTTTGTGTCATGTTGGTAAGTCATTGGCTGCCTTAATTTTTAGTTGGAGTCGCTGCTGACTATAAAATGAAATTCACTGTGCTAATCTTGAGTAATGCTTTAGCCTTGAATATTCCTCACACCTTCTAAACTCTTAACTTTTTCTCTTAGTTGGAGATTTAAAAAAGGTATGTGAGTAAGCAACTGAGCTGATCTTATTCCTCTTCTGATTTGCTGAACTACAAGCAAGATTACAAGGTCCGCCCTTTTGTTCGCTTGCTATTTCTCTATTCTCCTTTATTCCATGCATCTGTCTTCTAAAACGTTCCCCCTGGATAACCCAGTCCTGCTTCTTTATACCTTTCCTCTCCTGGAGTTCCTTTTGTACTTTTTAAAAGATTGAGTTTGGAACTAAAAGTTTCCAAGCATGCACCCAACTCCCTCAAGGAAGAAACCACAGAATGTAAAGTAGAAATGGAAAATAAATAATGTATATTTTAATTTGATGTTGTGATTCCCATCAGCGCCTACAGGGCACAGACATGAAGGTTGGGGCACTGCCCCGAGAGAAGAGTTTCTGCGTAGGAGAGGTTGGGAAGGAAAATGTTCAAGCAGGCTCTTCTCCCTGAACTGATTGGTTAACCAGTAACTTACCACTGACTATTCTAAAATTAAATAAATCCGTGTATATTTGGCATTTATTAAATGTCCTTTAAGAATTGTCCTAGTATAAGATGATTTGGAGGACACTTCCTAAGGTGAACCCCCGCCATGGTCATGCCCTTGCATAATCTCCCTTTGAGTGCAGGTGGAATTTGCATACACTCCTAAACAATAGATTATGGCAAAGGTGATGGGATGTTACACTGGTCATTACTTAATGTAACAAAGGTAATTTTTTTAAATAGTAGGTGATGCTCCTACCAGTATGCTACATTGTATAAGACTCTGACTTACAAAACTGCAGAAAGAAATTCTCCTGTTAGCCTTAAAGTAAGCTGTCATATCCTGAGAGGGCCTAGGAGGAAGCTCACATAGCAAGGAAATGTGTGAGGCCTCTAATAGCTGAGAACAGGTCCCAGCCAACAGCGAGCATTACATTGGGAGCCCAGTTCTACAGCTGCAAGGAGATGAATTCTGCAAAGACCAGAGGTAGCTTAGAAGTAGAACTTTCCTCAGTCAAGGCTCTGATGAGAATGCAGCTTGGCTAACACCCGATTACCGACTGTGAGATTCTGAGCAGAAACCCGGCTAAACTGTGCCTGTATTCCCGCCCCACAGAAACGGATAGTAGATGGTTCTGTTTTTTCTTTTCCTTCAACACTTTAGTAGTATCCCATTAAGTTTTTGCAACCATGTTTCTATTGCAAAAAGTGTAGCATAAAACTGATTTTTGTTCCTTTGTAGGTGGTTTCTTTTGTAGAGTTTTGTTTTGTCTTAACCAAATTGACTTGTATACAGATTGCACATTCTTCTCCAGAAAGCATAGAGACGCTTCGGGAACAACAAGGTGGGGAACCCTGTGTACCCTATCACCAGCGAAACAACCGTAACTGGTGAAAATTAAAAAAACACTTAAAGTTTCTGGATATTGTCCTAAGGGCACATACAGGAAGTGGAAAACAGCTTAAGAAAATCTGTAGAAGCTTGGTAAGAACAGGAGTCTGACATTTCAAGCTATTATCTGCCCTTTCTCTAGCTCTGTATCACAGAAGCTCTACTCTAGGCAGACGCGGCCAAGAACACAGGGATTTCTTTCCCCTTGGCTCTTAATCAAAGGCTATAGTATCTCCCCCAGCAGGGAAAGCCACCAGCATTTCTCATTCTGGAGTTCTGTGTTGCAGAAGCTCTATTCCAGGAAAAAGTGGCTGAGAGGGTTAGGGCTTCCTTCTTGCACCTAGCTCTCACACTGGTTGCCGATCGCCCTTGTCCCAGCCCACTTTCAAGTAGGACAGAGTTTCCGTGCCTGAAGTGGCAGCCCAAGAAGCCCAGAAGCTAACGCCCTATACAGTGCCCTACTTGTGGAGAAGTGGGTACTACTTCTGTAGATCACTGTTCTCACCCCTAGCCCTAGAATGGTGGTGCAGAAATTTTAGTGGTAAACACTTAAAAGGAGGCTGAGTAGCTTCATGAGAGCAACAAGCTAAAGCATAAACCAGATAGAAGTTTATAAAAGTTCAACAGAGAGAACCAAGGAAGGAGACAGAGCTTAAAAAAAGAGTGACCCTCTCTGGAGGTAAGAAAAAGCCTCAAAGGCTAGCTTCAATAAATACCCCTTCGATGAGCATGGAATTTAATTGGATTAGACTGTGAGCAATTTATGTCCCATGACATTGCTGAAAACAATAAAACAATCAACCAGCAACTAGTGGAGGCTAGCAGCTGGGTCTGATACCATCAGAGGCAGACAGTTTAGCAGAAATCAGGGGAAAAGACAAAAAATGGTGATTACCAGAGGCTGGGGCGGTTAGCAGGTAAGGGTGGTTGAGGAGATATTGGTCAATGGATATGTAACAACACTTAGAAGGAATAAGTTCAAGAGATATATTGTATAACATGGTGACTATAGCTAATGACAATTCTTGAAAAATGCAGAGTGGACATTAAGTATTGTCACCAAAATAAAAAATAACTATGTAACACACTTGTTAGTTAGCTAGATTTAACCATTCCACAATGTATATATGCTTCAAAACATCATATTATACATGATAAACACATACAATTTTATCTATCAATTTATTTAAAAAAAGAGAGCCCTGATAAAATCCTTGCCATCCCAGGTGAATGTGCTATATGGAAGTATACCCCCTCCCTTGCTAAAGGAGATCAGGCTTTAATTCCCAAAGGGCCAGACCAGCATTCTTTCCTGATAGAAGACCACCAGCCATCAAGCGGTTTTAACACTCTACAGAACATGCACAGAGAAGGTTTTCGTGTCCTTGTTTCACCTTTTTACAAAGAGGGCAGCCAGTTTTAGACACGGACCCCATAAAAGGACACAAATCTCCATTGCGCAGGTGCCTAGTTCTCTTTTCACAAATATTCATGACTCCTCCTATAGCTTATTAAATATGTATATTTAGCCATCCTATTTTGTATGAAATCCTGTTCCCTTTGTCCCTCCCTTAAAGTACATGTTCCTGGCTTATGGCCAGGAGCTCTGTTCCCAGCCTGCCAAAATGGCCACCACAGGCTGAAAACTTTATGAGAAATAAAGCTCTTCTTTTCCAAATTTTAAACCTTGTTTTTTTTTCCGTTAACATGAATATAAGTAATATTAACCAATAAAACAGAATTCCTTTAGAGCAAGTTTTCTTTAAGAAATAAAGACCTGCAATGCATCTCTTAGTAATTACTTTAAAAAATAATAATAAAAAAGACCCAAGACATTTTTTTAATGAACAATACAATCAAACCTCAGCTTGTGATTGAAGATCCTCTCTGGAAGTTTATTTCCAACAGTACTCAGCATTGGAGAATCCAAGAGTTTATTAACTTCTTTGTCATAACCACAGACAATATTTCAGAATGTCCATGTTAATTAGAGGGAAAAAATTAGTTTACCTTGTAACATACTTATGTTTAGAACTTCTAGACCCTCCCCTGCTTGTAGGAAAAAAGAGAAACTTCTATACTA
>VBSM01001562.1:49453419-49463880 GCA_008086735.1 Cheirogaleus medius | reverse complement strand
GGATGGGTAAATCCACACCCAAGGGATGTGATGCATGCTTTCTGGGGCATGGGTATGCTTGTCAGGTGATGCAAAGGCAATTTATGTAACCAAAGTATTTGTACCCCCATAATACTCTGAAATTAAAAAAATAAAATTACAAATAAATAAAGCATATTGCCTGAGAAACAACTTTGTCTAAACCCAGATTTATACATGTGAACTTATTTGAAGAATTAACATATTTTGAAAGTTTTGATGTAAATAAAAAAAAGCCTCTTTAAGGTTAGTACATCACAAATTCCTTGATGCGAAAGCAATGTCATATTTTTTTAAATCTATTGTGCCTACCGTACAACTAGTCACATTATAGTACTCAGAAAACACTTTGTAGTGACTATTAGGTGGAGAACTGAGGTGAATGACTGCAAAATTACAAAAGGCAGATATTAATTTCTTATTTCCAAATCCACTTTTTGGAATTTCTAATCATTGTTTCGAGGGAGATTTTATTTAAGAGAATAGAATCACCTTAGATGGAGCAGGGGAATGTGCTTTGTACTTTGTACCACAGGAGATGGATCAACAGAATTGTCTGGGAAGAGGTCGTGAGATTGTCTTCACTGGAGATGGGGTTGATCAGGACCATCAACTAGAGTTAAACTGCAATTGCCTGAAGCTGAAAACTCCTTTTAAAAGATCTGTATCTCTTTTTATAGATAGGACTATGGTACTTTAAGATGAGAGTCTGCCATACTCCCCTTTTGCTGAAAAATTAATAAACTTCTCTTCCCTTTTCCTCAAACCACCCATCCTTGTTCTTCTGATGCAGCTTTGGGGACAAGTGCAGAACTTTCAGTAACAAAACTACTTCCTTAGTTAGTGGAATCACCATCCTTATAGTTGCTTTTGCCAGAATGTGGAAATTATCTATATCTCTGCCTACCAAGCTCATCACATTCAACCAGTCCAAGTCCTGCTAAACATGTTATCTAGTTTTGGAATTCATACACTTCTCACCTAAATCCATCATCCATCACCTAGAAACTGCACTAACCCAAAAGTCATCTTCATGTCCAGTCTTGTGTTCTTACAAATCATCATACTATATCCACAGTCATAAGTTAAATCATCTATTCTCCCTCATCCTCTTGGAAATCACCCAATACAACAAGAAATAATATCTCCCAGTGTACTTTTAATGAAATTCTCAAAGATTGGCAAAACAAAACATGAGGAAAGTTGCCAAATGCAATGGCAGTAAAACATGAATGCAAGAATGCAACTAGAAAAGAAACCTGTGGATACTTACTTCAGACAAAGTTTACCATGTTTTATCTAAAATATCCCACTAATATAAAATAGATAAAAAATCCTGTATTTCAAAACCAAAATTGCTTATAAACTTGATATTGTCTGTTTGCTCATGCAGATCCATCTAGACCACACCTATTCCGATCTGTTCTCTCCAATCATCTGACCTCTATGGATTGATTAACCAGATGCCTTTGCCTCAGCTTCCCATTAGATTTTGCCAATGAAGATTACCTCAGAAGATGGTAGAGTAAGAATAAAGTATAGTTGAAATATTTATTCTCCCAGTTCTCTCCCTACTGAGCCATAGCTTGGCAGCAGCTCTGTTCCTTCACCAAAGGACACAGATACTATTGGGAGACCAGCAAGATCTTTTCCCACACCCTTGTCCTTTGGAGATTCTGGCTTCCTGTTGTTAGTCTTCTGGTACTTCCTCATCTCCTGGTGGTCTCCCTTATGTATGCAAATTCTACATTCAATTCTCCTCCCTTACTCCATTTAGATGGGATCCTGCTTTCTGTTGGGATCCCAACTGGTATACGTTCTTTAGAACCTTAGGAAGAGGGTAAATGGACTAGGGGCTGGACTTGCTCTGGGATAAATTTGGGACCACAGAATAAGAAAACACAGACACATAATTTTTACAGAAAGTAGTCTGTAGATGAGTCAAGGGAGAGGCTGAATTACAGTCACTTTTTCTGCTAAAAAGCCAATGATTTATGTGGGGACAGGAAGACAAGTAAAAGCTGAACAACTAATGCACAAATAAATCTCTGCCAGTTATAATATTGCCCAGGCACTGTCTCACATAGACGCTGTGCACATGGTTGGCTCCAATGTGATGAGGCACCTCAGTCAAGGGTGTGCTACAATAGAAAGAGGATACTGGACAGAGTCATTTAAAAATACTTTAAGAAGAAAGGAACAGGAAAAACAAATGGCAGACCAAAAACACAATAACTAGGAAAAAATATTGCCATGAAGTAGATGAAAATCATGGCCAGGCACATTGCCATGAATTCAAAATAGCCTAGTGAATTAATCAAAGAGTTCAAAGAAGAACTATAAGAACTCATAAAAAAAAAATGTAGTGAGAGAACACAAGGAGATGAAACATAGTCTTACACAGCTCAGAAAGAGGTGAGTTAGAATCACAAAAATAGAATCCATCAGAGAAGCAACAAAAGGAGATAATACTACTAAAAACACAGTAATAAATACGGGGGAAGAGGTTAGGGGAAAAAATGAATCAGAAATAATAGAAATTATAATTAGAAAAAGAAGGAAGAGAGGCATATATAACACTGATATCCTCAAATTTCATATATAGAATATGAAATATATTATTTAAACTTCATAAATCAAATAAGGGATATAAATTTATTTTAAGGAGGTAATCAGTAGAGAAATTAAGAAAAATAATGTAATCCATGGAAATCATTTCATAGGAAAAAGGGGGTTAAAAAGAAGGAAATATATACTAATTTCATTATTGTTCATTCTGAAAAGTAAATGGATAAAATCTAAAGACACAGAGGATAAAGATGTCTATGTCTATATGCTACAAGTATACCTATGTCCCTCTTTCTATGCACGGATATATAGATATATTATTTTTTAAAAACGAGAAAAAGGTGGAAAACCTAACCAATAGAAACTTGCCAAACTGAAAGGCAAAGGAAAAAAAAAAGAATAATATGGAAGAGAACAGAACACCCAAGAACTGTGGAACAATTCAAAAAGTATAACTGTTGCATATTTACATGATTGGAATAATAGAAGAAGAAAAAAAGGAGAAAATTTGAAATAGTAATAGCCTGGAACTTCCATAAATTAGTGTTAGGTTTCAACTACAGATCCAAGAAGCTTGGAGAACACTAAGCAGGAAAAATGCCAAAATAAATCTATACCTGCACATACCATATTCGAACTGCAGAAATTCAAATACAAAAAGAAAATCTTTAAAAAAGATAGAAAAAGTACCGTATCAATAGAAAAAAAAAGAATAAGAATTGCAAGCTTCTCATGAGAAGTCATTTAAGCAAAAAATGTAATATTTAAATTGTTGAAAGAAAAAGAAAACGACAGCAACCTAGAATTCTATATCCAGCAAAACATCCTTCACAAGTATAGGAGAAATAAAAACTTCCTCATACAAAAAATTCTGAGAAAACTCATTGCCACAGACATGCTCTGAAAGAAATGTTAAAAGAACTTGGTCATGGAGAGAGGTATTAACTCAGTACCAAACAGATAAAGGCAACACAAGAAAGGAAACTGCAGATCAATAATACTCATGAATCTAGATACAAAATCCTCAACAAATTATTAGCAAATCCAATCCAATGATGTGTAAAAAGGATTATACACCAAAACCAAGTCAAATTTGGTTCCATGTGGTATACAAGACTGGTTCAATATTTGAAAATCAATCATTTCCATCCATCATTTCTATAGGATAAAAAAGAAAAATAACCTGATCATGTCAATTGATAAAGAAAAAATATTTGACAAATCCGACATCCATTCATAATAAAAACTTTCAGCAAACTTGAAAGAGATAGGATACCTTCTCTACTTGACAAAGTGTATGTACAAAAAAACAAGCTAAGATGGCCCTTAAAACAAACAGTTAACATTTTCTAGAAACAGGACAATAAGGAAACAGAAACCCAATTAAAATGGGCAAAACATTGGAACAGAACTCCACCAAAGACAATATACAGATGGCAAATAAGCATATGAAAAGATGCCCAATATCAATTGCCCAGGGAATTGAAATTAAAACAAAAATGACATGCCACAACACACCTATTAGAATGGCTAAAATCCAAAAAACTCTCCATATCAGGATGTGGAACAACAGGAACTCCAATTTATTGCTAGCAGGAATGCAAAACAGTACAGCCACTTTGGAAGACATTTTGGCAGTTTTTTACGAAGTTAAACATAGTCTTACCATATAAACAATTGTGCTTTCAGGTATTTAAACAACTAATTTAAAAATTGATGTCTACTGAGAAACCTGTATGTGAATGTTTATAGCAGCCACATGTTTATAATCACTGAAAACTGGAAACAACCAAGATGTATTTCAATAGGTAAATAGATAAAGCCATGCCACATCCATACAGTGGATATTCAGTGATAAAAAGCAATGAGGCATATGTGTTAGTTTGCTAGGGCTCCTGTGACAAAAATACCACAGACTAGGTAGCTTAATGACAGAAATTTATTTTTTCTCACAGTCTGGAGGCTAAACGTCCAAGATCAGGTGTCAGTAAATTTGGTTTCTCCTGAAGCCTCCTTCCTTGGCTTGCAAATGGCCACCTTCTTCTTATTGTGTACATGCTCTTTCCTCTTTGTGCATGCCTCCCTGGTATCTCTCTGCCTGTCCAAATTTATTCTTCTTATACAGACACCAGTCATATTGGATTAGAGTCCACCCTAATGGCCTCATTTTAACTTAATTACCTCTTTGAAGTCCGTATCTCTAAGTACAGTCACATTCTTAGTTACTGGGGGTTAGGGCTTAATATACCTCTATTCATATACCTTAATATAGACACAATGGCTAAATATAAAAATATTTATATATATATATGTGTATATGCATAGGTTAGCATACACACAGATATTCCCTTGTTCTGTCATCTAAGAGGGCCAAGACATTAGTAATGATCACACATAGCACCTGATTTTGGTTTCTAATACTACTATTCAATAAAAGGAATCAGAGCTCCTTGGAGAAATGGCTGATTCTAGGATTTGGTCAAGAAATATACCAGATAAGCCTGGAACATCTTGTAATCTTGTAAAATCAGAAAGTAAGAAGTGCTAAAAAAAAAAAAAAAAAAATCACAGTGATGGAAAATAGGTCAAAGAGACACAAAGGCCAAATGAAAGAGCTCCCAAGGGCCAAAGATAAAACAATTTGAGCAAAAATAAATAAATAAAGTTATATTGGATTATAACTCAACATATAAAAAATAACCATGAGCCCATACTGATGTAAATAAATGATTGACTACATTGTAAATTTTGGAGAAAAAATAAATCATCAGTGCAGAATTCCAAATAATTTATGCAGATCCTCTGCTCTCAAGGAGGTAGAGCATAACTCCCTACTCCTTAAGTGTGGGCTGCACATGGTGTTCTTTCAAAGAATATAGCATGGAATGGGGTAAATAAGTAATTTTACAATGGAGATGAAAATGACACTTTACCTTTGTGGTCTTCTGTCCCAGAACACATAAATTCAGTCTAATCATGAGGAAAATTTCAGATAAATCCCAATCAAAAGACTTTTTATGAAATACTTGACCAGTACTCCTCAAAATCATCAAAGCCATCAAAAACTAGAAATGTCTGAACAGCCAAGAAAAGCCTAAGAAGACAAGATGACTAAATGTTATGTGGCATCCTGAATGGGATTCTGGAACAGGGAAAGAACATTAGGAAAAAAACAAGAAAGTATAAATAAAGTATGGACTTTAGATAATAATGTATCAATATTAGTTTATTAATTATGACAAATATACCATACTAATGTAAGATGATAATAATAGGGGTAACTGGGTACAAGTTATATGAGAACTGCCTGTACTATCTTTACTATTTTTCTATAAACCCAAAACAGTTTATACATATATATATATGTATAAAAACAGACTCACAAAACCAAACCCAAATCTTGGCCATATAAAATAAATGCCTATGCATTTAAATAAGCCAGATGTGGTGGTGCATGCCTATAGTCCCAAAGACTGGGGAGGCTGAGGCAGGAAGATTGCTGGAGCCCATGAGTTTAAGGTTGCAGTGAGCTATGATCACACTACTGCACTCTAGCCTGGGTCAGAGCAAGACCTCGTCTCTCTAAAAAAATGAATTAATTAAATTAAAAATAAATGCATAAAATTGAGTTTCACAATTGAAAACAAAAGGATAAACAAATACATACAAATTTAAAATAAATTAACAAAAGTTAGAAAATCAGGCTGACACAGTGGCTCACACCTGTAATCCCAGCACTTTGGGAAGCTGAGGGAGAGGATAACTTGAGGCCATCAGCGTGAAGAACCAGGGAAAAAAAAGTAAGAAAATCAAAGATTGACAGAGACAAAAGTAACAAAATAATGTCAGGCATTATTAATGATAAAGGGTACAATATACACAAAAGATGTTAACACCATGAATATCTTTGTACTAAATATCGCATTGAAATTTAAAGTGCAAAATCTGTAAGAAAATTAAATATACAAAACCAAATAAATTTACCTATCTCTGCCCATAACATATCAAGGGAACAAAATAAATTAATATCTAACTTATACCTTGTTTTTATGTGTTCATGGAAATTTAAATATATTCATCATATGTACAATCACAAAGAAACTTTCATTAAAATTATAAAAGGTAAAATTGCAAACATTGTGATCTGTATAATATGAGATAAAACTAGAAATCAATTTAAAACTCAAAAATATTTAAAATCCAAACCTTGGAACTGTAGTGCTTTTTATTATTGGATTAAAATATCTGGGCTCAAACTATAGATTATTTAGGAAATAACTAAAATGAAAGCAATGAAGTTAAGAATCTATGAGACTCAGATAAAATGGCAATTTAGTATTGAAGACATATTAATTATAAAAAAGAACAAAAATAAATTAATAGAGCAACTAATAAATGATATTACAATGAAAATATAACAAAATACCCTAAAGAAATTTGAGGAAGTAATTAGTAAAGGGAATAGCAAAAACAATGACTTTAAAGAAAGAAACATTTAGAACTGTAGGTAAATCTGGCCAGGTTAATTGGTAAGGAAAAGAACATGTAACAAAATAAAAAATATTAGTTAATCTAATGTAGAAAAAAGAATGGGGGTAGCAGGAATTTACACAAGAATATTAGCAATGGAGACCCAACCACATTTTTAAAAACATGTAGGTACTTTGCTTAACTCTATTTTTAATTGTTTTTAACTTTTTCTTTTTTTAGAAACTGGGTCTTACCTTTTCACCCAGGCTGGACTGCAGGGGTGTGATAATAGCTCACTGTAACCTTGACTTCCTGGGCTCAAGTAATCCTCCCACCTCAGCCTCCCAAGTAGCTGGGACTACAGTCATGCACCACTGACTCTATACAAATTTATTTTAAAGCCTAAATTGGATGAATTATTTTTCTAGAAAAATATAAATGTCCAAAACTAACTAGCACAAAAAGAAATAAAGAATCTAAACAAAAAAATTATTTGAGAATAATTTTCAAAATTCATCCACTCCTCCACAAAAAGCACCAGTTCTGGACATCACAGGGGATTGACATCATGTCTTTACTTCTTAAAGCCCAAATATACTATAAATATGAAACTCATCTAAAACAGAAAAGAACAAAACAGACACCTCATTTATGAATGTGGATATAAATATTCTAAATATAATAAGAGAACCTGATGGATATTTTCTTAACATGATTATACTTAATGGAAAAAGCATCCTCTGAAGATTAGAAACACAATAAATATATCAGCTATTGTCACTAATATTTACAATTCTTTCAGGAGAACCAGGTGAAAGAAAGATGAGTAAAAAAAAAAAGGAAGTAGAAATTTTAACACAAAAATGAAAAACTATTATTTGCAGATGAAATCTTAGAAAACCCAAGAGAAATAACTGAAAGTAACAACAAAGACTTCAGTAAAATGACTGGGTACAAAATCAATATATGAAAATAATAGCCTCAATATATACAAATAAAAGCCTATTAGAGGATATAATGGAAGAAAATATGTCACTTATAGAAGTAATTTTGAAAAAATAATATAACTAGGAATAAGCTTAGGAAAAGTACAAGATCTTTATGTGGAAAACATTAAAGTGCTACTGAAAAAAACTAAGCCTTGAATAAATGGAAAAGCAATCTCTGTTCTTGAATTTCAATGCTCTATAATTTATACATTTAAAGCGACTTCAATAAATTAAAAATAAGCGGTACAGTGGAGAAAGGATAGTCTTTTCAGTGAAGAAAGCTGGGAAAGTAATAAATCTTACCTCTTCACACCATATGCAAAAATAAATTCTAGGTGGACTGCAAATGTAATGTGAAGGAGAAAAGTATAAAGTTCTCAAATTAAAAACATAGGTGAGCACATTATGACATCTGGGTAGGTAGGCAAAAATTTCTGACATGGTGTACAAACTGTGCTAACCAAAAAGTAAAACACTGTTAAATTTAGTAGTTCAAACTTAAGATTTACCCATCAGAATGCATCATTGAAATTCTGAAAAAGGCAAATCATAGAATAGAAGAAATATGTAACACATACATACATATTCAACAAAGGGTTAACTAAAATCAAGAATATATAAAGCACATTTATAAATTAGTAAGAAAAAAAGAAGATAACCAAATAGAGAGCAGGCAAAAGATTTGAGCAACCAGTTCACCATAGATGATTCCCAAACGGCCAATAAACATGAAAAACTGTTCAGCTCCATTAGTTATCACAGAAATACAAATTTAAATTATATTGGAGTATCACCACACATCCAGCACAATAGTTAAAATACCAAAATAAAAACCAGACAATACACATACATGTGGGTGAGGGTGAGGAGCAAATGAACTCATTTACTGCTAGTGAGAATGTATATTGGTAAAATAACTTTGAAAAATCGGCAGCATCTACTAAGGCTGAGCACATATGCACACAATCTGACTCAGCAATTCTCCTTCCAGATAAATGCCCAACATAAATACATACATTAACCAAAAGCCATACACAAGGATGTTCATAGCAGCCCTATTCAGAAAAGCCAAAGATCGCAACAACTCAAATGTCCATCAATAGTAGAATGGATGAATAAAGGATAGTATATTCACACAATGTCAACAAAGAGAACGAAAAAATCTATAGCTACCAGAACAACATGGAGGAGATTTATAAACATATTTTTAGGAAAAAGCCAGACACAAAAGAGTATATGGTATATGATGCTGTTTGTATAAAGTCAGAGCAGTCACAACTGATTTGTGGTGTTAGAAGCAGGATAATTGTTACCCTTGTGAGGCAGTAGAGACCAAAAGGGGCTTCTAGGGAGCTGATTATATTCTGCTCTTTGATCTGAGCCATGATTACAGGTGTTTATTCACTTCATGAAAATTCATCAAGCTGTGTATTTGTGATATGTGTACTTTTTTGTATATAGTTATATTTCAGAAACAAAGTTTAGTAAAGCAAAATTTAGAACAAGATAAGCTAAACTTTATATAGAAAACTTAATGGCATGAATGTACTGGGGGATTATAAAAGTTGAAGAACAATGAGAAGCAACCAGACTCTTATGAAATCATATTTTAAGCTTTAACAATTAAAAGCACAATAGAGTAGACTGGCAGTTGTCTGTTTTCCCCTCTAGATCCATTATCCGCCTTTCCCTATCTGAAACTCTATGGATTTGTCATCAAAAGGGCTTATGATTGGGTTCTGCAATGGCAGGCACGAGCAGATTAGAGGGAAGAAGGAGTGAGAAGTCATATATATCCCTTGGCTCATGCTCCTTCTGTGCTGGGGCTGTTATTTGGAAAGTGGTTACATTTTTGTATGGCCACAGCTCCCTTTGGTCCAGCCTCTTCCATGGCTGCAGGCCTCTCTGGATTAGGGCAACTGTGGTCCCTCTCTTGTTTCTCCAGGGCTATGGATATTAAAGTCTTCCCATGGTTGCTACTAGTTGGAAGTTTCACCAACCCTCATTGATCTCCTTAACTTTGCCCACCCCTGTGTATATAGCACGTTGTGTATATAGTGTGTTCAGTTCTTCTCTAATAACCCTCTGAGTGTACCATTTATTTCCTACAAAAGCCCTGACTGATACATACTATTGATGTGACTAGAAATATAGCTCTCGTGAATAGACAAATAGATTATTGGAGCAGATAATGAAGTTCAGAAACTTACAGAAATTTTGTATGTAATAAACATGGCATGCATATTAGTGGGGAAAATATAAATTATTTAATAAATAGTGTCAGGGTATCTAGATACACTTCTAGAAAAAAAAATATTTGTTATCTTTCTCACCAGTAATCTCAGACAAAATATTTTAAGTGTACACAAAACCCTTATTATATATGAATTTGACAACTTAAAAACAGACCTTTCTC